>JAABNX020000130.1:11069461-11083621 GCA_015163995.2 Mormyrus lacerda | reverse complement strand
TCCCCCCACCAGCCCCCCCCCCCCCCCCACTCCGCCCAAAGACTTAAAATGTGACCAGATAACGCAACAGGACAAATTTATGGGATGGCAGGGGGTCCTCAAGCACCACAGGTCCTTTAGGTTATAAAATTAATAAGATGAAAGTGGGAAATCAGAATGACACTGATCTTGTAGGTCTGCAGTCCCCTTTCTGCTCCATCCTACCCCCTCCCTTTCCCTACAGCCAACATACACACATCACACGCTACTCGAAAGATTTTGCCCTCCACCAATAAAGGCCAACGCGAACAGCCAGACAAGCATCCTTCATCCTGAATTATTCTGACTACAATGACTGTTCCCAGGACAATGCAGAGGGGCTACTTAGGCTCCCAGTAATGCCCATCTTGTCAAACAAAGAATAAAATCATATTTGCCAAGCATAAGGCAACCCTTCATTTATGGCACCTACTAGTGGGCAGCCAGTGAACTGCAGAAACACAGAGTACATGTAGGAACAAGAGCTCCTCTATTTCCAAAACATCTTCAAAAATGCTGAAAATGTCCAAATCAGACATGTGACAAAATGGCAGAGGTCCGGGAAAGATATGGTGATTTGTTGGACTGTGCTTGTCACACTGCCCAAACCAGCAAAGACCGATGTTAACAAAACATATTAACATACAAATAATGTGAACCGAATGTAATGATGCTGACCAAGTACTTAGTCATGCAAAAAAAAGCAGCCCAATAAAAAGTTATGGAAAAACAAAAGACAAAAAAAAGAAAATCTCATGTCAACAATCATCCAAACAAATATAATTATTACATAAATGAAAGAATAACATAGAACTTAACACCACATATAAGTTTTTTTTTTTTTGTGGGGGGGGGGAACTAAATAAAAACACAAGCATCAGATATATAACTTTTGCCTGGGAAATATAATTAAAAATTCAAAGTGTCACTGCACAAAAGCATAGAAAAGCAATCTGCTGGATAGGAAATAAGAAATGAATAATATAGTATATAATAACGCAGCAAAATGTAAGTATAATTCTAATTATAAGTAGAAATGGGCAGGTAAAACAGATATGTTTATTTACACAAGTTTTATTATTATAATTAAAAACCTCAATCTGTTGGTATATCATTGGAAAGCAATTAATTCCAAGAGGGAAAGCAGATACGAGAGTTAATAATAGTAATAATAATAATAATATATTATGTTTGTTGTCTTCTTATAGCTCATTGCAGTGTCTCCGGTGAGATTATATTCTGTTTTCTGACTGAGGTTAACATACGACCAATTTCTGAATGCAATCTATGAAACTCTGTTTTGACCCACTTGATATATTAACTGCAATCAATTTCACTAATTCTCTCAAAGCAAATGCTGCAACAGTCAGTCATCAAGGAAATTGTCCTTTAAAATACAGGTAACCATCACCCATTCTTAAAAAAAAATGACCTGGGACGCACACTGCCATTTTCTCCGGATCACATGATATAAATTGTTTTTTTTTTTTTTTTGGTGCATCACCACAGCTGGAGTCCTTACAGCAGTTGCAGTTCTCAAGGGCAGAGAGGAACTGCGTTTCTGCCACAGCGCCTAATTAACTACAGCTCCAATCAACCACAATATTTTTAAGCTCCATGCCAACCAGTAAACAGAGCAAAAAAGACTGACAACATATTATTTACTCTTCAGTCTGCAACAGAATGCTGGTAAGTCTTATAGATCTGTGTCTTTATAGACCTGTATGTATTAAATAATAATTAAGCAGCCACAGCAACATCAGCGAGCCTGAGAATCAGACTGGACGAACAAAAAAAAAAAAATCCATCTAAATTCTGTCAGTAGGTGGCACTGTAGCTGTGCACAAGAATAAAACAGTGGCGAGATATGTCTGCAGTCTGGTAGTCTGGATGAAGTAAACTGAACGAAAACTCAAAAATGGATTTAAACTTAATTTTACCAAAAAGGAGGAACCACTTCACACGAAGCATTCAACCACCATGCATGCAATGTGAAATCAACACAGTGCAGGAATAACTAAAGAGCCTGGTCATGAACACTCACTCTCCTGTCAGATGGCTCACCGTTGCCACTCAAGCAGCCAGAGGGCAGGGCTTCAGCCTAGAGGTCAATCAGTGCGTACTACACACAGAAACCGGCCGTCTCCGCGGTCTACAGTATTAGGATTGGCTGGATGTGGCACTATTGCATAACAATCAGTATTACAAACAGTATTAGTGTCCTAGGCTGGAAATCCCAGTACGATAAAAAGTGCGAGAATATAATGAATCTCCATAAAAAAACGAAACATATAACAGGGAATCCTGATTCAAATGCAATAGTACTCAGATCTGTCCTTTCATTCCAGCAAACGCGAACATCAAGGGAAAGCAGCAGCCAGCTGTCTCCACTGCGCAGACAGGCTGGTCTTTGCAGAAACTGCCGGGCTCTGGTTTGCAGTAGGGAGTGAATCACCGGTCCTCGTCACCAACAGTGGAGAACCCTTCCCTCCCCCTGGAAAGGGTGGACAGGGGGTGACTATACTCGGCGCTGGCTGAAAACCAGAGCCCCCCCCAGGCCTCTGTACAGACATTGGTGAAGGATTTCAAAGTGCATTTAAAGACAGCCTTACAGCTTTAGTAATCTGCGGCAGAACTGTAACACAGCAAGGTGTTAGAGATGACCGACGCGCGGTATATAATAAATAAACAACACAAGTAAATGAAGAGCAAATCCACTGACGACAGGTGAAAAACCTGCATGGGGATGTTTTTTTTCCACTCCTTGTTATGTTTCCTAAGCATTTGACATGATATTCTGCAATGATAAGCCTTGATGACATCGGTGTAATAGTAGAAGCACAAAAACACTAATACCTCAACAATTGAATATTTTCATTTGCAATATTTTGTTTAACGCAAAAATGATAGCATGATAGTTTGGATTAGTCTATGCTTTAAACGTTAAAAAATATTAATACTGAGAAAAAAATTGAGTATTAGTCCCATGGACAATATTTAAGTGAGTAAATTAGCTGACGGGTAAACATAAATCAAGTACACATTTCCTAAGAAGGACAAAATAGTCTAATTGCCAAACACACATGGCGGTAGATGGGGGGGTGATGGAGTCAATTGCAAAATAGATAAATGAATTAGCATGAGTACTGGATGGAGAAACTTAAAAAGGGGATACAAAGACCAGCAAATGGCGAGTATAAATGAAAAGTATCCAACAAAGCAGGCCATCAAAGGTATCCTGGGGGGGGAGAGTGTTCCTGCGCTGGGATGGAGGGCTTCGACTGACCAAACACCTCAGCTGAATACAAGAACTATGTGTTGATTGCGGCAGTAACAGGGGTTGTATCCTCAAGGACTCCCCAGAGTAAGTCCTCAAAACATCAGCTCCTTAAAACTCTAATCCAACTAACTACAATGTTAATATTGCAACAAAATTGATCCCCCACGGCCCGACTCAGAAGCGTGGGGAGGGGGGGCGGGGGCTGACACAAGCCGAGGTGAAAATAAAGCTGACGCATTCTACATAATAAAAGATCTCAAAAAGCTATAAATCACAAAAAGAAATCAGTAAATATGGACACAAAAACAAAGATAAAACGTACAGAGCGGGAACATATCAAACATGTCGCCAAGGGTGGTGTAAAAATGCCAGGGTTTGACCGGCAGGAAGTCCTGCTCTCCACTGTCACCTTCTACCCTCCTGACACCTGACCTCACATACAGGGTATGAACAGAACATAGACTAATGCACCAGAAAGCGTGTCAGTCGAGGCGGCACAGGCTGCCAGTCCCGCTCACCGCCGGCGCTTCCATGGTGTTCCGCTCTGCTAGGGGGTTTGGCCTCGGCCGTCAACCAGGCTCAGTGTGGGGGGGAAGGGTTCGAAAAGTGGAAAAGGCGTTCAAAATACGTTAAAAAAAGCAAACATGTACATACTTCAATACTAATTAAAACTACCAGATACGATGTGCGATGTGAGATCCTCGTGGGCTTTTGGGCATGTACTGGAACATGTATGTTAATAATGTGGAAAGTACAGCAGCCTGGGGGCCAGGATGGGCCTAACTCTCCCAGTCGGTGCAGGGCAGCCCCTCGTCCTCAGATTCCGACTCAGGCGAGGCCTCCTTGATGCGGCGCAGCGCCTCGTGGATGCTGCGCGTCAGTGGGTCGGCGACGTCGTGCAGCTCGCCCAGGCTGTCGCGCAGCTCCTGCTGCTGCACCTTCTTCAGCTTGACGCCCTTGCGGATTTGCGCCAGGATGTTGTCGCCGTCTTCCTGGCTGGGGTCGGGCCGCAGCACGCGCAGCTCGGCCTTGCGTAGGCGGAAGCTGCCACGCTTCAGGGAGGCCAGCACCTCGTCCATTGGGGAGCTCGCTGTGGGACAGGGTGTTTGTGGGGGGGGGGGGTATGTCAGATGGATTGAGATAGGGGAGCGACCACTACCTAGCTCTGAGCCAAACCGAAGATAACCAACAGGGCACCGGGTGGTCTATGTGAGTAAATACGGCCACCGGAACACCTACCTCGCCTCCTCTGGGAGGCCTCCAGCGCAGAGGTCTTCTTCAGCTTCTTCCTTGCATTCACCAGCTGGCTGCTGTCAAAGAAGCGGCCGCAAATGGGCCCAATGGCCTCCTCATTGGCCTCCCTGCCCTCATTCTTGGGCTTCCGCACGGGGCTGCATGGCCCCGCCAGTCCCGCGTCAGCAGCTTCCTTGGTGGCTGGAGGGGGCAGCGGCGGAGGCGGCGGCGGCGGAGGGGGAGGTGGGGGTAAGGGCCCAGAGGGAGCAGGGGAAGTAAGACACGCGACGTCATCTACCAATGGCG
The DNA here is from genome assembly GCA_015163995.2 of Mormyrus lacerda. NCBI lineage: Eukaryota > Metazoa > Chordata > Actinopteri > Osteoglossiformes > Mormyridae > Mormyrus > Mormyrus lacerda. The sequence goes on along the minus strand of JAABNX020000130.1, from coordinate 11,078,784 downwards.
GGATGGTGGGTAGGGAGGGAGTGACTGGCTGCGTGTGAGGAGCGGCAGCGCCCCCTATAGGTAACGAAGTGCTTTCTCGTTGGATGGTGGGGCATTCCACGAGCTCGGGAACTGGGGTCATCTCCTCTGACCGAACGTCTGCGATGAGTGGCTGGGGCTGGTCCAGGTCCACGTTTCTGGCGGGTGTCCCAGTGCTTTTCCTTCGAGAATACGCCAACCGGAGTCTGGTGGACTTCAGTACGACCTGTCCGGGGTACCGCTGCAGAACAATCAAATATAGAAAGAGATTGATCTGAATTAAAAAATGAAAATTAATGTCGGTTCGCCTACAACAATGCTAATAATCACATTTATACACTGCCTGTCCATAAAAAAGTTATTTCGTTGGAGCACCTTTAGCTTTGATTGAGGGCTGTCACTTTTTACCCAATATTCGAACATTCATTCGAACATGAATTTTAAAGCATCAGTGTAGCCAATAAGCACTTTAGACCATTTCTTGTAATTTTGTTTGCCATCTATGGAGACCCTTAAACAGTCAGGGTGGGAAAATATTTTTCAAAATCATTTTATGTTCCCTCGCAATAGTTTTGCAATCCCACTACACTTGCCCACTTGCCGTTTGCTGCAACGTGACGGCGAGGGTAAACCTAAATAATATGGACATGTCCTGTAATGTGTGCTTTACGTATTAAACTATAGGGGACAATGTACACCATGTACCTTTCATATTATGCATTTTTACATGCATTTATGAAAAATTGCACTGTGAATTGCACAAACACTGAAAGATATTACAGCCAGGAAACTGCATATAGAGCTCACTTTACTGCTATGTTGGTGTTAAGATTTAAATTCGAACCCGCTTTCTAAAATATTTCTGTATAGATCTGCACATCCACACACACACACACACACACACACACACACACACACACACCCACCAAGTGAGAATACCAGAGAGGTGTACCCGGAAGTGGGTCCGCGCTTACGACACAGCAGTTAACTTTACATTCAGTTTTCCAGCTGTAACATCTTTCAACAAAAGCAAACCACACCCCTTGGTTTTCTACATGTGTTTATGGGTGAATTTTGATTAAAATTCCAATGTTTGTTTGTGCACTTCATGTTCAATAGCCCAACTTTCTGACCTACAGTGCAATTACTAATAAATTCATATGAAAACACATAATACGAAAGTAATATGGTGTGCATTGTTCCCCATAATTTAAGGCTTAAAGCACACTTAACTGGGCATGTCTATCATTTAGACTTATACTTATTAATCTTTTTTATCTTTTGAATTTTAAACGGACATAGTACAGTCATTACTAACAACACAAAACTATTGCGAGGGAATGCAAATCTTTCAATAAAAATGTTCCCTCCCCGACCTCGTAGGGGCTCTGTACTGATTTTCAATGGGGTTAAGGTGAAGACTCTGTGGTGGCCGTTTCATGTGTGAAAATGATTTCTCATGCTCCCTGAACCAATGCTTGATAATTTGAGCACGACGCATCTTGGCATTATCGTCCTGGAATTCGTCCATTAGGAGAGAAAAAAATCCATTGATTGGATAACCCGACCATTCAGTAGATTCAATCATTGGCTCTTAAGTACCTGCTGATTTAAATTCAAACTGTGACTTTTTATTGGCCAGACAATGCATTAGAATAACAGACAGAGAGGTCATGCTATCGTTTTATAGACACTTCACCCAGAGCATAGAATACAGCAGATGTTTCCATTGCACAGCTGTTGAGAGTGAACCTGCAGCCTGGCCTAACCTGTTTGAAGCTCCGCAATCGGTCCAGCGTTGTCTGCCTCTCCTGACTGACACGGGTGCTTCTCTTTTCTTCTTCCTTCAGCTCTCTCTGCATGGAAGATGGAGAGAGGCTCCAATGATGAAAAACACCATGTTTTTGTCTACAGGTCAGGTGATACTGCATTTCACTCTAAAGGGGAAAAGGCAGCTGATTCACTAGCAACAGTGGACAGTTCTGATTAACATGGCAACAAAAGACTTTAGCGACTGTTGCAAAATCTCAGTCTCAGATTTAATGTTACCAGCAATATATAGCATCACTAACACATACAGCCAATTGAAATTTACGAAATGGTGAACAGCCAAAACAGCCACATTAGCTAACCGTTTTTTTTTTTCAATTTTTGCTCAAACTCTTGGGGGTCCTCCCACGGTTCCCCACAGAGACTTTTTGTAATATGTCACAACTGTGCCAAAACGGGCAAAATGACTTATGGAAAGGAAAAATGTACACAGTGAACTTATGAGAAAAGAAATTTCAAGGGGATTTTATGGCAAAGAAATGAAGGCAAAAACATGCCCTTTTCCATTTGTGTTATGCCACAGACACCCAATTTTAATAAATAAGTCTGCATTACGGCAAACCTCCGATTTATGGTAATTTGGTTAACGTTTTCCCCCACTACAACCGGTCTTGAGTGCTGACACAAAAATTTTATAAATGCATTTTCTTTATATAACATTTTTCATCCAAGGATTATGGGGAGAAAAAAATGATTTTTCAACATTACAGTTTTAGGACGTTATGTGTAGAAACATTTTAGGCACCAATTAATTTGACAGAGCAGTTTCCAGCCAAGGAACATGATACAGAATGAATCTGTTAATGAATCACATGCATGTACCTACAGTACAAAGTGTAGAATGAACATGTTGTGCTTCCATATTCCACCACTGATAATTTATTTAAAATTGTTCTTTGTTACTTATGTCAGCTTTTGTCATTGTTATAGTAAAACCCAGAAAATTTGTTTGAGGTTATTGAGTTGAGATGGCAACATTATTTTTCCCATTGGAAATAATGAAAATAGTTTTATAGTGCTTCTTGGGAAGAAAAAAATAAGTCAAGGTAAGGCGTTGCTGTAATTTGTTTCCAAAATATCCACGGGAGGGACAAGTCCTCACATCTGAAATCCCCTCACTGCTTTGTGTGTCCACTGCACCTCCTTCCTGTGTCCACTGCACCTCCTTCCTGTGTCCACTGCACCTCCTTCCTGTGTCATGAGCTTTTCCTCTGGTTTCATTCCGAAGTCTGAGACATGCAGTTAGGCTAACAGGCGTGCATGTGTACGCCCACCCACCCTGTACTGGATATGATGCAAGATGGATGTATAACTGAACACAGGGACACACCTGTAGCAGAGCTTGCTGGGATTTGTGGTCCTCTTGACCGCCATGGTGGTGCTGCATCTTCTCATTGTGATTAATAACACAGATATCCTGATAAAGAAAAGGCACATTAGCATAAAAAAGACACTGAGGACCACTGGCTCTGGAAAGAGTTTGACACCGTGAGGCCGAATTTGCCCTGGCAGATATACATCCCGAAATAGCAGTGGGCACACATGCAATAGTGACATTATGAAACTAGGAGATGTGATGCAGATTTTAAAATAAAGATTTAAAATAATCATTCAGAATAAAATTGACACTATTTATGATGGTGTTTCTCATCTAATTAAAGCACTTCACCTTGACCCCTCTACCTTTCCTCTGAAAATACTAAAAAATACTTTACTTTTTACACTATACAGTCTATGGTGAACTGAGGGGGAATTATTGTTGTGGTTTGCACAGAAGATAATAACATGCAAACAGCATAGTTATTACATTGACAGCATACAAATCAATGCAGGCATTAAGTCAAAGACTTTCAGTCTGTTTCTCTCAAGTTAATTGAAATGATAGCACAAACCCCAGCCGAGCGTGATGGCCGAATGGCCTCCTCTCGTTTGTAAATTTCCTATCTAGGAATATCAAATGCCTGATAATAAACACTACACTTATACATCTGGCAAACATCAGGTCATAGTTCTTGGTTTTTTTCAATAAAAAGAAATGTCTATCCAGAACAAAGAAATAATGAAAAACATTTGGGTGGATGTTAAAAGCCATTCTATAATGAATATTAGAACCATACTCTGGCTTCGTCGTTTAAGTTCTAAATTAATAAAAAAAAAATCACATCAATGAATGATGCAGAAAAACTCTTGATCTTGCTCTAGGACAGATTAGTCATCGCTGTGAGATCATCCTGTCGAATGGCGAATCGACAGTCATCTCCACAGACTGCAGCCTCCTGCATCTGTCCTTAATAAACATTTCACATTGTATTAAATCACCTTCCCTACATAGAGCGAGATTAACATTTTCAGTCTGTCTTCCTATTTTTATTAACTTGGCAACCAGATTTATAGCTTATAATCACATCTTTATGAGGAGGGTCCATTCATTTGCATGGGAATACAACCATAATCCCAGCAATGACAACCTTAACCCCAATCCAGCCCTAACTTTAACTACAAGTAACCCAACAAAATACAAGACACCAATTTTTCCGCCTATAAGCCAAAACACTCTGGGACCCAAAACCCCACCCCTTTGGCCCAGGGGACCTTCCAATGCACCAAGGTCCAGTTCCGAAGCTGTTGTGCTAATTGCAGGTGCTCGCGACAGTGGACGGGGTCGGCATGGGACGGGCCTGCGGCTAAGCAGCCCCATTCGCAGATGGGCTCGACGCCACGTGTGTCGTGTCACATTAGTCCCTTGATCATCATTAAAATTATCTGCCATTTGTGTCCTTCTGTTCGTGACACACAGACTAGCCCTCATTCATATCCTGCCTCCTGCCCAACGCCTTACCGACGGCTGGTGGTTCTTCTCTCCTGAGAGCACTCTCTCTCTCAGCAGGTACTGACCATGCCTGACCGTCAGCTCCCCACAAGCCTTGCCGTTCCAGAGATGCTCCGACCCCGTCGTCCGGCCAAAACGACACTCTGATCTTTATCCCTGCCCATTTCTTCTGTATTCAGCAACTTGACAAGTACCCAAGTCCCCTTACCGTCTAATACATCCCAGACCTCGACACGTGCTTTTTTATGAGAGTGGACATTATTCACGTCACCCGCAGGTGGCCATGATGTTTTGGCTCGTCGGTGCATATATGCATGTGTGTGTGCATATATAACATAAACATTTCATGTAGCCGTACTGTCCAGCGTCGCCCTACGTCTCGGTGCCGGGGCTCGATGAGCACGGCTGCCCACTGGCGTACCTTTTTGTTTCTGAGGTAGGCTTTCTTGGCAGTGATGCGTCCCCTCTTGGCCTCCAGCTGTCGAGCCCTCTGCTGCAGCTTGGGCAGCTCGTCCCGGCGAGGCTGCACGCCGGCCGGAACGTCCTCCATGACCAGCATGGCCTCCATGCTCTCGTAGGTGTCGTAATACACCACCTCGTCCTGTCTCTCTGTCGCGGGACACAGCCGGGGAAAAAGTGAGCGATCCACAGCTGAATTAAAGTGGTTACACAAGTGAACAATCGCTATTTTTTCATTTAACCCTATGCTAAAAAAAAAAAAAAAACATTATTAATCAATTAATTACAACCTCAGTCCTGCAACCTGATAGCAGACTGTACAAGCGTTACCACCCTTTTTTTAAATAATTGTGACTATTTGTAATCAGCACTGTATGGCTTATCAGATATATGTGTGTTCTCTGTTTATTACCATACATTTATTTTCACAAATTGTCATACGCAATACACAAATGCCATGTAAAGAGTGATCTCAGTGATACACCCGAAATGCGCATTGGCTGGGGGAATCCGAAATAGACAGATGAAACTGACGCAGACACATAAACATAAGGCCAGAATGCAATGCGCAGGCCTGCAGGCAGAAGCTACAATGTTACCAGTATTATAATAAATCTTACAAGGGTTCATAAACGTCTGTCTTTGACCTGAGTAAAGTACATATGTTCGACTGCCCAGGGTATATGAGGGTAAATGTCACACAGCAGCTGTATTTTAACCTAAGAATAATAGCTGTCATAGAAGCCTTCTGCTCCCCCCACTGGGGGTGTCCCGGCCATGGAGCGGAGCTCACCGATCATTTGCCTCCTGATGCTCTCCAGCTGTGCTGTCAGCAGCAGCTCCTCGTACCTGAGGACCTCAAACTGGATCTCATAGAGCTGCAGCTGCAGCTTGTAGTACTGCGCCTCCAGCTGGTCCAGCCGCATCATGGCATCCTCGCCGCCACGCAGACTCTGCATCTGTGAGAGCAGGGCAGAGCCGACAGCCTTTGCCAGGGAACGCCTGTGCGTAATCCGACCGCTCGATACCACTCCTGTAACTACACCACTGCGGTCAAATTAATCTGTTATAATGAAGGCTCCTCTTCAGGAAGAACCATTTGCACACAGATGCCCACAGCTTGGTGTCCTGGCTGGAGAGCAGAGGGTAGGAGGTACCTCGTCCCGTAGCGCGTGCTTCTTCTGCTCCAGGCAGATCTCTTTGGCTCTCATCAGCTGCAGCGTCTCCTTAGACGTCGCGTACTGTAGCTTCTCCAGGCGCTCCACGGCTGCGGCCCACGCTGCTTTGCCAAACTTCTTCTCGTCCGCTCGCATGCGCTCGTACACGGCTGCAGATGGACACAGACATACACGCTTAAAAGCCTTCCCCTCAGAACCAGTGAATTTATGCAGCCTTGTGTACCGTTACCAATGTCACAGACATATAGGGCCCAAAAAGAAGCATATTCTCCTAAATACAATCACATCGAGCACCAAAGTCCAGTCAGAGAATAACACTTCAGCAGCATGGAGCAAAGGTCCATTCCTAACCAGAACTAAGCACAGGAGATTACTGGAATTACTGGGATAACATCCCCCCATTAAGGTCCTCACCCTGTATAAATAAACCGTCTCTAAATCACCAGACTTAACTGGTGAAACATACTGCTTGATTTTGGATTTTAAATGCATTTTCCTAAAATTAGTGTATAATATATTATGACTGTTGGAGAAAAAATGTTTCCATGTAATTAAGTCTTAATGCAACAGTTTCAAACCATTCATTATACAGTTAAGGACACTGAGAATAAAGGTAGTGTGTTTAAATATATTTCAAATATAGATATAGTTCTGGTTTGGTGCCCTTTATGTTTGATACAAAATGAGATCATAAGTCATGATGATGAATGTACTGTGGGTGGGGCTTGCAGTCTGGAAGCTTTAGCATTTACCTTTCTGTGCTCGTGCAGTGATCTCAAAATACTTGACAGTGAGCTCCTGGATTGACAGCACGGCTGCATGGGCCTTCTTCTGCCAGTCTGCGTCCTCCTTCTTCAGACCCTCGATCCTGCGGGGGCCGAGGTAGTCGTTCTCCATGGAGATCTGAGGAAAGCAGTGCCTTCATTAAACCAAAAAGACCAGCTATGTTACTGTGACTTTGCTGAACGAGTGAGTGATGGAAGCTTGTGTATATAAAAACATCCAGAATAAAAAACTGATTCTCCAAAACCCTGTGCTCTACGTTCTCAGATGATTAGTTAGTTGTCCATGAAACACAACCATGTAAACAACATTCAGGTTAAAAATTAGTTGCCTTACATTCTTTATTTTAATTTAATTGATTCACCATGAGTATAGCGCAAACATTTTGGCACTAATTCATCAGTGTGAACTAGGACTGCATGATAATGGAAAAATTTCTAATATTGTGATGTGAATTTTTTGCAGTGAATATTGCTATACTTATATAGCAAAAAAGCAATAAAAGAATTGAAGGCTTGGCTGGTATGTCCATAATTTACTCATTTACAAATCACCTGCTTTTGTTCAATACAGTCTGTATGAAATCCAAAATATTCCCAAACAGCAGAAGAAGAATATTGACAAATACCTGATTGCTTTTCTTCTCCTCAGTCATTTTTATTAAGTTTCTAACAACCGCACCGCGAGTTCCATGAGTGAGTCAAACAGCAAGGACGAGAGTTAGCATGCCTGGCTCAAACAGCACATGCAATGCTCATGCAAAAGCAGCCACGGTAAAAACTTTACGCTAATTTTTTAAGCATATGCTAGACAAACCTGAAAAAGAATGATCATTAGAATTACAAAGCTCACTGGGTTTTGGCTCTTATGACACAGAACAAATGTTTCAGAACTCAACTGACTTCTTGAGGGGGTAACGCTGCTATTGAAATCATGTCTGCAAAAGTAACCAGTGTTGGTGGGGACATTTACAGCAAAGATTTTAAAATACTGGAAAAGCATCGCCTAAGAAAATACCATCAAAATACTGTATTATTGAAGCATAATGTCTGGGCAGTATAAGAACATGAAAAATCAAATACCGGCCTAATCACAATCCAGCTGTCTGTCGCAGTCTTTGCGAAGTGACAGCATGTCCATAACATGCAACGTTGATATAATTAATCGCACATCATGCAGCTCTAGGGGCTGTTCCACAAAGCAGGATCTCTCAGTTAGTTGGGTTAAGTTAAGCTAGAAAATTGCCCAATAGGAATACTCCTCAGCTAAACTCTTATTGTTCAATCATGACTTCTATCTTAAGTTAACCCAGCTAACTAAGAAATCCTGCTTTCTGGAGCACCACCTAGGGAGGAACAACTGTTTATTAAGGCAAACCGACATAATTAGCTAATATGATATTAAGGTAGCGCCCAAACAGTGCTAGTAGTAACTTAACAGCCACATCCGATCAGGAACTACCCTTATGACAGCAATGTTCAGTATGGAAAACCTTAAATAACTGAAAACATAGTAAATAGGTAAACATAAAAAACAAACTTTATATATCACTGGACTGCTAAAATACTGCACTTGCATCACACAGTAAACAATACACGGTCCATACACAGACAGGTCGGCTAGATTGCTGAAGAAACAGTGTGTGCGGCATGGCTGACGAGGAGCAAAAAAAGTTCCACTTAAATTTTGTAGAAGTGGTTTGGGATTGCAAAATGCGACATGGACCAATCTACTGTCATTTTGCAAAGACACTATTCATTCAACAGGTGGCATGTCCGTAGTTATTATAAACGGAGTTCAGATATATATATAGCAATTTGGTTGGTTTTGAAAAAAATTGTAATCTATATCATGGATCGTGATTCTAATAAAAAATATTGTGATCTGACCTTTTGGGCATACTGGCTGTCCCTAATTCAACTTCAGAACAAACTTAAAAAGACAAATATAACCACAATCTAACATATCCCAATTAACACTCAGAGTCTGGCCATTAATCAAAGTCAATAATCAATTTGTGTGTTTTTACTTGAATTGTTTAGTGTTAATGTAAGTGTATATATATATATATATATATACAGAAAGGTCAAAGTCCTCATTAAGATTCACTATAACTAATGCTTTTTATTTGTAGATCCACATTACCTCTGTTACGCCCACGGGGGCGGGAGCAGGGCAGGTGTTAGTCAGGTGATCCTGATTCGACCTCCTTATATAGGAGAGTC
>JAABNX020000130.1:10959828-10976761 GCA_015163995.2 Mormyrus lacerda | reverse complement strand
ATGTCAAGGTGCGTAATGAGCGTCTATGATCGCTGCTATAATGGCAATGGTTATTAACCTATTGCTTATAAACTGTCTCTGCTTTCTCATTTTACAGTTTTACTGCAGATTTTTGCTGCTGTAGGGAGTCATCATGATGTTATAAGATGGTTGTGGGGAAGGCCTGGTGACGTGGTAGAGCCATGAGATATGTGAATTTCAGAGTGGACCACAGTTTCGTTTCTGAAGTTTCCATCGTAGAGACACTGGATTGGTTGTGGGTAACAGGACCATGGAAGACCTTTGTGGTAATTAACAATCAGTAGGGGAAAAGCACACAACATAAAATAAACAAAATTGGTCTATGTCAAAAAAATAAAATGTATGAATATACAGTACCAGCCAAACGTTGTGACACCCCAAACCGCCTACAAAGGAGAGTGTTGCATCACTTGACCAGGCCACCTGACCTAAACACAGTAGGAATGGAATTGGAGGAGTTTGACTAGAGAGTGAAGGAAAAGCAGCCAATGAGTGCTCAGCATACATGTGGATCTCCTTCATGGCAGCTGGAAAAGCATCCCAGGAGGCCAGCTTATGAAACCAGCTTAGAAAAGAGAGTAGGGTCAGCCAGTTCCTGGAGCAATTGAGGTTAAGGGTCTTGCTCAAGGGCCCAATGGTGGGATCATCCTGCCAACCCAGGGATTTGAACCGGCAACCTTCTGAATCCCAACCCCCAGAGCCGCCCCACCCACCTCAACAAATTATTATTTTAAATACTTTTTTTGGTCAGTTAATAATTCCATATATTTAGTTTTGATGCCTTTACAATTTTAAAATGAAGAGAATAGTATAAATAAGCCTTTCTATGGGTAGGTGTGACTGATACTCTACATGGAAAAGAGTGATATGATGAAGTGAATCACTTCACTCTGCCCAATGTGCAGCAAGAAGACCCCACAATACTGTCATGATGTGCTGTTGGCAATATTAAGAGGGAAGAGTCAAACTGCCACATCGCTACCAAAACCCTGCTGGAGTGAATGAACATTTATAATGTGTGTTTGTCCTCAGTTCAGCTCGGCAAAACACACAGTACAATCACCTGTGTGCACCCGCAATCAGCATGAACCTACGAAGGCTCTCATCTGCTGGACGTCGTTAGTCAGCTTTGGCCATAAACACTGACATGTCTTTGGATTTCCCCTGGGTGGTCAGGAATAAGTGGGACAGGGAATTGCGTGGGGAAGTGATAAAATCCTGATAATTCTGTCATTCACAGCAAAGGGAACCCTTCACCTAGAGTGGAGCTGCTGCACAACATTGACCAGATGTTTGTCGACACTGCGCCATGTGAGTTGGCTTTGTGCCTCTACCTTTTCCGATAACCTCCATACTGGTTATGTATTGATTCATTTAGTGTCTTAACTGATCATGGGCCGGTTATCACTGCACGTTATTAAAACGGTGTGTAGCTAACATTCTGAGTGGTGCGTGACTGGTCCTGATTACACATCTTCCACACATTTCGGTTAATTTCCTTACAGAGGTTTACAAGTTACACGCCTCACATGTGACCACGAATAACAGCTGAACTTCTGCATCTTACTTTCCAGTCTTTAACCCCCAGCATTAATTCGCAATGATACCCGGATGTGTATTTAAACTGTTGTAAATCCAGCAATGAACAGCCAAATCTTTTCAGATCTTGCAGAACTTTGTACAGAACAGTACTAGGCTTGGCTGATGTGACGGTGTTACAATATATTCTGAAATCCCAAAGGTATTATTTTTAAAATAATGCAGACGCTCTTCTTTCTGTTGAGCTGATAAGGGGGCGGGTGCTTTGTAGAGGGGACGTAGTGCAGTGCACAGTGTTAGTGGGGACTGGAAGCTCACTTGAGTAAAAAACAAAATGGACTGCGAACTGCTGGAGCATGCGCGGCATGCGTGAAACCTGGTGCCCATGCGGCTGCAGCTCGAGCAGTCACAGTGTCAATACACGAAGGGTAAGAGCTTTAACACTTCAACAAGGAGCTGTCTCCGTGTTTTCTACCACTCAACTTCCACATTAATAAGCCTGTTTAGGCTGACTTTGATTGCGGAGTTTACGGTAGCCTGCATGATTGCGTGATTTAGTTTTTTGTTTTTTTTAAATACTGTCATATACTGTATACTGGGGTGAAATGTCTGAAATGTATAGCGGTACAAAAAAATAGACCGCGGCCGAGCCTACTGTCTATGTGTTTAGTGTGTTACCCGACCACAGCCTCAGGCTTTAATGTCTCTCAGTTGTTTGGCTCAGTTTAATATGATGTCACTGTCAGTCTTAATTCAAAACATATAGCCGGGTCTAGTTTCCCTGGTTCTTGTTTAGGCTGTGGTGTGGGATAAGCAGCAGATCAGGAAAAAATACATTTGTGTGACTTGCAATGGCTTTTCCACAAAGGTAGAACTTGTTCATGTTTATCGGCTGAAAAGTAGTAGAATTTGATACATCCTGCCTTTTTGCTGCCCTTCAGTGGAGAATTTTGCTCATTTGTGTATGTATAGGTCCGCTCTGTTCACTTGTCCTGTACTATTATGTAGCTGATTGGTGTTTTTGGCAGAAGTTTTCAGTCATACTTCTGGCCAAAGCTCAGTTAAGCAACTCATTGGCTGTGATTGAGCTGAAGTTTAGACAAATCACATCAAATTATATTAAGCTAAATGCATTAGCTTTGATGTTTCATAAAAAAATGATTTTTTTCCCAAAGAATTTATGTAATTTTAAAAGAGTGATTACTACATTTTTACCAGTTTTTAGGTCTTTTGTAAATTCATCCCGCTTTTATCATTTGTCAAATGCTGAGCAGGCTTGGGCCTGGTCAGAACTTGGATGGGAGAGCAACTGGGAAAGCTGGGTTTGGTGTGGCCAGCAGGTCAGCCCATCGAGTGGTTCCTATGCCCCAATGCCCCAGTGCATGTGCTGTAAAAGTCCTTTGGATGAGACGTAAAACCAAGGTCCTGATCCCTGAACATCTTTCAAAAGAATGAGTGTTCTGACTAATATTACCTACTGTGATCCTTTCAAATCTGTGATCCTAATCGTCACCTATATCTAACTGGTGAATTCTCTCCTGCCCCTTCACCACCTTAGCTACTGTGTGGTGAGCGTACTGGCGCAGAATAGCTGCGTTAACGATCATCCAGGTGGGTGTTACACAGTGGTTCCCCATTGCTTCTGTAAAGTGCTTTTGGTGTCTTGAAAAGCGCCATATAAACATTACATTCATTCATTCATTCAAATGATTGAACCGAATAGATGCATATTTTTCTTAGTTCAGCAGATTGTCATTTTGATTGGGTCGTTGTTTCACTGCTGTTTTCTTTATAAAGGGCAAAGTGAAGATCTTTGCTCATTTTTTTTTTTATTACAGGTAGGTTAGTCCTTGGCTTTCATACATTTGCTTCATGTGGATTGGAAATGCAAGAGTGACTCCTCTAATAATAAGTGTGCTTAGCCTTATTTGAACTTCATTCAGTCAACACCCCAGTCAAGATTTATTAAATAAGATCCGAGTTAGACTAGGAGTGCGGCAGAGAATCCTTGATCTACTGTTGGTTTTCTGCATTTGCTGTTGCGTCATACACATTGGAAATCAACAGTACATCTTTATATCTGGGATCAGTTAGTCAAAGATTAGATGCTCTGAGGACATTATTTGATAAGATTTATTTAATCAGCTCCAAAATACAATATCCTTGGGTTATGGAGATGTGACTGTTATTGCCAAACCTGGTAAATTGTATTCGGGTGAGTGACATCTTAAGTTGGCAGCAGGAGCTATGGAAAAGGCTGAAGCTCACACGAACAAGGCCATTTGAATCCAGTGCAAATGTTAGTGGTTTAGATTTTCTTGAAGAATGTGTCATATTTGGATTAGACTGATGTCCACACTCTATACACACACACACACACACACACACACACACACACACGCACACAAAGTGTTGGAAGTCATACTCGCACCCAGATGGAAAAGATTTCCTTTTTTTGCACTGCATCTGAACTCGCTGTATGTATTTTACTTGTGTTGTTTTATCACCCTTTCTTACACTTTCACTGTACATGTGTTATAAATCAAACAACAAGGAATCAAATTACGTCAGCACCACATCTACAGGTCCTTTCTACAGTTTCACGTAAGAATCAAAGATATTTGTCTAGATTTGTTTCTCCACCAAACCAGCTGGGGGTGTCCCGCCCCCCCCTTGTTTCTCCGCTGTGTTGGAATGCCCTGTGTGAGGACGCAGTACAGCCATGTAAAGAGTGCCCAGATGCACTGGGGCATGTTCTACACCTATGCGGCATGTCAGTGCTTCATATGTGCGTCTGCTTTATGAGCTCTTTGCTGTCCTTATTTGAACTGGGTTTACTGTACTATAGATTCTCTTGCAGCTTGTTATGCAACAAAGCAGGTTTTCTTTATCATCAGTTTTCTTCTCTGAACCATAGATCCTGGTCCTAAGTAACAGTGCAGTAACCTTTCCTTTCAGGTCTTTAGGCCCCAGTACGAGCTAAACAATGAGGAATGTGACATAAACTAGAACTGAGCTGTGGAATAAGCGTTGGATGGAGAGAGTGAACCCATGTGACTCAGGAAGATGCAAGTGTGTTAGGTTCAGGGTTAATGGGGGGCTGGTGTGGCTGAGACCACAGCATGACAGCCGTCCATACAGCCTCCAACTGCTTTTCCAGTTCCGAGGGGGTGGAATCTTCCCCAGGCAGCATATGGCAGGGGAACTCCCAGGAGAGGACATGCATCCTCCCCTGGGGACGTACTGTACATCTATTATGGGCAAATGGGACTGCGCTGTGTTTGGGCTGTGAGAGGAATGCCCAGAGGAATGCCCGGTGGGATTTGTACCCCGGTATTGGAGGTGTGAGAGCACAGTGCTCCCCACTCAGCTGCCATGTCAGCCCAAAGAACCACTATTGTTTCAGCAGGAATGGTGGTTAAAGGGGGGAGACAAAGCTCAGATTTATGAACTTGGGACAGAAAGAAAATGAGAGCATGCAGGTTGCTCATGTCACCCTATAGCATCGGCTCTTCCGGTTTGGGTCACAGTAAGGAAACTATCTGAACACGTCGAGTTATGTCCGTTTCAGGATTGACAGGATGTGGACTGAATTAACTGCAATAATTATGGTCACCTAATTCTCCTGTGGCCCATTTCCTCTCCTTACATGAGCCTTTGAGGAAACTTCCTTCCAAGAATCATGCAGTCTGCCCCATACCAACCACTAGACCATTGCTCCCAATTAAGAAATATAATGCACTGGAACCTCTTAGTGGGGAAGGATACGTATAATCAAATTATTAAAAAAAAAAAATCTTCATTAGAGCGTATTATAATGTAACAGGGTAAGTAGCCGAGAACATGAGATAAGGTCTTGCCAAGGAAGTTGTTTTGGTGTAATTTGGATGTAATTGGTCGTATTAACTTAAAATAAGTTGATTTGCAAAAATATCATTACATAGAATATAGCAGAGTAATGACTAACAAGAAAGAGGTTAACAGTATGGCAAAGGAGTGAGAATGAACATTATATACCTAGAAACTGCAGTGTTTTTAAAGTTGTGCCGTGTTGTTCTATAGTGGATGACTAATGAGGATGGGGTCTCACAAAGAAATGTTTGAGCCACATTGGAAGTATGGCAGGAGTGATAAAAATGGAGTGAAGTTCCCAAAAAGTCTATTGCAAAGTTCCAGTTTCAGCTTTAATTGTGTAGCTATAACCCTGGAATATGACCCACTCTGACCCCATTTACTGTGGCAGCTGGAAAGGTACTGAAGATCACCGAATGTGCAATTATATTTTTTTGGAAAGACAATGGCTTTTGTGTCGGTCTTTTTTGTTGACTGCTCTCCTGTGCTGTGATCCTGCTGTTCGCTGTTTTCAATTAATAGTTCTTTGCAACATCACTGTTTCATGATCTTTAACTCAATGCCCAGAATTCCAGTTATCTGGGAAAGCTCTGTTTGTTCCCCGGACTCCTGTCTTACGATTCCTCCTTAGATGCACAACAGCATCATGTGGTCCTGTTTCATCCTGATCCAAAGATGTGTTCACAATAGCTGCTTCTCCAGTTTTTGTGTCTCTCTCTCCCGCTCTCTCTCTCTCTCTCTCTCCCGCTCTCTCTCTCTCTCCCGCTCTCTCTCTCTCTCTCCCGCTCTCTCTCTCTCTCTCTCCCGCTCTCTCACTAACATGATACACATGGTCAGTGACTCAGAACCAGGAACAGGCTTTTATACCATTTGGGCAAAGAGTTTGGGAAAACTGCATAAGGTTTGTTTTACAGGTTTCAATGCTCAAGAGTGAAATACACTCTATCTCCGCATGGGGAATTTTTCTGGAAGGGACTCTGCTCACATGGATATAATAGCTATCAGAAAGCACATGTCTGACTTATAGTGTCTACCCCGTGTGCTGTCTTCACTCCGTGACAGTAATGAAAGTTTTCTCTGACTTCATCTCATGTGCCTCGAACGTTCTCAGCAGAACAACCCAGAAATGCGAAGCAGTGTTGCCTCTCGAGGACCCAGTTCAATTAGCTACCTTTATCCATCTAGATTTCTTGAAATAAAAAGTCAAAACAAGCACTGGCATTACGCCAAGTGGCCTGATGGTTTTGAAACGCAGGTGTTTATGTGCTTGAGAACAGAATGTTGGTCCTGAGTACGCCACACCGAATAAACACCCAGGCTTCCGGAAGAAAAGGACATTTTAATAATTACACAGCTAAAAAAAACAGTTATGTGCTACCAGTCCTTCTACTGGTCCTCAAGATGTCCTGATTAAAATGTGAAGTCCTGGTTCCTAGTATACTGTGTCCAATCCCAGTACATACTACATACTACTGGTGCTAACGAGAAGATAAACGAAAGCAGATGCAGCAAGTAATGACTAACAGACCAACTTAACTGAGACAATGCAGCAGAGTGCACTGAATGCACAAAAATCTCACAAGGGACAGTATATAACAGCAGTACAGTATTTGCCAATAACTGTACAGCTGCACTTTGACTGATGTACGACAAACCTTATACACATTTCTTGGGGAGCCCAGAAAAAGCTAGTTAGAATCAATCAGTCTCTCAAAATAAATGTTACCAATGATATATTATTTATTTATACCTAGAATAAATATATATTGATATGTGTTAGCAGCCATTTTAAAATATATCATCTTTCTTCCATCCATCCATCCATTTTCTGTAACTGGTTGTCTTAGTCAGGGTCATGGGGGGTCCGGAGATTATCTATCTTATTTTAAAAATATAAATGCAATATTTTTCTGCAAATGTCCAAACTATTAGCACAACCTTTAAACAATTTGGGGTTCTGTATTTACAGGTGTCCATTTTCACTGTATGTAATTGTAATATCTGTGTTTCTAATTGTCCAACATAGTAACCTGAAAAATAAATTAATTGTTCTTTAGCAATAGATTGTATGTTTTTTTTTTTTATATGGTTAACCAGACATCTCCATTGTTCCCAGTTTCTTTATAGGCTTCTCAAATTGCCTCTGGATATTGTACAATGTGAAGAAATCCCTAAACCATTGAATGCCAACAAATACATATGTTATATGTCATTTAAATTTAAACCTGATATAAACTAGTTTGTTCCCTGTATAATTGTTCTGGATATGACATTCTACAAGGAAAAGCAAAGTTGTCCCACTTATCACATACAATAAGTCACCTTGGGTTTCTCTGTTCCCAGAACTGAAATGGTAATACCACACCCCACATTGTCTTTGAATTTCTGACAGCTGGGACCAGAACTCTGTGATCAGATCACAGAATTGGCTGAGGGGCCGGTTGTCTGTTTCTGACATCTCTGGGCAAAAATAAGTGCTGAGTGTCACCCACCCCCAAACCCCACCCCCCTCGCGTGTGAACTCGCTGTATAGTGAGTTAGCTCCAGATGTGGGAAGCCATTAGGGGTCCTTCTTTGTCATTCCTTAATATGAAGAACATCCCCTTCCAGTGTGCTAGAAGGCGAGGTCTGTCCTCTAGGTGTCTACTGCTGTGCTCAACAACCTTTAGACAATAATGGTAAGCTTTTGTGAGCTTAGGGATTCAGTTACTGTGCATCTTCACATAAGCAGCCTGCCTGAAAGAAACCTGCATTTACAGAAGCCGTAAATAATAATTTCACTCATTGCTTTTATTGTCGTCGAAAGGAAAAAAAAGGTTTGTGCATTAACCTTCAAGATGGGAAATGTGCTGTTTGGTTCCCATTGCTTTTAATTACCAAGAAATCAGCTTAATGAGGGTCAAGTTAATAATGATTCTAGTCGTTGCCAATTCTTGCTGAAAATGTTATTTTGTGGTTTCATTAATAATAAAGAGAAAAAAACAGTGCAAATAATATTCAGAGATGTTCCTATTGTGCTGACAAGGCAGAAGAAAAAAACTTTTTGAGGGTCTGAATTTGAGGTATCCATAAAATTAACATAACTCAGGGGTATTTTACTGAAAGAAACCCTAAACTAGACTTACCTTACAGGCAGTTGGATTGATAACGTAATGATTATGATTTCACACCAGTTTCTCTCAGAAGTTACCAGAAATTTGACATTGGTTTTTATTTTCCAGCACTTTGAATTAATCCATTCTTTCGCATTACTTTTATTTTAATTCCATGAACTGGAGATGCCCCTTCAGAAAATATACAGGGTGGACCACAAATAAGTATACAATTTTTATTTTTACACAGTAAAGTAATTTTTAAAAGTAGGTATACGGTCTTTATTTTACGTTACGTTATGTACAGGAGAAGGGTTTTGAGAGGAAGCCCAACAAGGTGGGTGAGTTGAAGGAGTTCATCCCGTAAGCATTTGTGGACACTGATGCTGACTGGGATTTGTGTGCTTAAGAGTGTTGCTGTGTCAGGGAAAGGCTCCAGGAACGTCTCAATGATGACGGAAGACATTTCCAGCATCTAAGAGACTAAACTTCACCCAAGCAGTACTGTAAAATAAAAACTACAAACCTGCTTTTGGCTGCTCTGTATATTTCTCAGGCATTCCCCATCTGCTGTACCTTGCTCCTCCTCTGCAAACACGGCACTTTCGCTGCATCTATATGTCAGTTGGGCGCTTGAGGAGACGAGGCTCTGCTTACAGTTTATGTTCCTCACTGCTCTGCAGGTCCTGGAAGGGAATCCAGAATGATGGCCCCAGCCATCAATCACAGTCCATGGTCTGACTCAAAATTCAATGTCTCTGTTCATGCTGGCATCCGATACAAGAACTGGAAGCTGCTTACTGGGGATCCAGGTAATTCCATTGGATGTTCCTGTCACTTTTTGATGGGTGTTAGTTTAGTCCAGAGGTGGAACATCAGTACATTTAGGATTTTATTTAGCAACGTATAACCTTTGTGCTGTTAGCGCAATGCTCTACTTGGTTGAGCTACAGAATTACAAGTTTCCAATATTGTTATGAACAATAGTGAAACAAATAGCTATGACTGCATTATTCCTTGTGAAGAGTAAAAAAAAATGTTTGAATGTTATGCTGGTCCCCTTGTGTCCATTTAGGCTGTGACCACTGGTTCCCACCCCCTCGGCTGTCCAACAGCTCAGAATCCAGTAGAACGGAAGCCTCCCTGAGGTCTGTACAGCTCTTCAACATTGAGTCAGACCCTGAGGAGAGGCACGAGGTTTCTCAGAGCCACCCGGAGGTGGTGCATTTCCTCCTAGACAGACTCCAGTATTACGCCAAGGCTGCCAAGCCTATTAACTATCCTGATGATGACCCCAAGTGCGACCCGGGGCCCAGTGGAGCCTGGGGTCCTTGGGCCTAGAGTTTGGGGGTCTGATCACTCCCCCTTCATTTTTAAAGCAGCCATAAGAGGGAAAAATCAGGTGAAACTCTGTGAATGCAAGCCACTGTTTTACAGGATTGTGTTTAATACTGTCACATCTTTTTATGCTCTCCAGAAATAAAAAATAATATATTTTAATATATCTTGCTAGATTATACATATGTGAGGGATTATTTTGTATAGTTGAAACTTTTTAGAACAACTAATTGAGTACTCTATATATAAATATAATGTCCAGTATTCTTTTAGACAGTCATTTTGTTACAGGAATTCTCAGGGATTCTGTCTGTGTTGCCACTGTTCTAAATGGATTAAGCAATTAAAAGAGAAATGATTTAATAGTCTTTAAAATAACGGCTTCATATGATGCTCGTTTATCGTGACATTTCTGTTATTTTAATAATTTAGTGTTAGAGGATTTCAGCAGCATTACAATCAGTGATAAAATGTTTTACACACAAAATCAATGTCTGTGTATCCTCACAGTCTAATTCAGATTTTTTGCTTTATTTTCAATACCGACATGCTTCATATAGCACATATTTTTCAGTTATATAAATTATAAAAAAGCCGATTTTAATGATACTTAGAGCAATGGAAATATCTACTGTAAAAGTGATATACTTTAGATTGGCATGAGTAAGTATTGTCAAATATTAAACATATATTCTTCAATAGTTTGTTGACCAGTTGGTTTTGACACCTAGAGTTAGAATGAATTTAAAAATCATGATTTAAAATGCTTACTTGTTTTTTGTGAGCTGGAAAAGTTCACCGTGACCCTGGAGACAAATACGACTGAAACCAAGGATGAAAGGTGACTAAATAATCATGTGATATTTTTAAGCATCACTAAATTTAAAGAAAGAATAAATGTCTTAGAACTGTTATACTACCACTACAGAGGCAAGGCTTAAAGTTAAAACTGCAGATTTCATAGAAAATGCAATGTGCCAGAAACAAGCGCGTACACAGAGATGCACTATCATCCTGCGTATATTTTAATTAGGTGTCTTTGCTTAATAAAAAAATACCTTTTTGAAATTGTATCCTTTTAAATGATTTAAAATTATTGTAACAGTTCTCATCCCACCGAATCACAGTTTTACAAACATCCAAAGCTGATTCACGTCCATCTCTTAACACTCTCCCCTGATTTGGTGTCGCAGAAAAATAAGAAGCATAGCAAAAATATGAATTGTCTGGGGTCCCAGAGGACAGGGTTGGGAAATACTGTGCTAATTTTCCTTCAGGCTTGCTTCAGTCATCTGTCACTCACATAATAGTATGAAAAGACGGGTGGAAAGAATTGCTTGGGTGTGCGTGCGTGTGTGTGTGTGTGATTTTTACAGCTGTCATCTGAGCCAAAAGGGACAGTATGTGCTAAAGTTACAGTGAATGTATATTTATCTTGTATAGCACTATGTTATGGACCATGAAGGAAATTGTACCCATTGCCTTGTGTAATTCTTATGACTCATTGCTGTGGATGATTATCACACTTTTCTTTTGAAACTGAAATCCATCTTTTCAATAAAACCGGCATGTTGTGTCACATGTCTAAGGAACGTGAGATTTGCGGTTAGGTTCTGAGAAAGCTATGAAATACCCTTAACACTATGGTTTCACCATGTCATTTATTATTTCCCCTGGTTTGCTCCTTCTTGTTTTATGTTAGATTTTCCTTGCCCTCCTTGTCATTATAAATCCCGTGAGCATCATCATGCCTGTATTTGAAGCTGCTCCTCTGGGCCTGAAAGGTCATATGTCTATTTTTCATTCACATGATCCAGCGATGTCCGCCTCATGTGTGGTAAACATCACCCACAGTAGATCCATGGCATCGATCTTCATTTTCAAGTCCTTTTTGGGTGGACGTATTAATGATGTGGTGCACGACCTTCCACTTTTCTCATTGTCACCTGTACACCCAGATCATTTCTGCTTTGGTTTCTGGTGAAATCATACTTTTAAGGAACACTAAGTGTACTTCACGATGGCATCAGCTGCACTGATTGCATCCTGTGTGGTGCATCTTACAGTCTGACAATGAAGAAAACTTAATTTGGTCAAATATTATCAACCTGGAAAAGAAACACAGCACTGATTCCAGTGTTCACGCTTCTTGAAAAAAATCAACATTGATACTTTAGAAGCTGCACGTACTTTTACGTCTGGAGGAACTCCATAGCTGTGATGGAATCTTGCATATATAAAGAGAGGGAGTTTTGATGATGTAGGATATTGGGTTCGGGAATACATATTGTTAACTGTCATGATGAGTTTTCAGTCAAAAGATTGCGTGATTACCCGTTTAGAGGGAAAAAACACTTTAGTCATATGATATTGATAGTTTTTGCCAGTCATGCAATGGGTAGGCCTTCATAGATTTTTCCTCTTCTTGGTGCTGCTTTTGATGGTCTGAACCGTCATGATTCTTATAAGAAACAGCAGTCAAAATAAGTCTTCTCATACAAGTGTTTCTGGAAAATCTCTTCCCTTCACAGTAAACAAACAGTCCTAGAGCCAACTGAATCTTTTAACGCATTTTTTGGAAGACCTGTTTATAAAAAAATGCATCTTGCATTGTTTGAAGTCTGGAAATGTCTACATAACGATATGAATAGAATTGTGGACTCAGGCACTAGACCCTTGGCTTTAGGTTTACTATGTGAAGATTAACCACTTGCTTTGAGGTTAAGTAGTCATGGTGAAGAGCATGGTCAGTTTCCATAGAGACCTAGCTTCTTGTGCTACATAATAGTGAATATGTTACAAATCTATTGGACAAGCAAAATTGATTATATCCTTGGTCCACTAGCATTACCGGAACATGCCTATTATTAAAAAGCAACACTTGTGTTTTTTGTTCAGTATTTATTCTGGACTGCATATGTTAATGTATTATTTTCTATCACTTCAATTCGTCTATATTTAGGCAAATTTTGTTTTAAATCAAGGAGAACTGCTGACACTTTATAATCTCCTAACAAAAAAAAAATTTAATGGATGTCTACACAGTAAAGCAACGAGCAGAGAGGGGAAATCAAAAGCTTTGTTTCTGACTGACCCAGTACGGGATGTGTGTCAGTAGGGCTCCGTGGGCTGGTTCAGAGGTTCGGCTTTGAATGAAGACGACGTCATAATGCCTGTAGGTTGGCACTAGAGATAATTCGGGTAAGGAAGAAAGCGTCTCCGGTTACTTACTCAATAGCGAGGGGGCAAAGCGAGGAAAGGGGGAAAAGCATTAAAGCGTCTGTCCAAAGCGGAAACATCTAGGCAACGAATACTTTGTTAAAACCTCGAGGAATTTAACCAGCTAATTGTGAGGAGAAAACGTCCGCATCCTGGATGTAACTCATTCATTTTGGAACATTTCTGCATCGGGGAAATTTGTAAGTGCAAAAATTCTTGCAATAACAGTATATTTAGTTTAAGTTTTCCTTATCCAGTTGCTTATTTGTCGGTGCTGAACCTTTTACTTTGGTGGTTTTGTTTAGAAACCACTTTAAAGCTAGAGCTAGCTGCATTTCAGTGATTGGGACCATAGATCCCGAATCGGATAAAGCAGAGTCGTGGCAGCGGCGTAACAGCCAGATTTACCCGGAGTGTGAGATTTCATGGGTGTATAACTACGGCTACTGACACTTTATTCTGGGTTTCTAGCTGCATTAACAGTTAAGAGCAAACGATTATAATCATGTATAAAGAATTCTACCGAAAAACCACAAACTAACCGTTTTTCGTATCCCTTTGAACTAAACTGTATGCAGGAAGCAAGCGTAGCCAATACATGGGACTGCACCGCTTACTGGTTAATTAAGCCGTATGTGTTTAAAAGGTAGGCTACATTATCAATGATAAGTCGACGAAATAAAAATTTGAATGAAGTTAACCATGGTTCCAGATCACTTTATGAAGTTGATAAATGCACAATTTGCAGGAGTTGAATCTTTTTATTTCGCGACTGCAATGGTTTAAGCATTGACAGAATATGCTAGTAATCCAATTTATGAGTTTGGCGGTCACATTAAAAATGCAACCGAAAGATTACAAAAGCGTCTGAAAATGTCGTTTAATGAGGACGAACCATATTCCACACCAAGTCCTTAGTTTTGCTAGACCTAAAACCGCGCATCTCTGAGTCTATGGAAATATCACTTTCAGGGGGAAAGAGGGGCTTCTGTTTTTAATTTAGCTACTAGAGACCAAAGACTTATACTCAAGTGAAAGCACTATACTTATTTAACACAAAGGCTGCTAGCACGAAATTTTGATGGGGAAATTGAGGACGAGCTTTTTACGCCTTTTCTTATTATTGAAGTTTGTGCGTTGATTTCAGATTGGACATTCCGTAGATATTTCACAGTGTTGTTATACTGTTTCTCGTACTAGTTAATTTGCCTGTTTATATGACCATTCCTTATAACAGACTGAACATACAGATGGCTCTCTTTCATATGCATATTAGCTCTGTCCTCCATTTCTCAGTCCGGGAATGGCCCTTAAGAAGCAGTGCTGCTTTGGAGAAGTTTTCCCCAAAACACAAAGAGTGCCTGTAGTATCAGCACTGGGCTTCCTCTCGTTATCTGTCTCATATTCACAATACATTAAGAGAGAGTGAGCTGCTTCCAGATCTTTTCACGAAAGCGCTTAACATCGGTCTGACAGTTTGGGAAGCATGTATACTAATCCGATTTTGCATAACTTGTTCTCTCTGTGGCATTGTGGTACAACGTAGCCACAAATCGGCTTTTTCTTCTTACTACATCGTTTGCTTATGTGGCCTCACACATATAACAAAGCAACAGCAAGCCGGTTTAATAAAACTAATACGAAACTCCTGGAATAAATTATGCCGATCGCGTCACGTCTTCTATGACGTCATTCCGTCCGGTCAATTTATGTAGCCTAACGGAAATAATCACAGGGGATGAATAAAGGCATTTGGAGAAATTGGCTTTGTGATATGGACAGTTGTGGTATCTCTTAAAAGTTTATATGCTTGAAAGATCTCATTCAGATGTGATTTTTATCTTTGCCAGTATGTGCACTTAAAATCCGTTTTATAGGTTGGGTTTATTTGCCCATCTTTTTTGACGCCATAACCTGTCCTACCCCACAGAAACGTTTAATAATTACATTTTTTTAGTTTCTGCCTCGTGTCCTCGTGATGCTGTAGGCCATGAATGAAGTGCTTGACTCAGTGGACTGCACACATGGCCAGACTAAATGGGAAATGACGGCGTCCAGAAATGTAAGTGGATATTAATATCCCTTAGCATTTTTTTCTGAAGACCAAATTTAGGTAGAGCCACGCATTCCCATTTTGTGTATGGTAAAACAGGTCATTTGTGGCGGTTAACTCAACGACGGCAGTCCCCGTCGGGCTATGGTCATCCAGAGGTGGCGAGATTTCTGTGGACGTGTTGCTTATCTGCCCTGTGAAGAGTAGAAACCGATTGTAGGCTGCTTATTCTGGACATGGAGAACCATCATTTGTTCAGCTTTGGGTTGCTGGCAGTGCAGATGGTGGACTTTCAAGGACTGGGGAACAAGCAGTCAACCTGTATTATATGTACATTGTTCAGCTCATTTGGGACTAGTTAGCATTTTTTGGACAGATCACATGCAGTGTATGACTGTACTCCCCTGCTACAAATGAAATCACTGACCACACAGTAGGCCCTCCATGTTAGAGGCATTTTGTTTTGTGCAACGTGTGTGTGTTGCTTCCGTCACAACTGTTGCTAATGCTTTTTAGGGGGCAGTAATGCTTGTCTGTGATTGAACAAACCAAAGCCGTGAGAGAATTGAGCGCGATCAATCATCTTTTCAAACAAACATTAATGATAGGGCCTGATTGGACCAAGTGGTATTTAGCTTTGCAGAGCAAGGACTTGATATTAGGCCTGTTTGAAAAACTCTTGTGAAAAATGTGGAACAAGGGGATAGGACAAGGCCACTGTTTAATTAAGCTCTTTCCTGAGAAGTAAGATTAGACGAAACAATATCCACCCCATGTACAGTTCTGCTTTTAGGTTTATTATATTCATAATTTAGTGTCATATAATATTGATGTTCTATCACGTCCCACTTCATTGTTTTTTTTGTATGTATGTATGTTTTTGTATGTTATAGTATGATTGTCACAAAACATGAGTCTTTCCTGACTGTCAGAACATGATAGAATCTATAATTCCATAGTGAAAAATTGTACTATGCTAATCCATCATGTAAATTATTTTTAAAAATTAGCCTTGACTGACAGAAGTGGTAAATTTCTTTTTGTATCTGTCACATCTTGAGAGGACACATTAAAGGTGCCTCATTAGTCTCTGGTCAGATCAGTGATTAAAGTAACTGGAGGTTTTTTTGTTGCTGTTTATAATAAACGAGTATATCAGTCATTTTGAATGGGAAAGTTTAAGCTTTTACGTTTCACAATGACCGTAAAATTGTCCATAATTAAGTATAACTATTTTTTTCATTGCTGTATACGGCTTCTCCACCATGTTCAGTCAGATTGCACTCATAACGACCACAGTGTAATTAGGTTCGGAATTCTTTATTTTGATTGGTTACAAATTTGCAAATCCTTTTTGTTAAACCTAATATTTTTGTGATTTTACAGTTATTAATAAGAGTACATTAGCTTAGAGGATCTAAAGATTAAGTATGTGAAGGTATCTGTGGAGGAGTGGATTGGGCGACGGCTATGGCCATTTTCCTCTTGAATACTGTCGATGCTTGGCAAGACTCCAAATGAATCATGGCTCCATCATTGCATCTGCAGTAACTATGCATGGAGATAGATTAGGCACAGCTCCAAGTAATCTGTACACACACCCCCACCCTCTCTGTGAGTGCTTTTGGCCCATGCTGACCCCATGGGGCTTTGCATTGTGGGTGGAGATAAATGACCCCGGACACACCAGCTGCCAGCATTTTTATTCCCCCGATCCAGGGCCAGCAGGTGTGTGTGTCTGCACCTAGTGCTCTGCATATATTCCTGAAATCAAGACACTAGTAAGTCCAGCACACAGCTGGCAGTGTGGCTGTTTCTG
>JAABNX020000130.1:10934851-10949784 GCA_015163995.2 Mormyrus lacerda | reverse complement strand
TGTGTGTGTGTCTGTGTGTGTGTCTGTGTGCACGCACCCTGCGATGGCTTGTTTCCTGCCTTACGTTCATTGGCTCCACACATCCCACAACCCTGAACAAGCGGTTTCAGAAAATGGATGGATAGATAGTTCACTGACCTCTTTTAAGTTTTTAAACTGTTTGCTTTTGTTTTGTTTCAGAACACATTGTATTGTTTAGTTGCTTTCCTGATTATCCACAGAGAGATCTGTGAGGCCTGTAGCTTGTTTACATGCTGTTGGTGTACGCACCATTCAGACTAGAGATGCACCAATCAAGCACCGATTTTCAGCGTGCTCAGCCCAACCGGAGACCAACCAGACAGACATGTATTTCCAATACCGAACTGGTCCATTTTACGCAAGCACCAAATGTCATACAGTCAGTGGCGCAGGCAATAGCCTCACAACCACCTGCACGCTCTCAGCCACACACTAACATGTGGTTAGCGTGGAAGTTCTTCATTGTAAGTGAAGACGACCAAAGACTGCAATTTGTGATATATACTAAGTCAACGTAAACTGTGAAAACATGGTGAAACATCGGAGGTAAACTTTTAAACTGATTATTAAACGTGTACTAAATAATCTTGAAAAGGAACAATCATTAAAATTGCAAAGCTAGCTAAGACTTTTTTTTCCTATGATGGAGCAAAACATTTTTGTGAAACTTTGCTCCCCTGAGCTATAATGTCCATACAGTATGAAACTGCCTGATTTTAATTTAGCTTACTAGCGATGTAAGAATTGCACGTGCACAACATCCGATGTTAGTATTAATAATATTACCCTGCATCTGTTATTATTTGGAAGACTATAGTATACTTCTCCAAATAAAAATGGTTTGCAACCTACAGACTTTATTTTAAGGTTAGTAATAAGAGAAAAAGGTCAGTGTCATGTTATCTGATGAATTATTTAAACATACTGGAAAATGACATAAGTAACTGACATTTGCTATTTAAATCTGTTACACCTGCTCTTGTTTGGTAAAGTAAAATATGTCAGATAAAGTTGGGGGTACAGCAGCTCATTTTCACTAAATTGTTATTTGTACCTCTTTCCAGTCACAGAGCACTTTCATTTTGAGACGTGTTCAAGTGAGAGAAGACCCTTAGTGCAGTTTGGGGGAAAACTGTTTAACAATTTTCGCTATTATGAAAATATAATTTTGCATTAAAGAAATGTCGATCTTTGCTTGTAAATGCTGTCAAATTATATTTCTTAGAAGGAAAATCAGAATTGGCAAAATTGGCACGTCGCACAAAAATCGGAAATCGGAATCGGCCAAGAAAATTGCAATCGGTGCATCTCTAGTTCAGACCCGTCATGAACAGTCTCTGGCTGTTATTGAGCAAACATTCTGTAAAGACATAAAGTTAATTATGTGTCCGAACTGCCCCTCATTGCCTTTTCCATGACACAGAGCTGAAACATGATTCTTTATGCTACAATGAGGTAGACAGCTAAAGGTTTTAAGGGTGTCCTGATCTAGAACCATGGGAACTGCATTGTGAAGGGCAATAGCTTTTTTGGTTGGATGGCAAATATAATTGTTTTCTCGTGGAGTAAAATGTATTTGGAATTTTCAGTTAATCCATTGCATTGACTTCATAAACTGCCATGTGTTTGAGTTTTTTCATGATGAAGACATGGAAAAATACCTCATGCCTCAGGCAACTGAATTCAAAGTCATTTTCGGCATGTAGCGTTTTGGATTCAGCTGGGGTTGGGTAAAAAAAATACTGGATGTGGGACAATGATGGATCAGTGGGACGGTGTCTATCTGGGTGTCACATGGTTTGTTTTGAGAGTGAAGTGTTTGCTTTCGTTGGGCCTCTTATGGAGTATTTGAGAAGGCTGCAGGGGCTACAATCCTCAGGCCAAGGCCTGTGGTTCACGTGGGCATCTGCTGTTTTCTTTACGTCCCGCTTATGTGCGTTCTCTGTCACCGGTCCGCCGGGCCGAGAGTAATGAGCCAGCTATGCGGTGCCCTAACCCCTGGAAAATCAAAGCTGATGCGTATCTGCCAGGGTCCCGCGGTCTGAAATGCGGAATAACAAAGACTCACAGAGTTAGATTTCGTAGAGGACCACCTAAGGTTTTACTCTGGATTCTGTTGGCTCCGAGATGGGTGTTAGCTTTGACCGTCACCCTGCAAAGCCTAATTAGGCCGTTTCCCGGCTCTTCAGCTCTAGGTCAGGCAGGATTTATAGATTCAGGGGACATGAAAATCCAAACTGGATTTTCAACAATGTCTTTTTTTTAAGATCATTGTATGTGTGTAATTAAGAACTGCTTTTTCTGAAGGCTCTGAAAAAGGCCTGTGGTTATTTTATTTGAGTTTTTGTCATTATTTTAAAAGCTGTTTTTTAAGGTTGCTGTTCTTTTTGGTTGTTTGACTGCTTGTTGGGACACTTGAACTACATGGATCTGCATCCAGAGGTGGAAAATTTTAGGGCCAGAAAGTACAAATTTAGACCAAGGTTTTGTTTTAAACAACCAGTTGAGTTTCTTTGACTGTGACTCTTTATACTTAACTGGTTGGTTGAAACAAAATCTTGGTCTGGATTTGTACTTTCTGGACCTGAACTTTCCACCTCTGCCTGCATCTGAGATCTTGCTGGGTTCCTGTGTTGTGCCCTGAATATTGTAGGCCTGCCTTTACCCCAACATTCCTCGTGATTTTGTAAACGCCGAGCCTGCAGTCTTCACCTGCTTATTTCGAAAGACGGCGCCTCTTCATTTTAGATGATCTTCCCTGTGATAATTTGTGTCTGCTGAAATATTTCTGATGATGAAGGGCTTGCGTGCACCAAGCGTCGCCACATCTCCACCTTTCCATCCCACGGGCCATCGTAAAAACCAGCCACGTTTCACCAAAGCTGCGAAGTAACCTGCACGCTCTGTGACCCTTCTAAGAATTTCTGGCTGCTGTATGGCGGCAGCATCTCTCTAAAGCGGACGGAGAGAGCTCTCCCTTTTCAGGAACGTTAGATGTATGGGCAGAAACGCGCATCTGTGAGCGCGCTGAGCACAGTGTTTGATATAAATCTCAGTGGACTTGATGTGTGCAGTGGGGAAATCTATGGAATGTACACACTGATTCATAACTGTGTGGCCCACACTCTGATTTTTTCCCTGCTGTCAAACTCGTGATTTTTTCCACAATTACTGGAGAAAACCCACACTTTTCCTTTATCTCCCCCCCCCCCCCCCCCCTAATGTCCCACTATCCTCACCGATCTTCTTTTACAACAGTTGTGTCCTTTGATTCATCATTTTGTCCCATAGCAAAGGAGGCCTTCCAAAGCCCTTGTTTTTTGGTCTTCTAGACTTTGGGTCGGCGTTTTGGTCTTCTGGGTTTTGAGCAGGACTCCAACAGCATTACTTTAACATTTTTTTTGTTTGCTTTTAGGGTGCACAATTCATATGGTCTCAAGTCTGAAGGATCTGCTAATAAGATTGGTGGGTACAGAAATCAAGGTTACAATATTTTGATAATCAGCACCTGACAAATAAAACAGCCTATGTAACATTTGCTTATTATTGACATATTTAGTGGAAGATATACAATGCAATGAGGGTAAATCTCAAATGTTCTTCCTGAGTATACTAAGCTTCTGTGGTACTCTGTTTGGTTCAGTACTTTTGAAATGAATACACTTTTTTGTAAAGGTGCCTTGTGATATATGATACAGTATGACATCTCTTAGACAGCAAAATGTGTTTTTCATCTGTCTATAAAATCTTTATTTATCCATAAAACGTTTAATGGTTACTGTCATACGGTTGTTCGCAAAAATCTTTGAGAAACTCTGTAACAGCCCATAACTGAGTGGTTTCTGCGCCTCTTTAAAAACATTTAAACCGTAGAGTCTTTGAGGGCTTACTTTGGAAAAAGAGCTCCACTTGGTATCAGATAAATATGCTTCTTGTCAAAAGCAGACGTGCTTCCCACCTAAGGAAATTCATAGGATCAACAATATATGAAAGATTCCCAGTTTGTCCTGCATGAAGGCTTATTCCCAGCCCCCATGGTGCGAGTTTAATACAAACTGAATGTTTTGTGGAAGTAAAAATGATTGTGTGGATGTTATTCATTAACACAATGGAGCAATTTTTTTTAGTTCAAGGCCACCTGTGAGTACTATTTCAAAAAGGAAATCCCTGCAAGAGTAAACAGAATAATCATTGTAGTCCGCTGCACTTAAAATAGGTTATTATATAGATGGGCTCCCAGTTTTAAAGTCATTTTAAGCACAGCATCCGGTGTGGATAACCCCCAACTCAACATGTCAGCAAGGTGGAATTTTC
Source organism: Mormyrus lacerda (assembly GCA_015163995.2). NCBI lineage: Eukaryota > Metazoa > Chordata > Actinopteri > Osteoglossiformes > Mormyridae > Mormyrus > Mormyrus lacerda. The sequence continues at coordinate 10,945,449 of JAABNX020000130.1, read as the reverse complement.
ATTGCTCTAGATTATATGCAGTTATAAACAGAAGCAGATTTTGCTTGTTTTACAGTAACAACATTGATTTTAGTATTTGATAACTTTTCAGTTCATGATTATGTAAGAGATTTGGCACTGAGGTCTGGTCTTGCCTGGAGGTAGTGTACTAGCTTATCTGCTTTTAATACATAATATACAATGTCAGCTAATATACACACCCTTTTTCTGAGACCTTCTCTGTCATGAGATGTAACGCATTCCATCAGGGTGGGGATCTAATGGTGACATTTGGGAAGGGAGGTGGTCCATGCTGTCGGTCCAGCATGGTAACTTAAGGAATTCAAGGCAAATATTTAGAGTAATGTTTTACGGATTATCAAAAGAGCATCATAAATACACTGAGAACAATATAACGGCTATCGGCTGCTGGTAAGATACTAGTGACATATCTGATTGACTGCTTATAATAGCTGGGCTGTTTCAGTGGAAAAACAATTCCATCAGTCGGGGGTGTAGCCAGACCTCCTACCGTGGACTGGCCAGACTAGGCCCAGTGATTGTATTGGGGTGGCAATGGGGGTGGTGGCTGTGTGTTAACTAGGGGGGGCATGGCCGTTCCTTACATCTGCCCCTGCTGTCGGTCTATGCCAGAAAAAATTGTTACAAAGACAAAAGTACATTTAGTTCTTATATTATAGAGTTAATTTTGCCCGTTTCTCTTGCTGAAAATGTAAAATTGGTTTCGATTTTCAAATGCTTATTATCCATCCACCTCCCAGCTGCCTATTCTGGGCTTAATCAATGGGACGTCCTGGTGTCTGACCGAGGCATAATTATGCATGAGGCTGGGGATATCCTGCACAGGGTGCCGGCCCACAAAACACCCATGCGATTTAGAGATGTCCATTTACATAACTGCATAACATGGGGACAGAATGCTCAACCAGGACATACAGGACAGGGCTGGGATTTGAACCCGCAACCCTGGGGTTGGAGAAGTCAACAGCACTCCCCGCAATCCCAACATGCAGTCCATCCCATATATAAAGCAATGTATAAAAACACAGTGCTGTTTTGCTTTGTTGGAGACGGGAGGGGAATATTGCCGTGTTATTTTAGTTCTAGTTCAGTGATCTGCATTGAGTTCTGTGAGCCACCTGGCAGTTTGACAGATTAATTTCGCCTTTAAGCTCGAGTGATAAATTAACTGTGAGATTTTGTGTTGTTTATGTAGGGCAGTGCTCAGTTCTCCCTCGTTATCAGGGTCCCGCATGAGTTATGCCAGAGGTGGTTCGTGGCTTCAGAGTGCTCCCTTCTCCTGTGGCGCACTAAGCCTGGACGTGAGCCCTTGTTTTTTATGGTAATAGTACTTTGCAGCCGCTCACACTCACTTTGTCAGAAGGACCTTTGGCTACGTACGATGCCCACGTCTGCATTACAGTAGTTTTAGATACTTCACCAGTTAAGTAACGGGGGTGTTGATTGCGTTTTGATCTTTTTTCCTCTCCATTTTCTGTTCATACATCACCAATGAAAGGTTTTTAAATTCAACACACTTGTTTTGACTGTGATCGATCCATTGCAGTAATTATAACGAGACCTAAATACAGTTAACCGCAACATTTTAGGTCTATAATGTGCACCCCAAACTGAGAGAATTTTTAAAATATACTTACCGCTGTGTATACCTTCTGAGCTTTGTACACCAGTGGGTCAGTTGTCTTTCAGTTGGTGGAGTATTTAATGTGAGCTGGTATTTCCAAATCTGCTAGACGCAAAGCTTCTGAACTGAACAGCCAATAGGGTTTCAGTAACTGTAACGTAAATGCAGCTCAACTCTCTTCCCTGTGATTATTATTTAATGCTTCCTGTTGCTATAATCTGAATAGTGGTGGCAATGATTGTAAACGTTAGCTTTGGAGAACACACCTAATAGTGAGATTGGTTACTGGAGACTGATAGCCAGAAGCTTATTACCGTGACTTATTGCCATGGTTAAACTGCTGAGTCCTCTAGCAGGAGTTTAATACATAAATAATAATTAATAAAATGGTTACTGTGTATTTCCACAGGACAGCGGGGAATTGAAAGGGGTAAATGAAAACCTTTTGTTTATGTTGTTACTGCTCTGTGTGTGTATCCATAGCCTGAACACAACTCTGAGTTCTCTTTAATTATGTATAAACGGCACAGGAGCCACAACAAAGATAGCATAACATGTCGATAATTATGGGCATGTGGGTAATACTTTTCCCTGCAGTGTTTTCCAGCTGCATAATCATACACTGCAGATCACTACAGTAACCCTTGCTTATCTAAACGTGAGTGGCGTTTGCGAAGTAAAACTACTATTTTTCAAATAAAATCAGCTTGCAAGAGTCTTTGAGTAAATCGCCGAAACTGATGCCAGCGTTATTAGCTTAATTCACAGCAGATGGAGGTGCTGCTCTGTCTTGGTCACCTACCTATTTGTTTGTGGCTGTTTGAGGCCTCTTGAAGAGGTCATGTTACAGGCCCTATAAAATCAGTCCTGTAAGTGCACGCACTTACCTGCGTTCTTTTTGTTTTGTTTTGCTTTAAATTTGGAATAGTGTCACAGTTTGGCAGTGTCCAGTTTTATTGCAATATTCAGTTACTTGCTTTGAACTTAAGTTGAGTAGTTTGTTTTTTTTGTATGTATTTTGCTTGATGTCTTTTCTGGGTTTGAAACTGAAGCCGTCCCATCTAACTAGGTATTTTGCACTGCCTTTATGTATGAAATTATACATTAAATCTGTTGCTTTATTTAATTTACGCTGCCTCTTTACACAAAAGCGGCTGTTTGGAGGAGCCAGAACCACCTGAACACTATGAATTACTAAGTATCTCAATCAGTAATTCAAACCTGAAGGCACCTCGAAGGATTATCTTTGTACCGTTGTGTTGATGTGTGGCATATGAAGGAGAGGAGCACAGTGAAAGCCTGGTTTGGTGCCTTGTAGAACACTCAGGCATTAGAGCTCAAACCGGGCCTGTTCACAAAGGCACTGATCCATCCATTGGACACTTAACATTCTGTTGCATTGTGATGCTGTTTGTAAAGCGAGAAGACTGTCACACATCTGTCACTTCTCATGAGACTCTGACCTGCTCACCATACAAACATGCTGTTGTGTTTGTTTGAGAAATGAACACAACAGCTTGATGTTCTTACACTAGATGGGTTCACTAATGTTCTGAGAGAGAAATGGAAATTCTCACTGCAGGAGGAGAAGTTTTCTCCTATTTTTATTTTATGTTTTTTATGTTGTTAAGCCACAGGGTCACCCTGTATCCACATTTTGGGAATAATGTTTAGTAGAAACTAATGACACCCCTTGCAGATCCCATCTGTCACATCTCTGGCAAGCCTGTAATTCTTTCAAAGAAGAATGTATTAACAAAATGCATGAAGAAAACTTCATTCTAACCTTTTCAGCATATATAGCATATGGAGGTTCAGCTCTTATGTAGGCTGTGTCTCCAAGTACTCTGAGTTCTTTTAATCTGTGACTTTGCACTGCCTAAACAACTGTAGATTGAAAGTCAAACAGAAGAACTGATCTTGTATTCAAGTCATGGAAAAAACACTTGCATCAAACGACGACTATTATGTTCATTAATAATTATCCATGAAATTTCATCAATAATGGAACGGAGAACTTTAAATTACTTTTATCTGAATGGATAGATCCTTATGCCTGTATGCCAGTAGTTGTTTTTGTAATTGTTTAATCCTTAATTGCTCTTCTGAATCTGTAGTTTTCATTGCATGCTTGCTTATGACTCCTGGTCACTATCCTTAGCCCTACAGGACACTCCAGATGCCGCTTTTATCATTCAACACTCATTCCTCTAATTGGATTTGGAGAGGATTTGCTGGTCCCACCTGGGCCTGATTCCTCAAGCTTCCCATGCCGAAATGACAAAAGGCAGATCTTCACACAGTCTATTATGGCAGTCATTGCCATCCTCATTTGTATTTCATCTAAACATTCTGTAGGAAACCCTTCATGAGGCTGTCCTCATTTTTTTTTTTTTCAGAAAAGAGATTCCAAATATGAATACCGTAGTATAGCATATTTCAACTGCAATACCAACCAGAATTATTTTTCATCATAATTCATATGACCAACTCAAGCAATGTTTAGCATCAAGACCCCCCCCCCACAATCATCTTCAGGGTCTCTGGGGGAGGGGGCTCCAGAGCCCATCCCGGAAGCTACGGGCACCAGGCAGGGAACAACCCAAGACAAGGGGCACATTCGCACACCATCCACAGACACCTACCGATAATTTGGTGACTCCAATTTACCGCCATTGTTTATGGATTGTGGGGGAGGGGGAGGGCCAAGAATCCATAGGAGACCCCAACACGACACAGAGAACCTGCAAACTCCACACACATGGAACCCTTACAGAGACCTGAACCCTAACCACTGCACCACTCCCATATCAATCCATCTTCACAAAAATACTGTGTATTTAGACGTTTGTCCTGTGCAGTCACGGTATAACACTGTTATCAATATTTGACATGATTATTGTGATTCTTGAAACGAGTGACACATTTTAATAAATGGTTGTCGTATAACAACCAAGCACCCTGATCTCTGTTCGTTTGAGTGAGTCTACGTCAAAGAAGGCTTGGTGGACTTCCTCCCGTTTGTCTGTTTCTCCTTAGTTCCCATGGGAGGTTGAGCCACAGTCAGCACTTGGAAAGGAGTCAGTTCCTTGTGGTGTGTGGCCCACAAGGTTGCTAAGGCATGTGAAAGTAATGAGAACGATTGTAACACCTCAGGTGAGCTGAATCTGCTGAGGGGGAGGTTTCACACTTCATCTAGAAGTGCCGCCTTTCATCATTATTTCTAAACTGCAGTTTAGAAAGTCCATACCCCCCCCTCTCTTTTTTATAATTTGGAGTTTATAAGAAGAGTTCAGAGCTCCAGGCCAAATTGGCTCATCTTTTTGCTGTAGAGCGCATAACATTTCTCCCATGGCGAACATCAGCTGCTCACCGGCCCAAATGCCAGGTCTTCGCATCAATCATGGCGTCAGTTTCCACTCTGATTTCATGAAACGGGCCTTGATAACTTCAGCATGCTTGCTCTGGCTTCCTGCTCACATGGAAACTATGAGCTCTGGACATTATTATAATAGTGGGTGATTTCTGAAGATGTATTGTTACAAAAGGTGGAGATGATGAGATATCACTTTTTTTTTCTAAGTGTAGGTGGGGTAATTTAACTATTGCTAATGAATTCAAAGCCTTTTATGTCAAGGATTGTCTGTTGTGGCCTCCTTAAAATGAAACTGCAGAATTAATGAGATACAGGCCCCGTTTATGCTTCCCTGTTCATCTCAAGGAGGAAAATGTTGCAGATGCAGACGAGAGATGTAATCAAATTAAGTTAATCAACGTCATTTGCAGTGCCTGTTTTTCCACTCTGCTTATTTAATCATTAGTTTTACTAAATTAAGCCCGCATGAAGCAAACATAATTAGCATATAAGGACAGTCATGGCAGAAATGAACGGAGTAAGAAAATCAGGTGCCTCTTCTGTAATGCACCATAGCCATGGTTGAGTATGGTAAGAAGGGCTGCAGGGAAGAATGTACAGAAACCACCAGCGGACGGGGGACCTTTGCAGGGAGGGTTATGAAGAGTGTCTGTTTCCAGCCCTACAGCTAAAAAATTAGCTGAGGGCCTTCTGTTGTTTGACCAAATGCTTCATTAAAAATGACAAGCTGTGGTTACATGGCTCGGGGGGGTGACCCAGAGAGCCCCCCCACCCCACCATTGTTCATACATCCAATGATAACGACTTGTAGCAGAGAGACTTGGATTTTCTGTTGATCAACAAGTTGTGACTAATCAGTCAATTTTTCTGCCTGTCAGGATGTTTAAAGGCACAGATGCGTCTTCTGAGTGTTAGGCAGCATATCAAGAGATTTCAAGACTCACATGTACACTCTGCAATAACAAATGGGTTCTTTGTCGAAGTCTAGAGTCCTTGGCTTTTAATCTAATTCTTAAAGCCAAAGACTTTGATGCCCTGGCTCACAATACCATTAGTTCCATGTTGTATAATTTTAAGAGCTCTTCAGAATCGGATATGCATCAAAATACATCCATTGCCCCTCAAGTGTGCAAAATTTTTGACACATCTGATCTAAGAATTTGCTCCAGGAAAGCAAGATGAGATTGCCGTGTGTGACAGGTTTCACTTCTGCAGGCTTTGAACAGTTTCTGTCATTGTCTGGATGGTCCAGCATCATGAGAATTATAGATGACACATGCAGATTTCCCTACAATGACTTCAGAGTAAACATTCAGAGCCACTCATACAGATAATTTAACTTTTTATTCCTCATTGAAATAAGATTTAAACAAATTAACCGAGTTCTCAGAGCAATTTCACTTGGAAAATTATATGTTAAAAAGACAATGTATCTACAGACTGTCTGCCACTGTACTTCTCCTTTCAACTGGTCTACACACTCTTTCACTCCTCTTTGATGTGAACGTCTGCATAGTGTCTCAGATCACAGCTGCCAAGACAAATCAATTAGGAAGCAGTTGGGGTAATTGGACGCGTTTTTTTTGTGTCCTATCCTAAGCTCGCCTCTCACTGTGAGGGCTGCAGCTGCTCTCTGAAGCCACTATCAGCAGGAAGGTTGTTGCTTAGCAGCTATCTGTGCAGCTGTGATGACGGGCAAACTGCTGTGCCAAAACTCCAGACATCCTCTTATATCTTTGTTCTTGATGGAAGTAACCTAAAGAGACTCTAGCCCATGTCCACCCCAATAACATTTTAAATAGGGTTTTATATGGCAAGAAACTTTAAATTACAATGTAAAATTTAGGTTAGAGGGGAGGCTTAGTGTAAAGGTGAATTCATGAATTGCTAGTTTTTTATGAAGTTTATAAAGGTGTAAAAGGTTTTCATGAATGATGAAAAAAGTGCTGAAAGTTGATTTTATATCCCATCAACATATATTACTTTGAAAAGAATTCACTGCCCATCAATTCTCATCACATTTTCACACCATGTGGACATTTCAGGCCGCCGGGTTCATTAACTTCCTGTTTAATCCGACTGCTTCCTGTTTAACTGAAATACATGTGCAAGTCATTTGCCTGAGTGAAGTTGAAACGATCAGTGCTTGGTAGACAGACAAAGTAAACAGATTTTGCTCAATTCAGTAGGGAGCCGGGTGTTCGTATGTGTGCAGATGATCTTTTTCTCTCCTTCAAGACTGTTAGGAAAAATAAAGCTTCTTCTTAGATACATCATGTAGTTTACAGTCAGGTATTGATTGTTATAGCAATAGCAATAGATTTGTCCTGTTCTCTGGGGTCTGTATGTGATCTGAACACTATCTGTTTTGCTAACAAACATGCTGGCTGTTGATGCTGCTACATGAATAAATACATCAAAAGTTTGGGTGTTTCTTCAGTATACTTACTTGACCGTACTTGTGTTCTCGTCTATCCATCTTATGTCATCTTCCGTTGCCAAGGACCGGTTCCAATGCGAAGAACACAAGTACAGAGGATGGTAGAAATTTCCAGATGTCATTCTTGCCCCGTCCCAAATATCAAGGATACATCAGTTGCATCCTCGCCAAATAAGACCAATCCCATGTTCCATTGTGCCCCCAGATCATTCTTGGGAGGCAAGTTAGCAAGACCCCAAGTACGATTTTTTGCGTTCTTGCTATCGAGAAACGCCCTATGTGTTTAGGTGAGTTGGTGTTTCTGACTTTGCCGTCTGGTGTGTGCCTGAGATGGACCGGCCTTCCGGCCATCGTGTTCCCCACCTCGTGCTCTGCTTGATGGGATCCCTCCCGTGCTCACCTCTGTTCTGTATGGGATGTTGCTTTATAGGGATTATGCGGCTGGTGCTGGGCGGCAGATATTCACTCTAAGCAGCTTTTCCTTGGAGTGATTCCCAACCCTCAGGGTTCGGTGTCACCTGGGCTGTGTGAGGCTCTGCAGAGGTCCTGTTTGCTGAAATGGCCCCCAGACGCCTGGTGGGGGGGCGGGATGCAAAAACAAACGAGTCCTCGGATCCTGGTGTGCCCTTCGCAGCCATGGGATTTGTTATTGTGACCCAGGGCCCTGGGTGAAATACGACCACCCCGTGAGCCCCCCCTGGGGGGGGGTTACAGGTCTGAGAAGGAGGGTAGAAGGGAGGAGAAGGGAGGCGGAATGGAGGAGAAGGGAGGTGGAATGCTCTTTTAAGGACTTGCACTTCGGGACGGAGAAGTAATATTAGCTTTGACAGTGTTTACTGTAATTATAATGCAAGATCATTTGATTACATATGATATTGTTGCATCGCGGTGATGGGTGATCGCTGTGACCCCCCCAGGCTCTGGACCCCCCAGGACCCTGCATAGGAGAAGTGGGTACAGAAGATGGATGGATGGATGGATGTTATACAAGGGGCACATTAAATTTGTTTTATATCTAAAAGAGGGATGGCATTTATTTAAAATAATATTGATTGTGCTTCATTTTATGTTAGACATCATACATAATTTAGGGGAGTAGAGAAGATCCCAATAACATACTGTTTTTAATCTTATAAACTTATGCTGAAATATTCCTAGCGACATATTTGGTAGTTTACATTGTACATAGCGTGTGAATCTTTCCGAACCCGGTGGCAGTGCAGTCCTCATCATTACCCCGTTTATCGCACTAAAGAATTCTGCATGCTTCTCTTTCGGAATAAAGCATCAAACTTGATAGTGTGAGCATGCTCTGTCGTTAACAAAGGCTCTCAGATACTCCCTTTCCCAGTCACCCCCATCGCGTGTTATTGGTTAGTCTTCGCACAGTAATGGCTTTTTCAGAGGGACTTCATCCAGTGCTCAGCAGACATGACTTCACTTTCACTCAACTCCCCGAATCTCGCAGCGGCACTGAAGGGGAAGCCGGGGGTCACGCTGCGTGTCACTCATCCCTCCCCATGACACCCTGTTCCAAGCGTTACATACGGCTACAGGCATCGTGACTCACGGGCCCGTTTTATGGCGGGGCCGCAGCGCCGAAATTCGTGCGTGAAACACGAAGATGGAGCGTTTCGGAAATTATTACAGCCCTCAGCTGCGCTACTTAAACGTCACTGGAGCCTTCTGAAGATTCCTTTTCATTGTTTTGCTGGAAAATTTTGCTAACAATTGTCTGTCAGATGTCCTGCATTTCAAACGGCGCAGCCGTGCTTAATGGAACTTCATTGTCTTGCATAAAATGCCTTTTCAGGTCAGAGGAATGAAATCCAAACATGAAATGGGAAAGACATCTTAATATATTTTTCAGACCTGCAGAGACATCAGTCACCCCCACCATGGTTAACATCGTTACTGTAGGGTTATAGTCCTCGACGTTATTGTGGCCACACTTAAGTGTTAATAACTAAGTTGTTTAATAGCATGGTAAAAAGTAAATGCTCACCCTCAGTGATAAGGAAAGTTGTCGATGTTGAGAAGCTAAGGCGATCCTGAGCTCTGTTGTGTTTTTTTTTCCCCTACAATGTCAGTGATGCAGATGTTCACAGTACTATGGCAGGATTGTAAAGTCAAAGACTCTGAGGTTCTCGAATTCATCATTAAATCCCTGAGAACTTCTTCCAAGGAATCATTAACCTCCTTTCCAGATACTAGCGAGATGATGCGGCCTGGTTCCTTCATAGCAGGCTCTGTCCTCTGCTAAGGATTTGCTCACCACCGGCTAAAAGTCCAAGAGCATAATACTTTTAAGTTACCCAAGGGTTCCATGATAACTTGAAGTTCTTTTCATTTCAAGGGTTCAGTAACCACATGAAGGGCATTACGTAGCAACACTCAAAGGTCCACCTTTGGCAGGGCCTAATGGCCCCCATTATTAACCCCAGCTTTAGGGGGAACCATGACCCTTATCTATTGCCCCCCCAACCCCGCTGACCTCTTCACCCCATGTGTTGGGGCTTTTTCAGGACTAAAATCTGCTTGGGTAACTGGAGGGGTTGAAAGTTCAGCCCAAGCCCAGCGTTCGTGATCAGGCGATGCCCACAGGCCCGTAACTAATGAGTGCTGGAAGACGTGCACATGGTCACCCGAGGAGCCGCATGCCGGCCCCTAACTCTGGTGTCAAGGGTCACGCTGAGAGGCAGAGCAGGTGCCCTCAGAGCTGGGCCGCCGAGTCACAGCATCACTGAGTAATTGGAACCATGAAAGATTTAACTGCCCCCTTTGCCCCTGGTATGTGACCAGGTTATTCCGAAACAAAATTACGTGCATAATAAATTTTCCACTCTGTATACATTTACTAGGTTTCTACTTTGATCAGCAAATAAAACAGTAATTGGGTTACTGAAGATGGTTTTTATTGTTATGAGGCAAAGACCCCTGCCCCTGAATTACAATGTAGAATCAAATTCGGCAGTAAAATATGAACTCTTAGCCCATCATGCCCTTTGCAGCAGCTCACGGCTCATGGATTTGCCAGTTGAATATATTTCCTTATTTCCCAGGTATTATTGGTTTTGGGGCTGTGAGTGTTTAAATATCAGAGGAGCACGGAGAGATACTGAGAGCTTATTTTCATT
>JAABNX020000130.1:10909794-10920835 GCA_015163995.2 Mormyrus lacerda | reverse complement strand
CTCCCACCACCCCCCCACACACACACGGATGCAGGAAAATGCATCTCTGTCTTCCAAACCATCTATTAGCATCATTCGATACGCTACGATAAAAGGAATAAACATCCGTATTCATAGAGCATCGGCACTACCTTCTCTTTGTCTCAGTCTTAATTGCTGCATTTGCACAGTTGTTAAGCGACATTGACTCGGGTAATCGTGTCGTCATGCACTGTGGCATGTTGCTCTGTAATAAGGAGAATAATGAGAATAGTCAGAGGAGGTGGGGGTCCCCAGAGCCAAGCTGGCCCCCACTGCATCTAAAACAAAAATAAGTAATATGATAAGAGCTTAAACTGCCCAGGCACGACGTCTGCATATTGGTTTCTGTCTGAAAATGACCATGCCCCTCTGTCGTCTCTCCAGCTTGGGTTCCGAAGGGTTAACCTGTGAGTATGTGTGAATGTGGGTCGCTGGACTGTGAAGTCACCTGACCTGGTAATGGACACAGGAAACCGGCAGCGGCCGACGGTCGGGGAAAACCTGGCCGCTGCTTCCGCTTGTTTTTCAAGCGGTGCCTTTTGAGAGATGTGGAAAAACACCCCCACACGAGCCCCGCTGAACCCAGCTCAGCTGACTGCACGGGACGGTTCATCATCCACATCCTCTGTCTTTTGCCGAAAAACACTGGGCGGAAAATCCCGACGCGATCCTTGGGCTCAGATAGTGATGGTGAGGTTCGCTTAAGAAATTAATCAAGCCTCAGAAGCACATCCTGTTGTTGCAGTCTATGTCAGGGTTCCCCAGATCCAGTCCTGGAGTGTCAGTTCGCAACACAGTTTGCTGATTTCCCTGCTCAGACACACCTTATTTAGATTACCAGCTAACTGCCAGGTTTAGTAAGTGTGTTTGAGCTGACTGACCCTCCACGACTGGAACTACGGAATCCTGGTCAATGGTCATAGAAATTTGACCAACAAAAAGAAAGTTAGAATAAATATAAACACTGTAATTTCTCTCAGTACTTATTTCCAGTCTTATTTAGCTTTGGATGCAAGCACAAGTGGCTGATTAGCATTAGGGATAATGTTGAATTAAATACTAATAACCATTGAGGTTTTACTGTACTATACCTAGACAGATGAATCACTTCCTTTTCAAGGTGGGCATTCAAGTCATGGATGATTCTGTTAAATTCTTGATACCTGTTTTTCAGTTGCAGCAATGCACCCAAGTGTTACCTGTTGATACGTTACCTGAATATGACTGTTACAGCTTGACTTGAAATTACTGCCGCCCTTACAGAACAGCAGAACAGCAGTCTGACTTAACCTTACAGGAACCTCCATCTCTATCCAGATTTGCGCAGCCCCCACCCGTTTGTGAAACACTACCTTAGAAAGGACTGCTTGACCTGTCACCCTTACTGTGATTTTTGTTGGGTCTCGTGGAGAACAGAAAGATCTCAGAGCCTCTGAAGATCCCTTCATGACCCAAATAGACAGGAAATCTGAACAGCCTTCAATGGAATAGGAAATATTTTGATTTAAGGAAACTGTTGATGTTGGCACAGTGAAAGACAGTATCCTTTCTCTCACCCTCTTCTCTCCGACAGTTATTTGTCAGTGGCTCACCTTGATAGATCTTCAGCTGCGTCCAGGCGGCCTTGTAGTCTTCAGCTGAGTGGGGTGGGGGGCTCATCCATTAAGCAATCTACAGCCATAGGCAGTGAAAACCCCAAGTGGATATTTGCTCAGGTTCTCACAGTTTGTGCAGAATTCCTCTGCCGTTTGTTGTTATAGGACATTTTCCTGCCTTTTTTGATTCTTATTATGATACAAAGTCAACAATGGGAGCTGGCAGCAGCGCCCTGAAGTCCCCAGCGGTAACTCGCCCTCTGCAACTCATTCGCTATACGAAAGATTCCTGGAATCCAAACTCCTAAGTAATTACATTATTGCAACCAAAACTGACAAATTACAACGATGTCGGCAGTTTTCTCTAAATGACCTTGACGAGCCGGAGTGTGAGGCACCAGACCGTGCGTGATGAAAAGCAGCTCTGGCCGTTGGCTGCTTGTTTACATTCTCAGAAGAGCTGATGTCTGATCGGGGTCGACCATCACGCTGTGTCCGTGGCTGTTGTGAGTTATGGCCGGCGCAATGACAGGCCTGTTTCTCCCTCTCCCTCCCCAGGACTGTTCCTAATCCTGGGCCTAATGCTGTATCCCGCTGGCTGGGGTTCAGATAAGGTCGTGACCTACTGTGGAGCAGAGGCATCGCCTTACAAGCCGGGCATGTGCTCACTGGGCTGGGCTTTCTACACGGCCATCGGCGGCACCGCGCTCACCTTCCTCTGCGCCATCTTCTCTGCACAGGCCGAGATCGCCACCTCCAGCGACAAGGTGCAAGAGGAGATCGAGGAAGGCAAGAGTCTCATCTGCCTACTGTGAAGCCCTGCCCCCCCCCCCCCTACACACACCTATGATGGCCACCGGTCAGCGGGCCCCTTTATCACTTATGAAAGGGATCAAGACTTTGTTTACCACTAAGACTAACGCCCCCTAAGCGGTCTGTCTCTGTATACGCTCAAACTAAACCCCCTGTGTCTGCATTTTTTCCCCTGGCGCCAGTGGTGGGCGCCTGGTGTCCCCCCCCCCCCCCCGCGTTGGCTGTAAGCTTGTAAATACTTGTACAGAATGATCAGCCAGACAGCGTGGGAATTCAATCTCAAGTTTTCCTTAATCTCCAACTTTGAAAACCAGCAGACTTCTCAGTAATTGGTTACCAGTGTTGACCTGGCACGTGCTGGGCTGTACAAGAAAACCACTACTTTTGGAACTTCATCTGTATTACAAAACTGTCTCGAAAGCCAATATTTTAGCCTTGATTTCTAATGCTACCGAATGTAAGACCCTTTAATTGTTTTTAAAAATATACCTGTACTCGTTTATAGGTCACTATAAAAATTCCTCCCAGGTTTGTGGAATTAACTGAACCTTGCCCGCAGCCATGAAGCAGGAAGAGGCCCACCTCCTCTCCCTGTGTGCTCCCCTGTTCGCCTGGGGGTGACACGCTTCTAACATGCAGGCAAAAATGCAAGCTTAGTGCCGCGCTCAACTCCTGCTCTCCCCCATGCATGATGTCATGCGATGCTGCATCTCCATGAGCCTGCTGCAGAATGGAGCAAGTGGCAAGAGGAGGCCAGGCGGCCTGTCCTGATGGGCCTCCCCAGAGGAAGGAGGCGGCCCGAGAGGGCCTCCCTGTTGTTTTTCTCGCTAATGGCGGGGGCCTGCCGGCTGAAGAAGGCCGATGGCGGCGAGCGAGCTTCGGGCATCTTCTCCAGGAGGATCCCTTATGACATCTCTGCTGCTTTCCCTCTGGTCCATTGGACATCGTAACGTATGAGAATGTATGAAGTGCCAAATGTTTGCAACAGGAGACACTGCTTTCTTGCGTATCGCATTATTTACAACTCACCTGGTAATCTTTTTAAAAATTTGTTGATGGAAATAGTGATATGAAGCTGTCTGCCAGTGCTGGTGAGGCAGGTAGTTTGTGTGTGCATGTCTGTGTGCCTGGGGGGGGGGTTATTCTGTAGCTGGTTATCAGTAGAAACTTTCTATGCTGGTTTTCCCCTGTTCCAGGCCCATTGCAGTGTTAGTCTGGTTTAATGCAGTGCTGGTTCGTCACACTGGACTGCTCTATTCAGCGCCTGGCCTATATTCTGCTCTGTGTTGGGGGCCAGGCAGTGACTCACTGCTCCTGTCACATGCTGCACAGCATTTAAAAAAATAGAATGAACATCTGGCTTCTTCCACTGCTGCAGAGTCCGGGAAAACCGCACGATTACTTCCAGATATGACAGAGTGCTGTGCCTTCGACAGGCGACTTCTTCATTCAAAAGGTGACAATATATTAGGGCTTTGGGATTAAAGACTGTTTTCATTAATAATTAGAAGCTGTCACTTTTAGACAATTAACCTCTTTTTTACGAAAGCCAATCAGATATCTTTCTGGGGAAGTAATCGAGAAATGAACACACTTGGTGTATCAATGGTTTCACCTACCTTAACTGCAAACAGTCTTGAGCATTGCTGGTGCTACGTAGCTGAAGTTAGATGATGTTTAAACCATTTAGCGATGCAGCAGAGCGACTAAGTGCCTCAACCTCAAGCGCCTCCGCAGAGTGTTTGGTTCTGTGGTCCGCACGAGTCTGCAAGCAGGGTCCTCAAGTTCTGTCATGGACAGATGAGACAGCAACTTGGTTGTGGGAGGAGAATAACTATTCATATCCACAAGCACCGATTGCCAGCTTGCTGTCCATTCTGACATGAGGATGAACTTCTGAGTACCTGCGGCCAGATCCCAGTGCTGGCGCCGAACAGTGTGTTTGTCCTTATGATCTGGTGAAAATTATTGTTTTCTATTAACCTGTCCTGCAGAACTGTCAGCCAATTAGTCTGGAAAGGAGATACAGCGCAAAATTAATGTGGTGAAGACCCAAACCAATAGCAGATGTCTAACGATGTTTATAGGATGTGGTTAGGGTCATTGAGGACACACGTGATTCTTTAGTTAGTAGTATTTAAACTGACAATAAATGTAATCACAGGTCACAACCATATGTCAGAGTCTTGATGACTTACAGAGGTCTTGGGAATAACCATCCTATTAGACTAAACAAATTTACAGTGTGCATTTAGTAAAACAGTGCAACAGAGCACACGATATAGTGAACATTTTTGCCATTAAACCAAACCTTTGAAATGATTAATGTGTTTCTGGACTTTGGCAGTCTGCCCACATGTTTAAGGACATCGATCCTGGGTTACTTCTGTTCTGTTCATGCATTAGCATTCATTACTATGGATATTTGTACGCTTCGTTAGGTGCCCTAATCACCATTGTGGCCCTGTTACATACATGATTCACTGTGAGAGACGTGCATTATATACCATAATAGTTCTCTGTCAGAGGAATAGAAGAAGGTGTGTAAATGGAAACTTGGCAGTTATGGAAGTGGGAGATCCCTTTGTTAAGCTGCAGTGGATCAGAAGTGCTCCAGGCCCGACAGTTTTAGGCCGAAACCACATGGGCTTTGCCACAGGAAATTACATCATATCCGTGCATGTGTTTTTTGGGGGGGGGCCTCTTAACTTATGTAATACAGTACAAGATTTTTTTTTCTTCAACCCACTATTACCGAATATATTCTTTCCTGCTTGTTGCCTTGCTATACTTTTAATACATAATGTCCTCTTTAGTGAACATTTTTGTTATATTAACAAAATTATAGTATTACATTTGAGCGGTGAAAGATTTGATGGAAACTATTGACGTCCACTAAGCAAACAAAATCCTGTGGCTTTCCCGACTGAAAGGAACCTGGTGCTGACCTTGGCAATGCATGCAGTATTGTCTACAGAGGGCAAAACAATGGCTGAACTCCTTGCTGCTAAAAATGGGTTAAAAAAAGAGGAACAAACATGTTTGATAGGCATGAATATAGACGGCTGATAACTTCCCACAATGCCCTTTGCCCAAAGACTGAAGAGTCCTCTTTTACTTCGCAGCTGGGAAGGCTACCTATTATGTATTCCCACTGCAAAAGCAGAATGCATGTTCCAGTCATTGTACACAAGGTGAATGTCCATGGACTGAACTGTAGGCATAACAGTGCTATGGCATCGATGTTTGTGTCACTGGTTGACTGCATTTCAGGTGCAGCTGCTTGAGTATACAGCACTCCTATTCTTCCTGTCCACAAGCATATCCGTCTCGATTACACCTTGCCTGTTTTTTTTTCTGTTTTGTAATTCCTATTTACACACATGATTGACTGCCATCAGAAATTGTTTATATGGTTCATCCTGTTAGCCTCTATGCAGGACAGCCATATTAGTCACAGTCCTTTGTGGGCCTCAGATTTGCCGTTTGTATTGTCTATTGTTCTCAACTGAAGGAATTACATTTTTTCAGTAGTGTGCAGAATGCATGCAACATTTCCATGATTCCAAAAATCAATTATTGCTCCTTTCAAAATAAATTCTGTTGTTTAAGCACTTTGAGTCGGGTGTCCTGCTTCAAATCGAACTCCCCTGTTATAAAGAAACACAAAGAATTGATGGGTATACAATGTAGTGTGGTTTAACATTTTACTTGGGGCAGCTGATTGACATTCGTTGAAGGTCCATGTTCATTTCAAACACCGTTCTGGTTTCTCCATATCTTCAGTGCCAAATGGGCCGAATTATCATCAGCAAGAGGAGTTTCCCTTTCAGTGGTTGCCTGGTTGTGCTTCCAGTATGTTCTTGTATGTTATAGCCATGTAAGAGTAACCTTTAATTATCAGATCATTTCTGTCACATCATGTTTCTGTCAATGATGTTTAACTACTATTATGTCAATTTTACAGCGAGGCCTTAAAAATACAAAGTTTAACAAGCACGGCATTGTGCAAACAACACAAAGGTCTTGGGTTCCAGACCCTCGGAGCACACACAAATTATAGCCCTTTCTTCCACTGAAAGCCACTTTCAATAAAATTATCAGACGAATGAAACAAACAATTTACAATTGTTTATATATACATGAACTTATAAATGCAAGATGGGATAAAGAAAAGCCGATGATCATCTTCACTGACCCGTGACTGTGATTCACCAAATACAGTGTCAAACATATGATCTCATTTTCATATAAAATGTTGTGGTAAAACCTTGATTTTCTACGTAAAGAGCAAATAAGGCATAATGCGGTTAAATGTGGCCATCTTCTCAGCTAGTAGCTAGTCGGAAAAGACAAAAGGAATTTGTAAGTCATTCTAAGTTTTGGCTGATTGGTTTTCCATGCTTCATTTCACGAGGTGACCTTCCATAGGCTTAGGAATGCAGAGAAAGCACCACAAGATCATGTTCCTAAGCCTGAAGGCATCTGCTCCCAAACAATATATGGTCTGTCTTTCTGGAATAAAGAATTCCTGCATTACTGTAGCACTCAAGATTTTGATTGGCAGAATTATTCAATTAAAGGGATTTAGTCAAATTCTGCCCAATTTATTTTACCAAGGGTGTTTCAGATTTAAAAGGAAAATAAAAAGATCCCTCCTACCTTTTCATAACCATAGGAATTCTAAATCCATCTATTTTCCTTTTACCACTTATCATGGGGTCACAGCAAGGGTGCCTATCCCAGGATACACTGGGCAGGGGGCACCTTGGATGGGATCAGGCCTGTCGTGTGTTTTGCTTGAGCCCCCCCGTCTCTCCCCACCCTCACACACATATTTTCTAACTAAGCACAGGCCACTGACTGGCTATAATGCATACACAAGGCATGTTCCTTTTGCACATGGTAAAAGAGTAGACCAAACCAGAATAAGGAGGAAGTGTAAAATGATTTTTGACCATTATGTCAAGGAAAATTAGTACAATAAAAAATAAGCTTTCATGTGACGAACAAATACTATATTATTTTCACAAATATGTATTTTTGAAAAATTATTCCATTAGATTATTTAATGTTTTGAGGGCCCTTTTGGGCCCTCCTTGACCTAGGGCCTGGGGACAACTCATCCAGCCTCCCGCCTCTCAGCGGCCCTGGATGGGATGAATGCCCATTGCATTATGGGAAATTTAGAGACACTAATTCACTTAGTCACATGGATGGCAGGAGGTAATCAGAGTATGTGGAGGAAACCTGGATAAACTTGGAAAGGACATCCAACCTCCTCAGAGGTACAGAGCCAGGAACAGGGGTCAGACCCACAAGCCGGGAGATGTGAGGTTGCATTGCCAAGCACTTAGCCAGCACACCTCTCAGAAACCCTGCAAGAGATGAAGGAAGTGAAGGAACTGACTGACTGAGAAGAGCCTGAGAAATAGATAAAGGGGCTCTTAGTCATATGTTTGGCAGTGTCTGAGTGTTTTTGGATCAAGCTTAATCAAAGTCCACAAAACAGCTTTGGCTTATGAAAGAAAGAAATCTCGATATTAAGAAATTTTGGCAGTACATTAGTGTTTTTGGTGAAGCATTTGCATAACATAAAATCCAGATTACATTTTCAGATGATCCCTACTCACTGGCCCATCGCGCATCAGAGAAAAAATATATTAAACAGCTGTATTAGTTTCAGTGTTTCCCAGTGCGGTCCTCATGGATCCACAGACAGTCTACGTTTTAGCTCCCTCCCAGCTCCCAGTAGAGACCAAAAATGTGGACAGTCTGCCAGGGAGCTCCGAGGGAGCGAAACGTGCACCAGCTGTGGCTCCCCAAGGACCAGACTGGAAAACACTGGTTTAAACTAATAAACGTTTAAAAAATAACAAACCCGAAAGCAATAGGAATAACGGTTTCCGTTGCACTGTCAGTTTATAAATGCAAGTGAAAAGTGTCAGCCAGATTCTTTACTTATACTGCCCCCTGCTGTTTGCGTATGTGAGCAGTGTGAATGCTGACACAGCTCTTTCCTCCTGTTAGGGGTGGAGCTTAAAACAAGAGACCGGTCCTACAGACACATACTGCCTAAAATGAATATACAGTATCAAATTAAAAATGACAGTTTTAAATATACTGATGTAACTACTTTATCAAAACAGCATGGGTGCAGGTTTAAATGATATGAACATTCTTTTAAAAGGAAAGTACTAGATTACAAGCACGTGTAGTCATGGGAGCATGTAAAGTAATGTTTTAAAATTTTATTTTATGTTATTTTATGTTAATACAATAAATATACAAAACCCAAACTACTCAACATGCGACAGAAGGAGAAGAGTGCATTTATACAGTACAGTAAAATTCAGGACGACAGCAAACCAATTTTACAAAATATACAAATATCCCTTAAAATCTGATTTCAAATATATTCAAATCCATAATCACATACAACCTCTGGAGGAATATCATTTTCAGTGTTTCAGCTACATTGGTGATTGATTAAAAGATAAAACTCAAAGCCATTGCTGCAATTGCAAAATACCAGGAAAAATGCAATGACAGGGAAACAGTATACATCCTCAGATTTTCTGTTTTCTAACAAATTGAAAACAAACAAACGTGAAAACATTTTTTGATGCCATTCATTTTAATGGAAGAAAAAATCCTGTTGTAGCACACCTGCGCGCACACACGCACAAACAATAAATCACTAATCTATAAAGAAATCACAATTCTAGAAAACATAAAAAAGAAAAACTTGGGGGAAAACCCTGCAGCTTATAACTAAACATAAGATTTCAGAACTCTGCATCAAGACTTCCTGTAATCTATGCGCAGGAACATGAAAGAAAGTGACCTCACTCAACTTGGCGGCTAATCTGCCAATCAGAGTCAAAATGCTGTCAGCGTGAAGCATCACTCCAACATCACCTGACCTCCATGTCCGCCACAAGAACCGCCCATGTAATGACATCACCTGAAGAAACTAAAATACTGTGCTGTGGAGGACTAAACCAACACTGGAACAAAAACAAACAACCAAACAAACAAAAGAACAAACCAAACAGTTAAATTATCCAGTGTAGCCCTCTGAGTTAAATTATTCCAGTTGCGGGATTTCAAAACTGTGCAAAACTGACTTAAGGTACATCGGCTGCGATGGCTTAGGGGGAGAAATGTCATGTCAAATGGGCTCTGCTTTCTCTGGAACACAAACTGAAGAATCTTACTGTATGCATATATATATATATATATATATATGTATATATATATATATATATATATAAAAACAATAAAAGCATCTGGTCTCTTTTATATGTTTTACTTCCTTATCACAGGCTTTATACGTCATCAAGGGTTATTCAACTGGGAGGCATTAAGGTATCAGTAGTTCTCATTTCTGCTTACTTGCATTTGCATATTTATCTTCACATCTAAGTGAACAGCACATGAAACCAAAGCAGAAATGTTTCGGACATCATTCATTTGGGCTGCATTATAGAAATTCCGAAATACTTAGAGAAGTGCGGACATACAGGTGACTGACAGCAGACAGCAGGAATGCCAGACAAGGCTGTGAGCACCGGGAGAAAAACGCAATCACAGAAGTCTCGTTTAATAAACTCTCACCCTTGACCAACATGTCCGCCACAAGCCATGCGGATGCTGACACACTGACGGTCAAACAAAGAATTGGGGCGGCATCAACGACAAATATGGTCTATTGCCTTGACTGTTGCATTGAAAGTCTCTCATTTCACATTTACTCAAAGTACAAGCGTTTGAATCAGACCAGCTTCCTCCCGTGATGCTCCGTCTTCACAGTGCCGCCAACAAACCCATAAAATAAGTCCTTAAAAGTATTTCAATGTGGAACCACTAAACAAAGCAAGGATGACAGGATGCTATTATCGTGGGTAGGGAGCGCTGGAGGTGCAGCCAAACTGTTCAGAGAGTTCTGCTTATAAATGCACGGCAAATGTGCAGAGATTAAGGGCTGGTTCCCCGTCAGCTTAGGGGATCTACGAAGAAATGACGACAGACACAGCCAGTGCAAGTACCCTGATTTAGTGACTTCACCATCCCATCATCTAGCCCTAATTCAGCATGACAAGCACGGGGAGTCTGAAATGCTGATTAGTAAACATCCAGAACTGTAAATATCCAGTACTGGCCCAGCCACGTGCGTCTTAGTGAGGCTCCTGTGTTTACGCTAAATGACTGTTGACAGTTAAGTGAGCGATGCATTCATGCTCATTTCTGATCACAGGGAAATACTACAAATACTACCCTGACAGAGCTTCAAAACCGATAAAAAATAAAAAATCTCCATCTAGCTTAAATCGGGCCATTCTTTCAGTTCAACCATTAGCCTCAAAAACAGTTTGATAAATTAATTTCATAAATTATCTTCTAAATGGTGCACTTCTTGCATTGCACTCAAGTAATAATAATAACCACATTATGGGAGTGTCTGAATTCCTTAGCCCTCCCACCCAGATAGAGAGGCTTTCTGAGTAAAGCAGTTTCAAAAAGAACAGCAGGAAAGCACAGAGGCCTTGCCTGTGACTGCACAGCACTGACTTCATAAGATACAGTGGCAATGGAGACACAGAGGGAGC
>JAABNX020000130.1:10869721-10887545 GCA_015163995.2 Mormyrus lacerda | reverse complement strand
CTGAGACTAGGCGACCTACCCGCCCCCCCCGCACACACACACCCGCACACACACACACACACACACACACAGATAGACACACTCCCCCACCCCAAATGGATTGGCACTTGGTTCATAGCCTCTAGATCTCCCCAATTTAATTAATGTGCTGCCATTCATAAAAAAGTAATAAAATCACATTATACCAATCCAGTGTTTGCAGCAGCTACGTTACTAATTGAATTGTTCTACTTCGATTTAATTCAAGATCATGCTAAAGGTTCCTAACCAGTGGGGTCAGACTCATTTGCTTACTTTAGGCAAACTGAATGTCTAATGAAGTTGATTTCAGATAGACCAGCTTCAGGCTTTCTTTCTAGAAAACTGCATTACCTGGATCATTTAATCCTACTGCCTTTTGTCCCAATAAAGAGCAACAAGCCTGCGGAGTTTAAAGCGTGTTCTTCCTTAAGCACGCCGCTCCCACCCATTTTGCCATGTTTGCTCATTAGAGGAGCACCCTGGGGAAAAGGCAGATGCAGCTTCAAAGAGGTGAATGTGTGCAAATCAGGGAGGTCAGTGACTTACATAACTCTACCCATATCACCTGCCACACACACAAATGGGGGGTAGCTAAAAATGGTTTTACTGTTTTTTTCATTCATCTGAAGGTTGGTGTTTAGCAGGTGGATCCAACAAAAGGGCAACAATCGCAAGCTAAGCCTCAACCTGAAACTGTGTCCACGGATTAATTAGAGAACCTCTCTTTTTGGGTACAAAGATTTACTTGTTCTATAGGAATATTTATATACAGGTTAGTCGATGATGCATACAGACAGCCTCAGACAGGGGGACTTTCTGGTCTTAATTTTTAAATTTCTCAAAGTAAATTGTGAAATTATGCAAAATGCATAATTTCACAAAAATGCACGCATAAATTAAAGTATAGCTGGTGTTTGGAGTGGATTTGATTTTAGCAATACTGGCAAAGCTTGTCTTTAGTGAGTAATTATTAAAGAGGACAGGAGGGATAAGAGTATTTTTTAAACAAATACTATACAGTTTCAAAGTTCACCATTTAATTTTTAATTAGAGAATGCTGACAGTCCACGACTAATCTAAATTATAAATCAGAGAGGGAAAACTGCATAGAATATATACCAGTAGCTATAGTTAGGTGATGACAATGACACTTTTTACTGTGTAAAGTAAAGCTAAATGAGGGGGACGTCTGACATTTCATTTTATTTCAGAGGATCCTTCATCTAAAAATGCCAAACATTACTACTGAAAAATAGCTAATGGCCAGGAAGAAAATACTCCATATATATATATCATTAAGAATCTTACACACTGCTCTGCCTTCTTACCAACATTGTAGCACATATTATTCAGTAGTATGTTATCCCCCTATTTTAAAATATTTAACAAAATATAGCTAATAGCTGCTAAAACTAATCTGATTACTTCCCTGATTGAGCGCCAGTCCTGTGTTGATCGACTATCCTTGTTACATGTGCTTTTAAAAACAGGTAAACTTTCATTTCATGAGCAAAGAGGACATAATTCTGTTGCAGAGAGGTCCTGAGGCACATCATGAGAATCCATATTACAACCGTGACTATTAATAAAACAGTAACACAGTTCCGAGCAGAACTATTGGTCAGTTGGTTCTTATCCATAAACCATTTTTAGGTCACCTGACCACATAATTCTGCCTCCTTTCTCAGTCTGCCACAGCTGCAGCCCTTCAGTCTTCATACCACAGCCCTAATGCCCTCCTTATGTACAATTACCAGGGCCTGGGATTGCAACAGCAAGCAACCAATGCATCCTCTACAGGAACAAGGTTTAAAGATGGACAGTTCTTCTACCTCATTAGCATACCGTTCTCTGAGACCAGGATCCCAAATGAATTTGGTGCATAGTCACTACATGTTATATTAAGCACCATGGGCAAACAACATTGGAATGGATGCTAGAAAATGTTTTTGAATGATTTACTGCTTTTCAGGAGAAACTGTTTTATATCTGCAAACAAAAACTCTGCATTCATACCAGTACTGTGAAATTAAACCTTTCTCCTTCAGTCGACTGCATTTTAATTAAAGTAAGATCCTTCCAATAGCTAAAGGAGACAAAAATTTGCTTTTATACCCTATAAACTACGGCTCTCCTGCCCTACAATCTGTGGTTAATTAACCAGCCTTCATATTTCATATGTCCAAGAGCAGAACAAAAACTGCTTTTAAGTAAAAATAAATAAATAAAAATATCAGATCTGTGTCATAGGCAAGTCTGACCTCAAGTCTAACAGAGACACCCACTCACTTTGAGCTACCTTCATCACCAATTAGCTGTGTCTTTTTATGAGGTTGAGAGAACACCTTTTTTCAGTGGTAGATTTTCAACAGTTTCGTAGTTTATCTCCTTGGGTGGAAACAAAACTGCAGGCAATTTCATCAGCCGGGCAACAAAAAAAAAAAAAAGTGACATTATTCTTGCACTGAACTTGGGCAAAATAAACATAGATTAACTCTTTCAGGGTCCAAGATGAATCCATGCGATTCACTCACATTTTTTATACATCTTTATATACAAATACAAATACTCACGAATTGTTGGCTGCTAAAACACTTTAAAAATATTTAGTTATTATCTTACTTTACTTACTTTTAGGATATAACGATATAATGCCATATCTAATATTTTTGCCTGTCTGTTGATCAGTAGTTTACGTAGAACCCCAGCAAAAGAAATATATGCAAAACTCCCAGTAAAAATCAAATACAAACAAATAAATATTTAAAAATCCCACTATTGCAAACTGCTGTTTGGAGCGACTTCAGGCCAGAATGAAACCGGTATGACTCAGATTCTAAGCTAACTACCAGAGAAATGTGCAAGACAGAGAATACTTCCATTCATCCTAGTAAAAATGACTTTTAAATTTCCAGCCATTGTAGAGGTGAGTCTTTAGATGTGCTCTTTTGTTTTAACTCTTTTACTGTGGTTTTACTATCACCATTGCAATTATGTGGCATGCTGATAGAAAACTTCTGCACCCATAAAATTGTTGTTCTGATTCTTATTAATTATTTAACAATGTGTGACAACACAGACTCCGACACTGTGGATTATGCATAAAAAGGCATACTTTGTGTTAAATTGTTTGGGGACACCTCCAGGCATAGTAAAACAATCACACGCATTGTGTCCTTGTAAATAACAGAATGCATTCTGTTATAGCTCTTTGTAAGTCCACCAGAACACAACTCAATGAACCAAAGCGTTTAAAGCAGAAAGTTTTATGTTTGTGTGTACGAAATAGTTGCATGCTGTTATGGAATAGTGAAACATACATCACTGACTTTGAGAAAATTATGGAACTGTGCTCTGGAACAGAATTTAGAAGCACCAACGTGTTTTAATCAGAAGTTCAAGAATATTATTTTGTGTTGTGGTGAAAACAGATTCATTGCAATTCAAAGTAGGCTGACACAGATACAACATCCATTCACAGTCCTGAAGTCCTGGTCTTCTCCCAAATGTAATAAGCTGAATGTGATTTCCTGTCATTCTGAAGAGGACAACAAGTCAAGACAGACCAAATCTAATTAAAATAACCTAAAGCTAAAGCACATGAATATTGTCCAATACATATTTCTGGAAACAAAATAATTACTAGAAAGTTATGCAGACTTATTTGAAACCACTGTTCAACACTTCACAACTTAATTATGAACCACAGGAACATTCACAAATGGGCTTTCCTCTTTTCTCCAAGACACACTACAGTTTTAATAATTTTCTCCAGTGTTTTATTTTTAGCAGTAGCAGGGAAAATATATTTAAATATTATATGCTATCACAACAATCATAAATCCATGGGACCAAAAGGCAAGCTTATTTGATATAATGTCAACAAAATCAAAATGTATGACTTTTTCCAGAGGGGATCAAAATAGGAACAATTCCAAAAATGTCAGTATTGCAAAAAAAAAGATAAAAACTATCCCCTAAGCCCAGTTAAAATACGAAACAGTTAAAAACAATTATACCACAACAGGACTTTTACAGTTATAAAATTCATGCCGTTAAGATATCATGTTCTGCTATGCTTAATAAATTAAAACGAACCTTTAAAATGAAATGGTACTGTTTTCAAATATCCCAATGTATACAAATCTTCAGTTTTCGATATTTATTTTTTTTACATGGCTTTCACTACATTACATTAGTACCGTTGGACAGGCAAGCATCGCTGATGTCACACGTTATCAACCACCCATATAGTTCACATTCTCATACTGTTAACAAAATTTGTTATATACTCATGTCGAATGTGACTTATCGTCGATACTTTGTCGTCTGCTAAAGGTCCATCAACAACAAATACGCATTTTATACGCAATCGGTTCGCGGTAATCTAATATCCAGGGTGTAAAGTTACACCGCTAAACTAATTGCACGGTGTCAGAAAAAAGGTGCTTCGCTATTCTAATGGCACAACCCAAATTGACCACCGAAATATAAAAAAAACACACACATTTAACTTTCAGTACTCATGACTAAGTGTTTGCTAGTTCGAATCGGTGCTGGTATATTATAAATCTAATAGGTAAAAGAATGTAAAACAGCAAAAGACAATTAATCTAAGACTATTCGCATACGTAATCCGTTCACTGGGATGTACACGCGCGTGGCGGACGTCTCTATCGTTATTCAGTCATAAACAAAAGTAACGCGTCGTAATAAAAACCAAAGAAGCCAACCGGAGCCCCGGCCGGGCAGCTACATGTGCCGAGGTGCTAAACAGCGCTCAGGGTCCTCGTAACAGCGGTGAGTTCATGTGGATGTGACAGGGCGCCCATAGCACGTCCGCAGGTGACCATCTAGCGGGGCTGCCGCTGAGGTCTACAGGCGCCTGTCAGTAAGACAGGGAGCCGGCGGGGGCTGTCAGTGTGTGACCAGCCGCGCTGCCCGGTGCGCCCGCTAACCAAATAGCCATTTCCTTTACCTGAAACGGGTTACTAAAGTCCGGGTCCGCGAACGGGTTGCTGTCGAAGTCTGACATCTTTCAGGTTTATGTTCCTCCGTCTCTCTTCTGCTTTTCCGGTGTTTTGTATGTATTAATAATTTTTTTTGAAGAAAGGATACCCCCCCCCTCGATGAACGTTACAGTAAGACGGCTCACTTTGGGCTTTCTTCAGCAGCAAAATGGCAGGAACGGAAGTGATGTCCGAGATCAATCTGACACTCCGCCGCACCGCGACGTCACCCTCACCGCCACCGCGGGGACCTTTATCTGTGTGAAGTGCGCTCACTGCTCCCTGTTACCGCGTGTGCCTTAAATCCTGTGAGGCTGCAGCCATACAGAACAGTATACCTGTCTTCACTGTTATAAATCACATATGTTAATCTGATACTAAGAATGAAGTCCTGATGAAAGTATAACTTTATCATCACTTGCCTGCTAGTTATTACCATCTTTAACATGAGCAAAGTATTTATAATAACAAAGAGAGTAAATCAGAGAGCACCCACACACAGAGCTCGGAATGGGAGTTAAAACCACATCACTGGCTGCACTGCTACCCTCCATACCGCTGTGCCACCCACTGAGCAATTAAATTTACTTTGATATAAAAGTCTTCTGTGGCAGTGAGGTGGTGCAGTGGTTAGCACTGTGCTCTCACATCTCTGAGACCTGGGTTTGAGTTCCATTGTGGAGTTTGCATGTTCTCCCTATGTCTTTGTGGGGTGTGCTCCAAGTTCCCCCACCCACAGTCAGGTCACTTGGCCTTTGCTGTGATCCACCACCTTGTCAATCAACATTGGTATAGAAGAGGATATGTACCAGGTGATGTTGTTAGTCTACAGGTAAAGGCCAGTGCTCAAAATGTCATTCCACTTCAAAACTGATCATTCTCATGTTTCTTGTATACAAGGGGTTAAATCAGAAAGGAGGCGGAGCCCTCTCAGGTCAGGTAAGCAGCTGAGTACATTGGCTTATATGTTGCCTTAAAAGTAAAAAAAAAAATGCAATAGAAACAAAAGAAAACTGTGATTAAAAAATATTTTTAATTGATATGGGTATTCCCTGTAAAAAAGCACGTACAGTTTTGAGTGCTTATCTGATGAAGGTCAATGTTTTATATACAAGTAGTACACATATATTAGAAGTCTAGTGCTTTTTGTGGAATTCTTCCCCTGTAAGATGGACTGAAAAAATGCATTGTGGTTTCTTGAATGAAGAAGATAATATGTCGTGTAATGGAGAGGCATTCCATCCAGGGTGTGCCCCTGTTCTGTGCCCTGTGTTTCCTGGGGCTAGACTCCATATGTTATGCCAAAACTTGGTCCTGACTCAAATGCAAGGAGGAAAAATCTGTCAGAACAAGGGTTAGCATTATTCCTAGCAGGGGTGTTAGAAATAGGGGGGACAGGGGCAGACCCCCCCCCTTCCCCAAAAATCAATAAATAATGAAGAGCATGTTCTTTATCTTCTTATTTTGAATCCATGTGTTACTGACACCAATTCGCTGTGCATGCAGAAGAGCTTGAGGACAAAACATATACCAAGCAAAGATTGTAGTCCTGTAGCAGACTAACATTTTATCGTATGGATTATTTATTTTTTAAGCTTTTTTGTGAAAATGAACCGTAAATGGTGTTACTTATTTCAAGTGATGAAACCTTTATTACTGTAAAATAATTTTTAAAACCTTTCTTACGTCGTATACTTTCACAATGTCACTATTACGTTTGTGCCCATTCTGATGATGTGATATACATCACACCCCACCCCCCCACCGGCGCAAATTTGATCCTCCCCAATGTCAAACTCCTTCCAATGCCACTGATTCCTAGTGTTTACTATATATAAATCAGACAAAATCAAGAGCTTCCCAAACGAAATAATTGGTAAAGACCAACAAGGGTGAAACTAGACTTTGAAAGAAATACCTTCCTATTGACGGTCATACAAGCAAGACACAGCAATTAGGTAAAGGAAAGTCAGAATTTAAATGGGTCACGTCACTGATTAATGATGGTGCCCTTCGCCGATCTGCGGTAGTGGGTTGGCGTTGCTCACACCACACAGTAGTGACTGCACAAACATCCATTAATCTTCCAGAGTTGTGAGTAGGGGAGTATATTCCAGGCAGCAGAGGGCACAAGGCAGTACGTTCTATACTGGATGCCAGTTCATCAGGGGCACACACACACGCGCCCACTCATGTAGCTTCCACACTATGGCATATATACAGTACAGATGCTATTTCACCTAACTTCACCAAAGGAGGATATAAAATAATGTTTTAGTGAGTATTTTATTTATATAGCACCTGTCTGGACGAAATGTCACATAGTGGTTCACAAAAAAATAAAACAAAGATATTGAAACATGAACAAAAAGCCTGTCTGTACATAAAAGTTTTCAGACGCCATCTAAACTACTTTCTGTTTCACGGCTCTGGCAGCCCTGGCCTTAAACTTGGCCCTGGGATAATAAAAAGGTCCTGATCTGAAGACCCGAGAGTCCAGTTTGCTGAGAATGGGGTCAAAAAGTCACAGATGCAAGTAGAGCTTACCTTGTATTTATGGATTTTTTTCTACAGATCAGCTGCGGTAGGAATTGGACAAAAATCTGCAAATGGAAAGGAGTGAGGTCACAGACGCAGCATGATCCATAAAGAAATGGGAAGTGATCTACAAATATGCAAAACCCATTCCATGTGTACAAATACCTCCATATTTTTGTGGATGTGATTTTACACAATAGTTTTGCTTTCCCTTTCAATATTCTTTCATTACTAATAATAACTGCACTGTGTCCATTTAAAATTCAAAAGATAGAATTAATGGACTAATAAGTATAAGCCTAAACAGTTCAGACATGTCCAGTTAAGTGTGCTTAAGCATTAAACTTTGCGGGACAACACACACTATATAACTTTAATATGTGTTTTGATGCGTATTTATTAATAGCTGCACTGTGTCCATTCACCACCAGTGACTGTAAACAAGACAGCTGGGCTACTGAACATGAAGAGCACACGCAAACATGGAAATATTAATTAAAATTTGCCTGTAAAGAAATCTGGAAAACCAAGGCACGTTGCTTGCTTTTGCTGAAAGATATTACCTATTAACTTTACTGCGGTATCATAGTTAAGATTTAACCCCGAACCCACTTGGGGTACACGTCCCTGGTATTCTCGCTTGATGCTGTATGTAGGGATGTGTGGATCTATATTGAAATATTCCAGAAAGCAAGTCTGAGTTTAAACCTTAACTTCACACTGCGGTAAAATTATCTTTATATGTAGTTTTCTGAATGTAATCTTTCAGTGTTTGTGATATATTTCAGTGTTTGTATGTGTGCACTTCATGTTCAATAGCCCAGCTGTCTTGCTTAAAGTCCAAGTGAAAGGACACAGTGCAATTATTCATATGTATAAAATCCATAATATTTAAGTTATATGGTGTACATGGTGATCCCACATAGTTTAACGCGTAAAGCACACTTTATAAGACATGTCTGTATTATTTAGGTTCATCTGTGCCGACAGGTTGCAGCAAAAAGCAACTGTATAACTGTAACTGTAAACACAAAACTGCTTAAAAATATATTTTCCCGCCCAGACCTCTTAGGGGCTCCATAATGGTACAAACTGGACAGAAATCCATAAATGAAGAGGAGGGATGTCATAAATGTAATGAGATCCACAAATGGGCAAGTCGGGATCCACAAATGTGCAGAACACGTTTCACATGTAAAAATCACTCTGTTTTTGTGAATATTATTTTACACATCACAAAAATACACATTTGTGGATAGATAAATAATTGCAGATAATGGTACATATTTGTGGATTGTCTTCTGTGGGTTACAAATAATAAAGTCCAACAAAAACTTCCAAAGAAGTGCCACCTTCCATGTGGTGGCATTTAACTGCAAAACAAAAACTAAGGACAGACATCTGTGCTGCCAATTAGAAGGGTGCTGGTTTGAATCCTGTGAATGTCATTGGCCGTTGATTGAGACCCTTTACCTGTAGTGGCTTTATCCTCGGTGTGATGTTAATCTACATCCAGTCCTACAAGCTGGTCCTCCAACTTCAAGGAAAAACTTGGGGGTTAGTGGCAGGATTGGCATTCCAGCCCTTGAGGGAAAAACTTCACACCATCCTATTTGAACTATAGCGTGGTGCTGAGGTATCACCTGCCGCATGACTGCCCTTGGGTTGTCATCTCTGAGATGGTTTGTCATGTGGTGGGTGCAATGACATGTCAGCTTGTGCTCCTTAACTCTCTGT
The DNA here is from genome assembly GCA_015163995.2 of Mormyrus lacerda. Classification (NCBI taxonomy): domain Eukaryota; kingdom Metazoa; phylum Chordata; class Actinopteri; order Osteoglossiformes; family Mormyridae; genus Mormyrus; species Mormyrus lacerda. The sequence continues at coordinate 10,878,240 of JAABNX020000130.1, read as the reverse complement.
CCAGTGCAGAGAAACCAGAATGGGAGTAATATGTTGCGGTTTCTGCTCAAAAGTCTAGCAGCAGCATTTTTACACATTTCAAGTTTCTTTGGAGCCAAGTCGGAGAGGTAAGTACATAGAGAATAATGTAAACATATATTCCCTTTAAATGATGATATTGTAATTTAATAGTTATTTAAATTTAAATTTGCATTTAATGGTCTGGTATATTGCTAATCTACATGGTTTGTTACATGTTTTTGGGTAGCTCCACATTTTCCCAGAGCACCCTGAAATAGTCCAGTGGATGGCTGCATTCATTATCACCTTCTCTCCAACAGATGCTGAAAATTACTCATTTTAAACATTTGCATTTCTGTGTGAAGGGGTTGTTTGGAGGAAGGACTGTCTCATCCACGGGGGTTAAGCACCAAACACGGAGGGAGAGTATGTTTGTCTGAGACAGGTTAGGATAAGATTTAAATAATTTCCTTAATATAGCAAAATTTCACTAACATGGCATTATGAGTCAAAAAGCATGTTCAGTATTGCAATAATAAAATTGAAATCAAGCTGAAAGTACCATATTGGTCCAAATATATGACAGCCCCTACTTTTTGACAAATCTTACCTTTATAAAGAAATTATTTTATTTGACAAGAACATATAATAAGTTAACCAGCAACCACATATAAAACAACCACAAGCAATCAGATTACAATAAATGTACTAAACAGGAGGAATTATTCCAAAAAACAAATGTTTTTAGGGGGTGGGGTGTAGATAATAAATATTACAAACTACACAACCCTTGAGGGCACAGAATGTTTTCCAGGCAGCAGACCCACGTGAAGAGGGTAAAAAACGTATTGTGGAGAAAAGGTACATTAACGTACCTCAATGGAACCTTCCTGGTAAAATAAAGGATAAATAAAATAAAATAAAGACCATAAATCCTTGGATCGTGAAATGCAACTCTCATGCCCACCATCTAATGAGATATTCAAGTATATCTGAATATAGGTATTACATCAAATATATCACAAAATGATAGTTCATATGGTTTCTTAACAATACTTAAAATTAAATTTCAGTTTTAGTTGTCTTCCACTCGGGTTAGCTTAGAAACCAAGCAGCTATGTAAATGCGACAATAGTGCTCTATGCAGTAAATCCCATAAACTCTTGATTATGGTTTTCTAATGCTTCAGACCTTTCAGCGGACAGAGATGATCAGGCAGCGGTTTCACTGGACGACAAAGAGCTTGATTGTGACGGACGCACTGCATAAATAGCGACCGTAACACAGAGACTAACATGAAAGCCAAACGCGGGGAGGTTACACACTAGACAGTAAGGCTCACAAGGCTATATATACACGGCCGGCGAGTATACAGGGATACGTTAATCCCTCACAATTTATTAGTACCCAGTTCCAATACAATGCGGAGACTCATTTGTATTTGCGCGAAGTCTTAGAGAAAAACGGTGCTTGCACACAAACAGTCAGAACGATGTCTGATTTGTGAACGAATCCTTCACCAATCTGAACCGGTTCCTTTAAGAGGATCGATGGAACTTGTTTTTAAATCTAAAAGAAACGAACTTTTTGTACATCCACCCCATTGCACAGGTCAAAGTCTTAGATTCTAAAAATATTTGTCAAATTAACATATAAAAACACAGCAACGTTTTAATTCACATTCGCTTTTCGTAGTCTCACTATAGCCACGTTGCCTTGAGTGGCCCTCCGCATACCATAATCTATTGTATTTGTAATGTGTGAATGTCCTGCTATGGTGGCTGTGGCTCACTACTCCCAACTAAATGATCATAAAAATGCTCAAAGTATGCCTAAGCACGCCATCTAGTGGCTTCATAAAATATAGCAAATGGTTCTTGCGGCGCCGTTTTTGCATCACTGCTCCCGGCTCCCGGTTAGTGAGTTCGGCACGCTCGGTTGAAGCGTTTACTAGGCAATTTTCGCGAGACTCATAAGACAAAACACATATTCCTTCAAAGCCATGCAATGCAATCATTTTTTTTCAAAATCTTGTGAAAAGTTAAACTCGCTTTGTTTCTTCAACATTCACAGTTTACTTATATAGGTACACTCTCTTGCTTGTAACTTAATTCAATTAAGTTTCTATTATTTCATCTACATCTTTGCTTTGTTTTCTATTGATTGGACTACTGTCAAGAAGATAATTAGAATAATGTCTGTATATCTGATGCATGTGTGATACAATTTCATTTTAAACAGAGTTAACATTGTTTTGAGTTGATTGGTAGGTTTTTTTGGAAGAGATGCATTTTTGTGACCATTGATAAAGGTTTTACATTTGTGTTTATGGTTTTGAAAAAGTTTCCTTGATTACAGAAAATGTGTATTGACAACTGAAAAAAACTAACAGACAGAACAGTCTTATTTTTAACGATGTTAGCTTATACGTTTGATTGAGAATCAAAACGTTTTCATCCTGTAATCAATATAAAAATGTTACATTTATAAGAATGTGAACAAGCCTATTCAATATTTTAAATTATTAAATTATATTAATATATTAATTTATTAATATATTAATGTTATGAAATATATTCTATTTTTACAATGAACCGTGGTCAAATTTTATACAATGTAGCCTAAAAATACAGAAAATGTAGTGCTTATTTGTATTACAATATATCTTTTAGCATTTTCATGGCACGCAAATGTGTGAACCGTGCTTAGTGAATAATACATAACTTAATCTTCTGAGAACAGGAATGAACATTCAGCCCAGCTATTATGCTGACACATTTATCATGTTAACATCTGGGTGTTTCATTAAATTATTTCATTGAGAAGATTGCCCGTTTTAGAAGCAAGAATATAACCTTCAGAAACAAATGAACATTAGCTGACCGGATAATGAATAAATAAATGACTCTAGACAAGTTCATAATCCAGAACAGGCAGCAGGCACTATCTCCCTCTGTCTCTCACTTGAGCAATGGATATATGTCAGCCAAGCACCGCGGGTTACCCCACACAGAACTATGCATTGTTAATACGCTTTATACGAACTGATACAAAATACTTCCCATTTGTGTAAACTAATTATTTGCAGAAACCTATCTTTAATCAGTCTTCCAATGATCAATTCGCGGACAGCTTGCTCTACAAAAAGAGGAAGTTGAGGGAGGCGTAAAAATAATTTCCTCACGGGGATCAATAAAGTTCCATTATCAAATTTGTCCTTGGAAAACAAAGGTAGTTTTCGTTCCTGTAGCTATTACATACTCACCAGAAAACAAATATACACCGACCTAAGAACTTCTTAAGAAATGAAAATCTCCATGAGAGATGATGAAACAGGTCAGAACATGAATGGAACTTTAAACTCCACAGTAGTTATGCAACCATTGCTTTTTTCACTGACAATTAATGCTAATATTTTTTGTTTAACCTGTCCTCTGCAGGGTCGCGGAGGTCCGGTACCTATCCCAGACGGTAGGGGAGCAAGGCAGGGAATCCCTGGACGGGACGCCAACTTATCGCAGGGAATGTAATATAGGATCTTAAACTATAATTTGCATGTATCAAAACGTTTGATTCAAAGAACGGTGACTTGACTGATTAAATATAAATTTGGCAGATTTTCTCAGTTTGTTTTTGACAGGGTTAGTATTTCTTTTGTTCAGATCGTGTTTATTGATCCACAACCATTCATCGATCCACCTGTCAGCCACTTAATTGTCAAGTACATATTTCAATTAATTTGCGAGCGGGGGTTAATTCTGCGTAGAAACACCGATTCCTCTATTTTAAAACAAAATATGTCACACATCATGATCGTAAAAGGGCTATTGATAAACACGACTTTAAAAGCTTTATATGTGAGCTTCACAGTCTCAGCCGGATTCTGCTGACAAAACAACAGAAACGCAGGGTTTGGATTTTAGCGCACCCTTCTGTTCTAAAATGAATGCTCCAATTGGTACGTTCCTACAAGCCTGACCAATGCGTGGTTGAGTCTTCTTATTTCACTCCATTTATTGGTCAACCAAAAGCCTGTAATTGTAAATGAAGCTTGTGTCGGATTCTCATTGGTCCATGCTTCAGGTTACCGCAGTAACGTCAGGGTCAGGCGCCTCGGTCGCGCGCATACTACTGTCATGTGATTCGGTCTTTTGCGACTCTCTCTTGGATACTTCCGGTACTGCGTGGAGAACTGGCAAAGTTGCACGAAAGTTTTTCTGTTTGTTTTGTACAGTGTTACGCGATTGTTTCCTTGTCCCACATTCTTAGTACATACAGATATCAAGACACGTGGATTTATTTTCGCATTGTACTCAGATGATGAGCATGTCGGCGAATAACTTGTATAATGACCAAGGAGGAGCCGAGCCAGCCGTAGAGGCTGGACAGGAGACAACTCCGACTTCTTCATCTGCAGGGGTGGGATCTGGCCTTTTCAGCAGTGATTTCAAAAAGTAAGCCAACCTTAGCTTATCATACGAGAGTCTCTTTAATTTAAAAAGTAGTTAATTTTAAATGGTCATCTACCGAAATTTGTCGAATGATGTTAACTGCTACATATTCACTGCTAATCATTTTCAGCTCTGAATTGGTATCTTAGTTACCCGTTCTGAGCACTAGCAGCTAACTGAGATGTCTTGCTACAGGTGACATGTATACCTCACAAAACCTGGATGTAATTTGTGATGAAGGCACACAGTATACCACATTCTGAAATAATAGTGTGTAGGGCACATCCTGAAATTGTGGAAGGAACGTAGTTTCAGAAACAGCTGTGTTTGTCTGATCTCAACATGTTTAATAAGATCCAGAATCCTGAAAGATGCATAATATCAAAGCCAAGTAATCCTCAGCTAAGGTACAGACACACCGGTGTAAACAGTGCGGTACCACTAGATGTCAGTGAGTTACCACATCAAAATGAATAAACCGGTTTCCTACCGCGAATGTTGTGCTGGAGTTACGATCCTAATGTTAGGAAAGCTGCGTGACGAATGCTAGTTCACGCAGTATCATATCCAAACACTGATATATTTACAAATTGTGTCGGGATATTAGGTTTGGCTATGTCTTGTATAAAATGTATGAGAAACTGAGAATGTCTTTTAAGTAAAATGTTTTGGTAATGTTTAATACATTCAAAGCTGCTGGTCAACATGTAGTTGGCATTACAAAATTGTGTATGTGTTTTTTGTTTATGTGACTTAGTTGCCTAATTTCTAATTGGTTTCATAGATGAACAGTTGGACCACTTATCTAATTTAAAAATATACCTCCTAAATTTAAACTTAGACACTTTAAACTATAGAACGTTAATTTATTATATGTTCTATGTCTCTTTTTCCCTTGTACTTCAATATTGTTTCACAGTAGCAAAAAAAGCACACTTTTATAGTTGGTTCTGGTTAATAATAAATACTTTATGTGGCTTTATTTACTGTATTAGCTTGATATTATAACCTCTAGTTGGCTCATATTTCACTGTGTACAAAGGTTGTTTATTCTGGGAATCGTGCATGTTCGTACTTTACATGCATTGATACACTTTTCAAAGCTGCTGTTAATAGCAGCAAGTTTACTGGGTGTCAAGTTGGCAGCCAACACTGCTGTTTTAAATGGCCGCATAAAGTAAATCAACTCTGTCACAATTAGGATGGCACAGGATTTTTTTTTTGTTGCTCATGAATGCTGCAGAGGAAAGTTCATGGTCGTGAGAGAAAATTTGCTGAAATGATGAATCACAGTGTGGTATAGAAGCCTTGTCAAAAATGATGTACTATTTGATTACATTTTTAAAGGTATTGTTTTATGTATTTTTTGTTGAAGATGAGATTATTCTAAACCGACTATTACTGTCTGCCAGTTTCTGTGTATAACAGAGTTTCAGTAGATGTTTGAAGTTGGGGGTGGTTTCAGATCTGGGTTGCTGTCCCACTTGGCGTGATGAGGCGGCCTTCTGTTTGTCTCTCAGGCTGAAGTTGCTATTCCAACCTGAGGGCTTTTTCCAGCCTATTTGTGCCTGTGCTGTTGCTTTTCTTCCATCATTCTCTCGTGATGATTGAACCCATTATGCATGGTCATGTGACCGTGGCACACTCTGCATGGTCATGTGACCGTGGCACACTCTGCATGGTCATGTGACCCTGGTACACTCTACATTGGTCATGTGACCGTGGCAAACTCTGCATGGTCATGTGACGGAGGAACGTGGCACACTCTCCCCTCACATCGTTAAATCCTGTGCAGGCTTGGGTTTAACAGTGATCAAACCTGTGTTTCAGTAGCATCAACGCCAATCCTCTGTCAGTCATTCCCACAAAAGGAAGCTGTCCTTTTACATTTTGTTTATCTATTTATTTTTAAATCCTTCCTTTAGGTTTATGTTTATTGGGCAGATTTTTTTTGGATACCGTAGCATGAGCACAAAACATTTTTGCTTATGAAGTTTGCTGTTCATAATCTAAATGCAAAAGTATCCGGTCCCTATTGGGCAGGATGTCCTCTCTTAAATAATGATAATATGGGAGGTCATACTGGGAATCATTGGTCATACTGGGATTCACTAAAGTACTGCATATCGTCCATGTCTGTTAGCACTGAATTAATCAGTGAGCTCGTAAACAAACTTTTTAGCAAGGAATCAGAAGAAGTCATATGTATCTTGTAGAAATAAATGACCCTACCCATGTTGTGATGTTGTGCATTTTGTATGCATTCTGCAGTGATGACAAAAATATAATGTTAATATAAACATTTAAATCTGGTTTCACTGCCAAAAAATGTAATCATTTTTGAACATGATTCAAACTCCACTATTCAGATTTCACTCTAGCAACATATTTATCTCCCTCAGTTTATGGTATTGCTCTCAAAAAAAAGGTGAATGTTTATGAACAAAAAAAACTAAAATCTAACTATTTGGCAAAAAATCGGAAGCCTGGCAACCATTGAACAAGCGCTTTGTATATGAAATTGCCCTCATTCTAAATTATTAGTATTCATCAAAATAAAGTAAAAATTGCTAATTACGCTATTTTCAACAATTTTTTAAAATGAGAGGAACCAAGTAACAGCGATTGCTTGCCTTTCTCCTGCATCATGCCGCTAACTGAACGGTTTCGTTTTCGCTGTGAATTCTAGGATTCTGTAAAATGACACAAACCAATCTCTACTGCTTTTTGCCTGTAGAATTCCTAAAGCCTGTGAAAATTCTCATAAGTGCCAGGTGAGGAGACCCCCCCCCGTACTCCGCACACAAGCTGGCCGCTCCTTCATCAGCATCCATTAACATCTGTATAGGAACCATAGTGGAGAGCGGTGTGTGCAGTGTGACAGATACACCTGTATAGGAGCCATAGTGGAGAGCGGTGTGTGCAGTGTGACAGATACACCCGTATAGGAGCCGTAGCTGAGAGCGGTGTGTGCAGTGTGACAGATACACCCGTATAGGAGCCGTAGCGGAGAGCGGTGTGTGCAGTGTGACAGATACACCCGTATAAATAAAAATAAAATATTTTTTATTGCTGTCATCTCGGTCATCAGAATCCTTTTCATTTGACAGTGTACAGTCCTGTATAATAATACACTGTACCATAATAAGGTACTGTTACTGCATCTGTTTGTGTCTTACTGTGCTTAATCAATTAAGCTTTACCACATGTAAGTTTACCAAAATAACATTCTATATTATTTTCTAGAAGAGAAACTTGTCAGAAGCAGACTTGAGTTGAAGGTGTTACTTCTGGCTAGAGAATGACTTTGATTTGTTTGCAAAAACAAAAGGTGCTAATTGATGTGAAGAGGAGGCAGGCAGCTTGTGTGGGGAGCGAAGGGGGGGGTGTGGGGGAAGAGCCTAGTTTTTTCAGGAAACAATACTATGAAAAATTTAGATGAAAAATCCTTAACAAGGCTCTAATTTTAATGTACGATTAAAATACTTCGATATAAACAGTATTGTGTCATCCTTTCTCGTTATGAAAAAATGTCAACCATAAAAATTTGATATAAATCACCCAGCTCTAGCTTTAGCAGTCATTTTTTTCCTGTGTTTTTCAAGTAAATTATGCCCCCCCCCAAATTCACTGAGACCCCCGCTTAGAAACCACTGGTTTACAAACGGCGTAAATTTCTATATTCTCATCAAACACTAGGGGGCAGTGTTCATCAATACTTTAAGACGACACGTTTACCTTACCTTGAAAGCCCCGATGGGGTCGCTGCTTAATTTTTTTACACAGCCATGGAGACCAATAGATTCAGGGGCTCCAAATTTTCTATCATGCCCCCCCCCCCACGCCTGAGGAGCAGGAGGGCTGAGGTGCCATTTTGTTGGGGGGCCAACTCGCTGATCTGTCCTTCGGCTACTGCGCACAACCTTGGGGTTACCATGGACAATCGTCTGTCCTTCTCCTCGCATATCGCCAACCTTTCCCGCTCTTGTCGGTTCCTCCTGTTTAATATCAGAAGGATACGACCATTCCTCTCCACACAGGCTACCCAGATACTTGTTCAGTCCCTAG
>JAABNX020000130.1:10807208-10836417 GCA_015163995.2 Mormyrus lacerda | reverse complement strand
ATCACACGCGGGGGGGTGCCTTATTTGGGGGGGGTGCCTTATTCTGACCAATTTTTAAAAAATGGGGGGTGCCCTAATTGTTGGGAATGTCCTATAATCGGGGAAACACAGTAGTTACTGTGTCGTACTGGATCTCAAAATGCCGGGCGTCATCCGAAGGCCCTAATCTGCCTGAATGCTCAAATAGGCCGTCTCCCATGTACTGTATAGCAAGCATCATCACTCGACAATCTGGACATTATGTTGCGCAACATTAAAATACAAAGCTAGCTGCTCGAAGTAGCTCGAATTGTAATTTCAGTTGTTTGTCATAACTAGCGATTTTTCCTGGAGATATAGACAAATTTGTCTATAGGTAACTAGCAGCTTAAATGTCATGCCATGACTCTGTAATGCAGGCTAAAAAAGGAGGACGTACAATTGTCGTTTATCTTTTCACCCCGTATCGCTTCTGCTTCAAGTAAACGCTCTCGATCTCTCCGTCTGTTGTGGGGTACCCAGGTTTGACCCTAAGTTTCTTCACCTCTGCCGGTGCCCAGGTGAAAGAGCGGACGCCATCGCTTGGCAAGGCGAAGCCAGCAAAGTCTGACAAGTTCTACTCAGACTCAGAGGAAGAGAAGGAGGAGGAGGAGGCATCCGGAAGTAGCAGCAGTGCTGAGGACAGCAGCAGTAGTGAAGGTAGGTGTCAAACCGCTATTTCTCACAGGTCGTCTTTACCGGGATCTTGTGTATATATATTATCTATATGTTATATGCACAGGATGTACAATATCCAGGCTTTTGGCTTCCGTTTGTTCATGAACTACCCGCCCCCCCCGGGATCTTGAAACCCTCCGTTTTGCCCAACCAGTGAATCCCAGTCTGCAGTGGGTTCATATTGCCTGTGACTGACTGAGACAAACTCAATCGGTCATCTCGTCTTGCTGCGCCATGTAAGGTCTGACAGGACATCCTGCCAGACGTGTCGCCTACGCTGTGAGGATAATCCCTCCACGTCGGAGTCTCTGTTGTGTCTAATCAGTGACATAGCTTGTTGCGTGGCAACTGTCGGAGCGTCGTCAGAATATGTATGAAAAGCATTTCATTGGACCACTCGGCCTCCTCGATCTGAGGCATCAACTTGTAGAAATCTGTGATTCCACAACTAGTACCATATCATTTAAAAGTAGTTTGACTGAAAAGGCATCGAGTCTAATCCATGCGTTAATGAAACGAAACAATACATGGAAGCTTTTTCACTTGAGCACCTACGTCTGTCATGGACAGAATCGCCACTCGACGATGTCCCGCGTCTCATAGTGTAGTGATGCCCATATGTACCCTGCCGGGGAGTCTGCTGTGGTCTGCAGCCCACAAACTCGCCGGGCGAGCAGAGGTTTTACAGTCCGGGTTACGAAGCGACGGCATGGAGACTCTGTGGGTGACGATACACATCCCTGCGAGGCTCTTTCCCATTGATGTCGGGAAAGAGATTTGAAATACTTTTATTGACTGTAGGCAACTTTCCCAATCATCCAGATGAGGTGTCCTGGTTGGCGGTTGCCGGGCAACATTGCTGAAAATGCTGCCCTGTGGAACATGGACACTCCTAGGGTCTTTGCACATATGCAAACATTTGTGATCCAAGCGCACAAACAGGGGGATTCGTATCGCTCGCAGTACATGACTGACACGGCAGGTCTTTCCTTTTTCGCAAATGAAGCTGCCTACATCTGCTGGAGTCAAGGTGAGGTACTCCCCCCCCCACCCCCCACCCCACCCCGACTCAGCTGCTGAGGGAAACGTTACCCTTTGTCTTTCGACATAGCTGGGATGTTGGGACGGACCTAGATTTGCAATTACATCTAGTTTCTTTCGCTTTGTTGCCGTTTGGTTAGAGGTTAGAACAGGGGTGGCAAATCTTATCCGCAAAGGGCCAGTGTGCATGCGGGTTTTCGCCGCAACTCCCTAGTTAGGTCACTAATTATAAGACTGATTGGCTGAAGAGTTCTCACACCTGGGTTTGAACAGCTGACCTAAAGGTTATCCCAAAAACCCGCACACACACCGGCCCTTTTGCGGATAAGATTGGCCACTCCTGGGTTAGAATTTGTGCCGTGGAGTTTCCATCGTTGACATGAATGGTTTTGGCGTGTTGCATATCAGATTAGCGCGTATGTCAGTAGTGGGGGGGGTTTGTGGTGGTGATCAGGGTCCCGTTCACATGCTGCCCAATGGCCGTGTGCCTCACGGTGCCCAGCCGCTCTCAGGATCCACTCAGACTACCTAAGAATTGTAGCGTCCTTATCTTTGTTTACTGGGGGTCGCTAGCGGAGATCCTGGCTGGGGCAGGTGATTAGTTGCCATGGAATTGAAGCTAGTCAGTTTATCTTACCCTACATTAACTTCATTTAATTTTTTGTAAGTCTTACATGCCTTAGTTTTGCAAAGTGCTGCAAACAAAGATTTAGAGTTGATGTGGCATTACTTTTGTGGAACAACTGTGATGTTCAACATGTTGTCTCATTAGGCAACCATTTAAATAAATTGATTTGTACAGATTATGCTAACTTGGTCTTGATCACTCTATCTGGATGAGAAATATAACAGCAGCCTGCTCATTTGTAGCCTTTTCTCATTCTTTTTCGTTCTGCACCCACAATTAAAATGAGTCTCTGATTAATCTCAATCAGGCTTCCCAAAGCGATATGTCGAGAAGTTGTTTTTGCGTTCTTTAAGAATCATGACTTGCTATTTGTCCCACATTAACATTAAATAGATGAATACTTAGTACCATGGTTTAGTTTTGTGAACGATTTTAGAATAATTTGGATTGTCACTGCACCTCAAGTAAAAGTAATTGTATTGTTCACTAATGTGTGGAAATGTAGCCAAAGTGTGTGTCTGTGTACTAACGATAAAATGTCTATTTCTAGACTTATGTGCTTCCATGTCACTAATTTCTATCAAGGAAAACTAAAGGCATCAAAACAAATTCTCCCTTTGCCTTGCGTGACCCTTGACCTTTCTTACCTGTAGGAGTTTTCTTGATATTTTTATGATTTGCGAGCTTAAAGGCCACTTAAGCATCCTTTTGCTGATGAGGTTATAAACAACCATATGAGAATATCTCTCATTTGGCGATTTGATACTTGCTGTAGTTATCACATGCGTAAGTAATATTGTGTTATAATAAGTAAAAATTAGGTGTTCTATCCATCTTCTAACCACTTATACTGGTTTGCAGGGATATTTTTAAAATGATTTTTCAAAATTGTACTGCATTAGGTTGAGCAATTTTCCATTTATAATGTATTTGTGGGAATGCCCCATGTCAGGTAATGAAAAGGTAATGAGACACACTCAAATAAATGTTGTCAGTGTATTAAAGAAAGCACTACTGCTACTCTCCTATAAATAGTTGGTAAAACTATATTAAAAGAGGTTGAAATATGTATATTAATGTGAAATATCAAGGGAGTATGTGCCAGGAGCAGTTCTGGCCTGACTGACTTGTGTGCCAAGGCTGGTTTATGGGGCCGATCTGGGAGATGTAACACAGAGGGAAGGAAAAAAGGTGCATATCAGCTTAGGTCTGTTTGTTTGTCCTTGTAAATCCTCGCAAACCTCTGGGCTGTGTGTCCATGTATGTCTCTGTAACAGATTCCGGGAGCGAGGAGGACGAGAGCAACAGTGATGAAGGTTCTGACCAGAGCTCCACCCAGTCGGAATCTGGCGAGCAGCAGGTCCTCAGGAAGACAGCTGGCCGAGGCCCCCAGGACAGGTACTGGGCCTCTGTCGGTTCTTCAAGTCCTGTAACGTGGAAATCCAGTCTCTGCCTCGTCTCTTTAGGGAAGAGATCACTGTGACTCTGTTCATGACCCCTTTGGAATTATACGTGCTGACATGTGGGGTGGGGTGGTGTGAAATTAACTGTTTACCTCACATTTTGCACACACTTTTATCAAGTCGCTTTGCAATGTTTAGTTTTAGTTATTGTCACTTGTATTCCTGGCATTATTAGCGCTAGTCTAATGATTTCTCCTAATATTAATTATTAATACGAATCACATGCATCCTCAGATATTGTAATTACCGTACTGTTGGTGATTTATGTTCATGGCCGGCGTGTTTTGCAGGGGAAGTAATTCATATCTATGTGTCATGATCTGTGCATCAGTGATTTTTATTTGCGTCTGGTGCAAGTGCCTGTTGCTCCTAGATCCCTGTGTGCAAACTCTGTACAGATGTGATTACCGCCACCCCCCCATCCCACATACAGTGGAGGTTATTCTTAGTGTAATTTGCTGCCCATTCGCATCAATAAAGGCCCCAGATTGGCCATTATCAGGCCGTGTTGTCACCAAGCACGGTTTTAATCATCGGCTCACTGAAGTGCTTGGCCACTACTGGCCCCGCCCTACTTCCTCCTGGTAACCTCTCACACACACACATACACACCAACACACGCACTCACATAGGAGCTCGCAATAACATCAGCCACCCTGCTGCTCTGGCGGAGTGTGTGAAACATTATTGACTGACGGCACCCTTCCCCCCCCGCCCCCAGCCCACGGTGGGTCTTGCCCCGGCCGTGACGGTACTGGCCTAGCCGATCCCTCCATTACAGACACTAATTAAAGCAGCTCACCCCACTGCTTCCATAACAAACAGAGCGTAATGCCCTAATTATGACTTGGTTAATTTAAGTCAGGATTTAATGATTTTAAAAGTGATTTATATTGTTTTTCCTGTTCGGAACAAATGAAATCTGTAGCCTAAATTAATACTGGCTTTTCATCATCGCAAAGTTAAAAAGCCAGCTACCATCACATTCTCCTCATTAATTCCACGTCTGAAAATCCCGGGCAGGCAAGGTAAACATTCATTATGTGGCAGAATTGAAGTCGGGTTGGGGGGGGCGCAAAATCCAGTCTGATAATGGAATATTAAATTAACTCTGCAAACACAACAGATTCGTCTTCAGCCTTCTTGCAGACTTGTTGGTTCTGGTTTTGGTTCTGGTTTGCCAGCTGCATGGAAAGGTGGTTATTTATAACTTTGCCCATAGATTGATCCTCAGCATCCTTATATCCTTATTAGACTTGGATGAGTTTCCCTTTGGTCCCCAAAAGTTTCTGCCGCCGGGATCTTTTCTTGCGGAGCTGTGAGAATTACACTGTGGACCATCTCTTCCTATTAGCATTACTGTCTTCTGCAGGATGTCAAGTTTGTACTACTGTGTTTGTTTTTTTTAAGACTTTCTAAATGTTACATGCTTCTTGCTAATTGGACATATAAGAACTTGTATTGGTTTTTTTAAAAATAATAATATCCTATGGAAGTGCATTTCAAAGCACCTATATTTTACAAACTCAATAAATTATTATTGGTTCTACAGCCCTTTTTAATTGTTTCTTTCAGTCACTCGGAAGATGAGAAGGCACCAATCAGACCAAAACCCAAAACAAGTGGCACCCAATTCCAGCCCAAAGCCAGCTCCTCCTCCTCCTCCTCCTCCTCCTCCGGTTCCTCCGGCTCCCAGTCTTCCGACTCCGACGGCAGTGCTGGGCAGGAGCAGAAGCAGATCTCAAAGCCCAAGGTAAGTCAGGTGTGATCCTTCAGGGGCACTCTGCTGTCTGAATGCAGAACACCGCTCACCCAGGTTCAGCCCAGGCTAGCAGACCGCCTGCTTTCCCGTGCAGTATGACAACTGTGGCTTTCCAGCATGCCTCCTTAGGTAGTTTGGGTGGTTTTGGAGTCTCTGGTATATCATTATCCCAGTAGAGTTCTGTTAGGGAGTGTGTGACAGCACCCTTCGCGAGCATCAGATTTGTTAAGAAATCATTAAAAAAGAAAACAAGTAAGGACATTCCACAAATGGGTTAAGCACCTGGCATGCAAACAATTTTGTTTTCCCTTTTTGGGCCTTTAAGTGGAACTGATGTGTACCCACGGACACCTGGGAGGTCACGCCCCGTCACTCTCGTGGATGTTGAGCTCTATGTAAAACTATGAGTTTTTTTATGGCAGGTGAGTCACTGTCTATGGCTGCAGCTGTCAGAAGTAGATTTAGTTGCCATGGCAACATGTATAGGAACTAAATACCCGCCCTGTTTATATCATCCGGCGCTTTACAGCAGAGACAACGTCACCTTGATAAAGTCATTTTGTGTGGGAGGCATATGGATCTCTATATTGTTTAATGTTTTCAAGTTGCTCACCTTGCTAGTATAGTTTTTTATCCGTCTTCAGTAGTGTTGTAGTTCTCGAGACTTTTTTGCAGTCTTGGTCCCGTCGACATATTCACATATATTTAACATATAACATTTTCCATGAAAAAGCACCTCCAATAATCTATAAAACATTGATATTATTCACATAAGATGGAAAACAGCGCAATGATCCACACATTACTAAATATAGGTCACACTTTACTTAAAGCGGTCATTGTATTGCATTATGCATACCGTCATAATAAATTATAATACATTCATGGAGCATTATATATAACTATTCATAAAAAGGGGTAACATAGTCATGTGTATTATGAATGAAGGTCTTATCTATAAATACCTTCGTAATGCGGCACACAGCATCCTTAATTGTTATACCATCTATTATTATGCATTATGAAGATATTCATAGTGCATTATAGATGAGATCTTCATAGATCATTCATAATACATAACATGGCTATAATGCCTTATGCCTTTTTATAAATATTTATAGCTGTGTCTATAATACATTATGAATATTACAATGAATCATCAGAACAGTTACTAGGCTTTATGAATTTGGGCTTCATAGAAAGTGTTACCAAAATCTTTATTTTGTGATTTACTTATTATAAGCCTATAAATAAATCAATAGGAAAACACTCAAAAATAGGCTGGAGTTCTACTAGAAATAACAAAACATGACATTGTGTTTATTAGGAAGACGGTTACTTGGTATTTATTCACAAAAATTTGTATATGTATGTTTGATGTTGAGCTCTGTCAAATCAGTTGGAATAGAATGTACACATCATATAATAGGAAGACCTCCTAACACGGTGATGTGCTGCCGAATGCTGACTAAAAGTTTCATTCTCAAATTTCACTTTACCAATCACAGCGTATATAGGCAGGAAAAAATGATAGCAATAGGCATTCAGCGTTAGATTCTAAAACTGTCTTATGTCTGTGTTTGAGTGGATTATAAACTAAACAGTGCTTTTTATATTACAATTTCAGATGTTATAAAGTAATAAGTAAAAAATGTATGAAACCAGGCATTGCTGTGTTTCAGATAACTTCAACAAATTGCTAAATGGATCAAAGACATTCTTTTCCGCCTGACACTAACCTTGTACTCCTTCATAATACTAAGCCATAGAAAGGTCCCCAATGAAGCCCCTGCATTCTCACATCGAGATTCTAATCTCAACATTTATAAGATGTTTTTTAATCCCTGCGATTTTCTGTATTAAATGGGACTAAAATTGTAAAATTTAAATACACACAAGTAATTTTTCCTCATATGAAGGATAATATCAAGACTGTCAGCATTTACATATCAAATTATGACACCTGAGTAGCCCAGAATGTCCTGAAAACAAAACCATAAAGCATATGTGGCTAACTTATGTACATACAATGTAATAAACTTAAAATCAAAAGTATAGAAAAACGCTCAAAAATGGATAGGGTTCAAAGGGTTAACACAGTACTGTGATTGGATGTAAAACATCCTGCCTCAAAATTCAAATGCAACCAATAAGGTGCATCTTATTTGAAAAAAATGTTACATTTGTACAGAAACATTTGTAATGAAATTTTGAGGAAAAAACGCCCATGGTTCAAATTATACTGTGACACGAATTTTTTCAGTCATACTGCCTTTCCCCATGATGGTGCCTATGCTCCACATCTTATTGTGTGTTGTATTATGTAGCTTGTTTCTAATCTTGACTTGGTCTTGGTCTTCCCTCAGTCTCCCCCTCCCTTGGTCTTGGTCTTGTCTTGGTCTCTACACTCTCGCCTTAATACTCACTTGGTCTTGGTTTGGGTGGTCTTGACTACATCAGTAGTCTTCACTATTAATTAATATTTGGGTGCAATGAGAGTCTTTCTTCTTTATTTAAGAAGACCAAACCTGCCGTAATAGATTTAAAAATGACGGCTGCAAACGTGGTTCTGGTAAACCTGGATGGATGATGGATAGCTGGTGAGCGATCAGAAGGCCTCTGAGATTGTGCTTGAAAGGCCGTCCCGGAAACTGCTGATGCGGCCTGAGACCAGGCCTCCACAAGAAGCAGGCCATGCTTTGGAGCTGCAGCTAGTCCGACGTGGGACACCTCGGCAACCCTCATTTCAATCAAGATGCCTCTCATTGCCCCGGTGACACAGTTAAAGATCAGTGTCACGTGCCCCATAGATGGAGTGTGATAATCCGTGCAGTTCCATCACACTCCTCTTAATGATCATTAACAAGATGAAGGCTTTTATCAAAGAAAGCAGGCATGGAACATGCATTTTGGCGAACCGCAGACAGGCATTGTGCTAATGGTCCTTTTTTCTTTTGTCCTGACTTTCACTGTATTGTATCATTACATTAATACTTTGTCCTTGTCATAGTCATACTATTATTAATGGTTACGGTTATGTCTTTATAACACTTTCTCAGTATATATTTATTTATTTTTCTATTTTATATTTTATCTTTTTTGTAAGATGTGCAATACATTTATCGTTCGGTTATTTGAACGCGTTTGTACATCAACAGATCTTCCCACATCGTTGCGGTATTTGCTACTGCGATCAGACGGTTGGTTGTTTGTGAAGTCTTCATTTTTGTTACCGCACGCACCATATATTCACGTCTTTTCAGCTCATTCGGTTGCATGCGACACGTACGTTTAAGTAACCAAATCTCTGAAGAAACCCCCTCCCACCCATCCTGTTTATCTAAATTCTCGTCTCCCGATCTGCTCATCAGGAGGGACACGACGACGGCGGATCCGTCGATGGCGCCATCGCACAGATGCGGAGGGGCTGAGAAATAAAATTTGCAGAGTGAAATGCGATTTCTCCTGCCTCTTCTCCCCAGCTCCATTGCTCTTGCCACGCTGTGAAATTCTCATTTTACACACTTTGCTGGCTGGGGCCATGAATTATGCATTGTGCCAGAGAAATCCTCAATCTCACGCTTCAAGCCCTGTGTGGAGCTCTCAAGTTCCGTCTCTATTACCAAGATGAATAGCCGATTGGGGAATATTTGATAGGACTTCATTGTTTGTTTTTGGCATTAGACTTCTCTTTTGGGAGATTTCTTTTTGTCTGTAATATCAGAGTGAAATTTTCTGGTTCTTTGATAGTGGGGGGGGGGGGGTGGTGGTTATGTGTGTGCTGTGCGTAGGATACGCATCTGTAACTTAAAATGCGCTCGTATCATGCCTGATGTAGTGAGACTGGCTGCGTAGCGGAGCGCGCTCTGTAATTCCCACCGTGCGAGGTCATCCGACCGTGAGCCACGTGGAACGAGAGCGTCACTTCTGATGGCTGAGCAGAGCGACTTTAATGAAAATTACACAGGAGAAAATGTAGATGTATAATTGATATGGATGTCAGACGTTTTGTCAGACCTGAATGCTGAATGCAAGCTGATGCTGTATGTTGCGTATATTATTTTTCTGCAAAATATGTTTACTTGTGTATGTTTATTTCATTTGTAATCTTGTTTTCTAATTGAGGATAAATGTTTCTCTCCAGGTTCGAGTTGGTTATTTTTAAGGTAGCATAGCACAGTTATCGTAGTGTACAAAAGGCCTGTGGTAATGCATGGAGACCCCAGTAGGAAATGGCCTCCAGCTTCTGGCACTCCAAATTCCAGAATTCTGCTGGTTTCAGGTGCCCAAACAATTGACCCTTGACTGGGTGGGTAGAGGAATACGTTCTTGGATGACTGTTTCCGCTGGAGAGAGGAAGCTTCATGTCACGCCATTTCAGTTTGGTGTGCTCCTTTACTTTCAGCCCTTATCCCTTGCAATCTTTTGTTTACTCGCATTTGGAGCATTTTTGGTTGTTGACGTTGAATGGGGAATCTCCACCCTTGCCTTTGTTCTCTAGACAAAGGGCTTCATGTCGTCGTTTTCCCCCAGCGGTCAGAATCCGCTTAATACGCAGTGCTACCTGTCCGTCTAAACTGTGATGGTTTGTGTAAACTAAAATGATGAGATTATGCCTGGAGATCTTAAATTAACGTCGAATTTTGTCAGATATTGCTGCTGACTTTTTGTTATCCATTCATTCATCCATTGACCCTCTTTTCCTGGTCAGGGGTGGCATGGAAATTATTCATTATATAATCTGAAAAGGTCTTAAAGTGTATTTTATTTATTTAAATAACATAACACATATATTATGTGTAACAGTAGTATTCAGCGCTTGTAAACTTCATGTTTGGCATTAAGTTTTCATTTATTTCTGGGAACTGAATCTGTGTGTTTTTTGGGCATGCTGTAGTTCTGTATGTACCTTTTTGTTACAGAAACACGATGCCATGCATTTCATCAATCAGTAAGTCTACCAAAGAAGACAATTTTTGGATTTTTCTACTGCTTGGTGAAAAATGAAATGCCGTCGTCGGAACACTTTCAAAGCGCTTTCCTGTGTTGTCGTGCCTCACCTGCTGACACAGCAGTCTTTCCAGTAGCTAAAGTGGTCAGGATGCGTTTCTGGGGCTTTGCTGGCTGTTCACTGCAGTGAAACATCAAAAGCAGTATCTCTGCCCACTTTAGAACAGCAGCACTCTGTGCGTTTATCCCTCTGAAAAAGAAATTTGTCCTTCCAGTTGTTTTCGCTGCCAGTGGCCAAATCGAGGCGATC
This sequence comes from Mormyrus lacerda, assembly GCA_015163995.2. Classification (NCBI taxonomy): domain Eukaryota; kingdom Metazoa; phylum Chordata; class Actinopteri; order Osteoglossiformes; family Mormyridae; genus Mormyrus; species Mormyrus lacerda. The sequence goes on along the minus strand of JAABNX020000130.1, from coordinate 10,825,567 downwards.
GCCCGGGCCACCGTGCTCTGATCTGAGAGACGCGTGCGCACGCAGAGTGATGTTCCATGATCGGGCCTCCCTGCAGGCTGGCACGTCAGCTCTGCCTCCAGTTTGTTGGGCACTTATCTGAGCTGTGAACAGTTCCGGTGGTTAACAAAGGCATTGTTCGGTCTGTCCGCTGTTATTAGCGCTAATGGAATGGCCTGTTCTGCTGTGTTTGCTAATCATTGTTATTTTGTTTTTGTAGGCTGAAGTAAAGATGAAAAAGGAGGTGTCCCTGCTGGATTTAGATGACTGTAAGTTTGACTATCAGTCATTTGACTACTGCCATTAGTAACTTCCAATACGATTTCAGTGTTCTTTCGTTGAATTGATGCAATTTTTGGCAGCATTATAGTGCCATTGGTTTTATTTTTCATTCATTCATTCATTCATTTACCGTTAATAATAATAACAACAATAATAATATTGGACGTAGACTATACATTTTGTAGGACATTTTCTGAAACATATTTATGTTTTTGTAATTCCCTAATTACTTTCCAGGTTATACAGTCAGATTGTCTTTCGTACCTGCCTCTTCTTTAACGTGACGAGCACCGTGGAGAGCCAGCTGGGTTTAACTAACACAGTGTGTGATAAATGTCTCCCAAGCTCCTTGGCCTAACTTCTCTGCATGTCATGTCCCTGAGCTGGTGGATAGTGGATGATACGCAGATCATGATGTGTGTTAGATATGACGCATAATATTAGGGGGCTTTGAACACTTTTGTTCAGCCTGACAGCCATAATTGTTATTAAGTGTCGGTTTTTATAAACACTCGGTTGGGTATTCGCTGTGAGTGGTGTATGCATCAGGTCTCGCTGCCTGACTGATGCCCGGCCATTAACTCCCTCCGCATGCTCTGTCCCTGCAGTCAACTCTGTGTCGGCATCTGTGGCCAAGGCCTCTATTCTCTCACCCAGCCTGCTGAGTGACCTGGAAGGTCTGTCCCTCTCCAGCATCTCTCCAGCTATTGAGGTAAGAGGTGTGCTTTAGCCACATAGCCAGGCGGTGGCCTGGATGACTTCCTTAGGCTGCCAAGTATATATGTGTGTGTGTTTGTGTGTGTGTGTGTGTGTTTGCCATCTCTTTTGTCTGACATGACGAGTTGTCTTTCTCGGGTGAGTGTGCAGTGAGGGATGTCCTTCGCAGACTGACCTTTCCCCCCCCCCCCCTCCTCACCCTGCCTCAGTGGCAAATGGCCTCTCCTTGTCAGCCCCGAACCCCCCAGGTCTGTCAGCCCTCTGCTGTGCCTGCCCCCTCCCTGGCCGCCGTCTCGCTGCAGACCCCGTGTCTGATTGCTGACCTTTTCCAGCCTGACGACTCTTTCCTCATTTGAAAGATTCCCCTGTCACGGTGTTCAGGCCGCAATGCCGGGTCGCTTTCATCTTCCCTTAACATCATCCCTATTGGAACCTGCTGTCATTCCTGCTTATGTGTTTGCTTGAACAATTAGGACCTGAATCCTGGATTGTCTGTTTTTGTGATACAGGCTGGAGCTTCTTTCCAACCTTCCCATCACTACCATCAGGGGGCGACCTTGAAGGGGAGGGGGGATTTCAGATGATTCCATGGGCCCCAAATTTGGGAACATAATTGGATTGTTGTGGGTTAGGGGCCCAATTCGCTATAATTTCATGGGGCCCACAATCTCAATTGATGTCACCATGTACATCTGGAGCTTCAAATTTTGTTACAGTTGCAGGGGTGGAAACAACAGTACAAAGAAATGACAATACAGGGAGTGATTTTATATAATATATGCATTAAATATGTGCATGTGAAGCAGTGTTTATTCTAACGAGCTGTCATATCTCAAAGTGACACTTCTATGTAAACTTCCTTATTTATCCCCCCCCCCTCCCAAATTTCCACAACCGGCCTCCTGTACACAGCATTGAAGGCGCGGCCGATGCGCTCCTCACTGCCGTGCCCTGGCTAGGGTTCCTTACATAGGGATAAAATGTCTCAATGCCAGGGGGGACCTCAGGTTCAGTCCTACAGAATATACTTTAACCTTCCCTTGTGTAAAAGGCCAAATGAATCATATTAAGGGACTGAGAACTGCGGTGGCTTTGCAGCGCTGCGAAATTAATTAGTATCTGAGGAATGGAGATATAAGGCAAATAGATGAGAAAGTGACCCTGATATTCCATATATATGTGCAGCTTTTTCTATTCTTGGAATGGGCTCTGCAGGCTATTATACAAAGCTTCTGGCTCTGTAATTGGATATTGCTTTATAAGTGTGAGTCTATCCAAGGGGACGGAGCCGTGTCTCATCAGCAGCCCTCAGCTTTGGGAGTGACGCTCTTTCGCCTTCCCCCCATTTAGCCGTAATGCTTAGTAATGGCAGAGTAACGCATGTTGCCTGTGATAACCCCCCCCCCTCCCCCACATTTGGGGAAAGGTGCCGATTTTCCAGGAATTTGTAAGAATTCGATAATGAGTCCATGGGTTACATGGCGCTCATTTTCGGTAGAGTGCCCCGTTAGGAAATTTAAGTAACTGTGAATTAACTGTGATCGGTTAACTTCAAGGAACGTCTGGGAGGTTAATCCGGCATGTTAAATGGCTACAGCTCAGCGCGAACTCTGCTGGACAGACAGGGCCGGTTTTGTAAATTAATATCACCTGTGACAAATTGCATGCTCATCACCTCTCGCCAGTATATATACAGATGCTCCTCAACGTACGATATTTCGCCTGTACGGTTTTTCTGTAAAGCTACTGCACGTTCGGTAGTCGGCTTTGAGTTGTGATGTGTTCACAGGCCAGCGATACGCCGTCCGATACTTTTTATTGATGCTGGGTGATGGTAGCATCTACGCAGCCACGCTTCCAGTCTATTGCAGCTGTGAGCGTCACAGTTTTTATCGTACAGTGTTTTTTTTTCCTGTTTAACCAAATAAACTTGTATTCATTTTCTTTTCAGTTACTGGTAATTCGTTACTTATCCAGTGACAATATTTTTTTAATATCGTATTCACGTACAAGTTATTGGAACGTGACAACCATTGGAATGTGTCCAACCCTAATTTAGATCCTCACAGATTCTTGTGTGGTTACTGTAACACTCTTTCCTTGAGTTCTGAGAGCTGGAGCAGTGTGACCCAGCCTGAATGTCCTGGTCATTCATGGGGGGTCCCGCCCTGCACTTGCTGTGATGAACGCAGGCTGCCTTCTGATTCGCCGTCACCAGGCTGGCCCCTCGGTCGGCGCGGTTTGGATCATAGCTCATGTGATACGCAGCCGCCGGCTTGTCCAGTGTCCTGTATCCCTGTAAGGACATTATGGCTGATGGCTTTTCAGCTCAGGGGATGTCTAGGTAATGCTGTTTGGGGGAAAATGCCACGAAAAGTCAGCATGCAGGAAAGAGATTGTCAAAATTGTTTATTAGCATATGAACCTGTGTTGTGACAGCGGTGCAGATCCTAAAACTGCTTTTCCCTTCCGTTTACATTTACTGCCTTCGCTGCCTTTGAGAGTATGGTAGAATGGAAGAGGTTTCTTATTATAATCAGTTTGCTAATCCATTTACAAAGCTAATTCATTTAATGAGTTTGCTTTATTTAGTCCAGCGAAAAGAAAAATATTTTAAAAAGGCAAAGAAATTATGCTGTTCTTTATCATAAGCATGTTTTAACTCAGGGTTGATAATGGTGATTCTTGGCATAATTGTGTTGTTCTAATCCTCTATTATTAAAGGTTGCCGCTTGCCCGTCATGTGCTCTCCCCTTGTTAATCCCGAGTCAGTGAATTAACCTTCAATTACGGCTGTTAGAATTGAAATGAGGCTTTTGTCTGCGTTCAGCCACTGCCTCCATCCTCTGTCCGCCCCTGATGGAAATTCTAAGGGTCACCGAATATGTCCTACGTCATGTATGATAGGGTCCTAAAAAAAGGGCACAAATTAAAAAAAATAAAACATAAATCGCTGGGGTTTGCCAGAAGGCTATTCGGCCTGCAAGTAAAGCATTTACGCCACTGCAAACCTTACTCTAGGTTTGGCGCCCCCTACTGTTCAAAGGGGTTTTCTTATTTGTGAAGTGGGCCACATTTGGTATGACTTGGATGCAGTTTTTTGGGTAACGCTTGTGATCCTGTATGATCAGTGTCTGGATTTGTGTCAGGATGTGTCCTAAATGGAGGCTGTCATGCGACACCTGACCTGGTCCTCGTGTCCGTTTGATTTTTGTCAAATTCTGGCTGATTGAGGAGGGGGCCTCAGATGAGTTTTTTTTTTTTTTTTTTTTTTTTCTTCCCAAATTGGCAATGAAGCGTGTTCTTCATTGGAAGTCGCACAGAAATCCGCTGAGTCCTGCTTCTACACCGTGGGTGGGGCACCCCATGGAGAAATGCATTTGTAAGTAAACAGATTGTGGGGAAAGACTCTCACCTGTCGGACTTGCCTTATTCTTCAAGTCCCCCCCAGCCCCACCCATTCTATCAATCAGATCACACATCCATTATTTCGCTTGACTGAGGAAACCTCATTTGCCTGTCTGAATGTTTGAGTGACAGTCTGCTTGCTTCAGTCTGTAGCAGCAATCAAAGGGAGTCGAGATGGTACTGAAACCTTCTGGCTCTGTGTTAACGGCATCTAGTTTGGGTTTGGAATCGTCACCAAATGCTGAATTGCCACTGCGGTTGAGGGGATGTTTTTCTACAAAAAAAAAGCGTAATGAATGTTAAAACATTTCTGATTTAATGGGTTTAAAATTGTCTCTACGCATAAAGACCTTGGACCCCCAGTACATTTAAAAAAATTAATTTATAAAATCTTTAAAACGCACATCATAAATAGTCTCCATGTCAATTTATTATGCTATTTTCAGATTTTCTTTTTTTTTTTAATCCACCCACTGAGGAATGTGTCTCTGAGCAGCTTTTTAGAAAATGACTACATGGTTATCGATGGCGTTTAGATTAACTCAGGTTATTGTGTTTGAAAGCCTCCCAGCCCCCCAGCCAACACGCGCTCTCTAATAACATTTTGACATTAGGATCTCAACGAAATAGTATTTAAGGCGCCGTATGGGTGGGCGGTTGATAACTTTTCATTCATAATTAGCTCATCGCGAATCGGGAGACATTTCGGGGAAATTGAACTGTCAGCGGGTAGAAACAAGCGTTTGACCTCATCACGTTGAGTGGGGCCCATCATAATTTGTTCATTTGGTGCCCATCAGCCCAGCCTCATCTCTCATTCGGCACCTCGCTGACCTTCCCTCTCCAATTCCACTCGGTTCAGCTTTAATTATGACTCAGCAGACCCCGGGAAATATTGCGGGCCCCGCTCTCCAAAACCCTGAACTGCCACTCACCCAAAGATTGGTTTTTAACAGGTAATAAATGCCCAAAGGAAATAGTACGTCGCTCGTCCAGTCCGGCGGCTCGCTCGCTCGTGCGCGCGTGTGCCTGCGCGTTGGCTCTCCCCCGGACACGGCCCGGCTCATTCTTTTTCTCGCTTTTTGTGTTGTTTTTGCATGCTGACTTCATGCGGTACCTTCCCCTTCTGTGTCCACGAGCTTTCATTTGCGATAATACTCAGAGGCAAAGAGGCTTTTAACCATTGTCTTTAAATGTCACCCCCGTAATTGCTTTTAATGAGGTAATTCCGCCTCGTACACAAGCTAATTTTCCATCTGTTGAGTGGAAGGCAATTCATAAATAAATGTGAATGCCTCAATTAAACAAATGTCAGAATTTTGTGTCAGCTTTAAACACCATATAGTTCACTCCTGCCCAAATCCTCAAATTGAAATTGCTGATTATCACCGTTTTACTATATTTACATTTTTTTCCCCCTGACAACCTTGTTGTCCTTTGTGAAGATAAAAAAATGACATAGGCATTATGCTATGCTATTATCATAACAATCATTAGATGCAATCTTCTTTTATAGATAAATATTATACATAATGCTTTAAAGACGGCATTATGTTATTGCCAATATCAACCTCTACTGTTGTATGCCCTTAAATTTAATAGGAGTTGATTTTTGTTTAAATGGGAATTTGAATGAGTTTATTTTTGTTTAATTGTTACAGCTTTCAAATCAGTGTTTGTACCCATAATTCCTCTAACATAAATATTTTCAGCTCATATTTTGATTCCCTCTGTTGTGTGGAACTCTTGTAATTAAAGGAAGCTTTGTTTAATTAATTACATGCTAGATGACTGATTTTTATTGGTAAAACAGTGTATGTGTGCGCTTGTGTGTGTGGTCAGCAAGCAGGATTCACTGTAGTGAGAAAAATCTACGTTCAGAAGCTGGAAAAAGCCCCAGCATGGATATGCTAATTTTAGCCATCTTGCCCATTCAGTCACCATCAAAAAAAGTCCGCCCCCCCCCCCCAACCCCCTTACATCCTTGTTACATAGACAGGCTACCTTTGCAATAAAGTGCACGGTCATGGTGACTTTGAATATGTCAGCAGGCTTCTCAGGTCATTTGACAAAAAGGATACAGGTGTTGTCACGAGTATTGAAGGTGACTGCCGGCCTCATCAATCATGCCAGCTTTCTTTAAGTTGATACATAATAGAGCCTCTCAGTCAATTTCTCTCTTCGTTGTCAGTCTTTTGGGAACTGAAAGGTGAGGAGGCTTGACTGGGAGTCAAGGTTACCCCGGCGACACTCTCGTTATTTACACTTGGAATGCAAGGGATAACTCAGTGTTAGGGAGGATCCTCATGGGGTGTCCAGTTTGTCAGCTGGTGATAAGCTGTTTGAAGCCCAAGCAGGACCTTGAGCACTGACAGTCCCTCGTCAGAGCTGTAAATCTCGACAGGTGTTATTAAAGATCATAGCTTCTCTTATTGACAAAGACTGGAGTGACATGCCCAAAAGTTCCGAGATAAATTTCTGCTCCGTTGCTGAGGAGGGGCAGTGACATGACAGCCCAGTACCAATATTTGCCTGACCTGCAGCATGTTGAGATTCTGGACAACTCTGAAGCCTGGGAAGACACTGCTTCGTCAAGCTTAGAGGCCTGTGCGTTTTGGTACAGTGCTTGTGTGTTTGGTCACATGTGCCCAGAGGCATGTCCGTTTACAAGTGAAGAGCAAGTTTCCAAAACTCATTCTGTCCATTTTTTTTTGTTTTTGTTTTTAGGATGAGACCATCAACGACCTAAAAAGCCAGCTTCCTGATCATGTATCGCGAGCCAAAACCCGTTTAGTGCTCATGTAATTTAACATTTTGTTAAATTTCAAAAATTCAGTAGATCCACATAAATGTTCTTAAACTCTGTGGACTGGGTAAGTTTTGGAAATTTGCTCTTTAGTTTTGCTGATTTTTAAGGACAGTCCACGTTATCCATAATCGAACGGCAGTGTTCACACTGCATTTCTAGTTTGGCATGTGCTGTATTGGGGCCACCTCATTGACGTGATGTCATGTACCGATTTTGGAGTTGAGTGTCTTGTAAGCGGTCCAACCCATTTTTCAGTAGTTCCCCTGGAGACGTTTTCCCCTGCAGACCACGGCGTTGAGTGCTGTGATTTGTGCCATTGATTTTAAGTCAGGCCAAGGAATCTCACCGGGATTTTAATCCCGTGATGTAGATGGCGATCCATACCGTGTTTCTGCTGCCTCTCCTTCAGTGATCACTAATGGTCATTAGCATGCAGGGAAACAAATGCCCGCTGAGTGAGCTTTCGATCGTGGGCCGGAGGAGGAGGTGGTCCGGCTGCACGTGGCTCCGCCCTCGTCCATTCCGTCTCGTCTGTCAGCCGTCCCCATGTGAAGTGGCAGGCTCACCAGTTACTCCCCTCCCCCCCCCCCGGATGTACCACAGTGCAAGATGCATCTGCGCTCAGATGAAAATTAATTTGCCGCCGTGTTTTCATGCCTCTAGACTATGTATCAAAATTTGCATTTGGAATATTTCAGCACTATGGCTCTAGCTGTGGAAGTTTCCAAAGTGCATAGTCTAGATTTTAACTTTTGGTACGGTTTCCCACCCCCCCCACCCCAAATAAGCTCTAAAAGCAAAACATGATGAAACTGAGGAAAAAGTTCTGGAGAGTTTTTTGACTGTCTACCCTCATGTGAACTAGGTAGGTAAATGATAGTGTACTTATTCCAAATCTGACCGTAGTTTGGCTAGAATATTTTGTTCTGCGATAAAACTGAACTGAAGAGAACCAATTTCGGTCACCTCAGTTTTGATTAAATATGCAGCAGCAGCTTTTTGAGGTACCTATTCCACACTTCTTATCCAGGACAGGGAGGCTGTCGGCCTGCATCCTAGCCAGGCAGCACTGGGTACAAGAGGTGGGTGCCTGTAAACAATCCTTAACACTCAATATGTCGCTGAAAAAAATAATTATTTAAACATTCATGAAAGTTTCATTCATATACGGTAAATTCAGTGTGGTTCGGTTTTGATTTCCCATGGCACATGTAGTGCATATTATCCGCCTTTATTATCCCCAATATTTAATGATTAAATGCATTTGTAGGATGATTGGAGGTCACCAGGGGTATGTGTCTGTCTGCAGTGTTCATTGGTGTCTTAATGTATGTTAAATACATCAAGGGCCTTAATGCTTGAACTCATTAATAACTAGATTAACTGCGAGAAAATCGCAGAGAAATTCATTATTGTATGTGATAAGTGTTGGTGGTAGAGGGGTGATCATTTATTTTTGTGTATTTTGATATGAATTTGAATAATTACGATCGACGTGAAATTCTGCATACTTTTTAAAAATCTTTTGACTGAATTTAATAATAATAATCAGTAATTCTGAATATAATATGCATTTTAAGCCTTAAAAACATCTTTTTTACTGTCTTGATTTCCCTGACTGACCATCCATTGATCATCCATGCTTCTTCAAGTAGCTTATCTTGGTCAGAATTGCAGAGCCAGATGTGGTATCCGTCCATCACAAACACACATACAGTTGTGCACTTTGAGAAGTATAGTGATGTCATGTAGCCCAGCTGTATGTGTTTGTACTGATGGTGCCGCATATAACACGGCAAGCACACGCAGACCACCCACGTCGAGCACACGCAGACCACCCACAAGCAGCACAGGTGGAATTCAAACCCCCAACCCTGTAGTTCTGAGGTAACTTGACAAGAAAGCAAAATACGAAAGATATCACATTCTTAGTATGGTGATGCATTTGTCTGACATCTTCTTGCAAAGTTGATTAGCTGTTCATGCAGTGCTTTTTTATTAGCTTATAGTGTTTTTAGTTCATTGACAAAATTTCAAGAATAGGGTGGTCTGTTCCGTTTGAAATGATTTCAGGTGGATAAGACATTCAGAAAATATCATTGCCCGTTTTTTTTTTGCCAAGAATGATACAACACAATATCCTTCCTTGATCAATGTTTTAGATATTTCAGTGTCTCTGGATCAAGCATTGTTAATAAACGCTTCTGGTTACTTGGGTGTGAAACATTTTACAGGCTTTCCCGTCACTAGGTTAGCAGAAATGTTACAGGAAATGAGCTCTATATGGAGGAGCTCTGCGCCATAATTGTTTAAAGGCTTCCCTTGGTCTCTCACCAGCTTGGATCAGTCCTTGACTAGGCTTGAGAAGGAAACCTTTTATTACTCTCTTCTGTCCCAGACTCCTACTAATTCAACAACAACTTGTTTACTTGGTCAGACGATTCTTCGCTCTGATCTAATAGGATCCGGCGCGTTGCTGTCAGCGAGATGGTTAGACCAAAATGATTTTCTGTCACCGACTTTTAGTAGGGGGTAGCTTCAATCGCGGAGCCCCCGTGACAAGAGGCCATCTTATTAACCTTCTCAGTGCCAGGGGCATTTGATTCGTGTCACCGCAGCGGTGCTGAGGTTAAGGCAGAGTATTGATAAACAGGTATGCTTGGCTGCTTTTGGATATTTGACTCTCGCTGACTCTTCCTCCGCTGCCACCTTCGGTTAGAGGCACTGTACAGGGATTACTGGAAGGAAGCGATTGACATGAAAATCATTTAGTGTTTTTTAAATTGGCAAAAGGAAAAAAAGTCTTATTGTTTTATAATAATAATAATAATAATAATAATAATAATAATAATGAGAATCTGTATTTGGGGGTTAAATTAATAAAATTGCCAGAAACATTTTGTCATTTTTAATCTTTGTAAAATACACTCTGTGGCGGCAGACTTTGTGTTACCTTATAACGTTTTATCTGCAGGTTTTTCTGCGTTTCCATTCCAGAACATGTCTGCAGTTGTGTGTTAGATATTCGTCTCCAGCTCTCCCCCTTTAGGACGGCACTAAAACGGATTAACGTCCACCGGTGACCGCTTGTCGGTCATCTCCGCCTCTCAATCCCGCCAGTTTGTATGGGCGCCCATAATATGGTCGATTACCGGTGAGGTTTGTCGCTTGACACACTTAATATTTATTTTTTTGCCTTGTGTCGTGTCGTAAAAGGCTCCTCTCCGTTCGGCTGCCTACCCGTCTGATTCGAGTTGTGGCAAACAGCTCTTATAAATGTTTCAGTGAGTGTTAAGTAGACAGTTATGTGCACTCTCATTCCACGCTTATTTGCGTGCTGTAATAAAGTGTGATAAAATACGTGTCTGTGGAGCGACGGGCTCAGAGTCACGCACGCTTCCACTGGAAATTAGGTTGTGTCTGTTGTAATTGTCCGACTATTTATACAAACCCGTCACAACATGTCAAGCAGCTGATACAGTCAGGCTGCTCTGTTTTATTTATTTTCCAAATCTGAGCGAATCAAATAAATGATGCATTGAATTGCTTGTGTTTTATCCACTCCCGGTTTCCATTTGTCAGTAGTGCCACGCTGACATTAAAAGTGTTCACTCAGAAAATAGCCACCGATGTGTCTCTGCGCGTGTAATTTGCTGTAGGTGTCTGAGTGTGTGCGCAATAATCTGTATGTGTGGGTGTTGCGTGTAATATTCTATCTGTATATATATTATGCGTAATATGCTGTGTGTGTGCATTATGGGTAATGTACTGTACAGTATGAGTGTGTTATATGTAATACGCTGTATGTGTGAGTTATGTGTAATATGCCTTATCTTAGTGGATGTATATGCGTAATATGCTGTGTGTGTCTTGTGTGTAATATGCTGTATGCAGGTACGTTCCACACCAGGTTAATTTAGACAAGCTGGGATCAAAATGTAGCCTGTTCACTCAGCGCCGTTGTTTTATTACTCCTACTGCTTATAGTTTCTTCGTTCTCTTGTAAGATTATTACAATGATGTGCTGTAAGAGAAACCAGTGCAGACGTTCAGCACACGTTGCAGAACCACGGCATATTTCATGGTGACACGTACGTGCAATCAAACGGGCACATCCATTCTTATCCGCTAGCTGCCGTATCGTAAGTGCGTGGTTCCTGGTCCGGCGGGTGACTGAGTGACCTCGGGCTTTCAGAGCCCCGGGGCTCTCGGGCATGTGAAAGGTTTTATCGTTTATATGTTTCGTGGCCAGAGATACATTTTTACAGAATAAGTGAAGTTTCTGTTTGTCTTTCCACTCCTCCTCGGTCCATTTATATAGACACTATGGTAATTAGTTTAGCGCTGTGGCGAAATGAAAGGCCCTTTTTAGGCCCGCAGAGCGGGTTATCCATTGTGCGCACTCGTGTTTTCAGTGATGGGAGTTGTTGTGGGCCCCCCCGCCAACCCCCACCACTGCTCTCTCGCCAGCCTACTTGTCCTTTTTAAAGCTAGTTTGTGAAATTGTCCCCCGGCCAGCGAATAGATTTGCTGTTTGAATTGATGTTAATTGAGGAGGCCGGGGCGCGAGCTCCTGTTGCCAGTAATGGAGGGATGTGCTTCTGTCAAATTCAGTTTCAGGACAAAATATTAAATATAAAAGGGAAGCTAAGAGAAATTGAAAAATGGACGCTTTTGTAACCGGAAATGCATTTTTTTTATACCTCCTCCCCTCCCCCCCGCCCGGAAAGTCTGCCTTGATTTGATTATGTTTCACTCGACATGCATACGCATCATTGGACGCATTTGAGCTGCGGCGTTAATGGAAGCTGCGAGACATGTTCGCCGTGCCCTGACTCTTTGGCGCCCCCCCTCCGTGCCCCAGGTCAGCTCCCCGGTCTTCGTACCCCACATGTCCCACGAGCTGCTGCACCGCATGAGCGGCAAGGGCCTGGCGGCGCGCTACCACTTCCCTCGGCAGCCGTGCATCTACGACCCACGCATGGTGTCTGTGCAGCTCACCTTCACCAACTGCGGCGATCAGCCGGTGCAGGATCTGCGCGTGGGGGAGGCCTCCCAGCCGGCGCTCAGCCTCCACCGCTTTGCCGCCATCGGTGGGTGAGACCCGTCATTCCGTCTGCTCCCTCTTTTATTCTGCCCCCCCCCCGATCTCCAGACACACATTCTGATGCAGTGTAATTCATTCATGTATGTTCACAGTACCCACCCCTCTTAAAACAAAAAAGACGACTTGATTTCTTGATTTATATGAATTGTATAAGGTCCAGTGCTGTTCCTGTGTTAGCAAAGCAGTCTATGCTGAGTTCTGGTTTCGGATTGCGATTGTCAAAGGCCCACAGTACAGTCGGCTTCAGCATTCTCCTGGTCGTATTTTAGTGCAAAGATGTTAAACACCCAGTGTATACATGCTCATCACAGTGGATTGTGTCAAATTTAATACAACGTTTTTTCCTTTAAACTGTGCAACGCTTTGTATCTTTGATCAGGTAGTACTGGTGGTGTCTGCAGAGGTGCTGATTTCAGGTCCAGGAAGTATAAATCTAGACCAAGATTTTGTTGAGTACTCTGTGACTATGACTCTGTGACTATGACTCTGTGTACTCAACTGGTTGGTTGAAACAAAATCCTGGTCTGGATTTGTGCTCTCTGGACCTGAAATCTCCACCTCTGGGTGTCTGTAGGTACCTCATAGCCAAGTCTGCCTCTTCACCCTGCCCCCTCTCCCTTCCTCACTCGCCCTTCCAGAGCGTCTGGAGCCTGACGCCTCCATCACCGTGTCCATGGGCATCGACTTCAATGACTCCACTCAAGCCGCCAGCTTCCAGCTTTGGTAAGAAGACCCTGTTCCCTCTCTGGTGGTGAGGGGCCCCTGTTCCCGCTCTGGTGGTGAGGGGCCCCTGTTCCTCCTCTGGTGGTGAGGGGCCCGTGTTCCCGCTCTGGTGGTGATCTAAGCACTTTGTCACTCTATCCTTTTCAACATAGTGGAAATAACGTTTTAGCAATAAATGCTTCTCTGGACCCAGTGACAACACTGCCAGTTCTGTTATATTTTATTGATTTCTGGGAAAATCGTTCTTCCTTATTCATTCTCTTTTACTTTGGAAGGTCTGCTGCCCTGGTGAGATTTTAAGAAAAACAATCCTTTCCCTCCGTGGGGGCAAGTAATTGTTTATTATTTTCTTATTAGGTGAGCAGCGTTGATCGATATTGTAGAATGCCGATATATGAATATCACTGTAAATAGATTAGCCTGTTGCATTAAAGTGGGATTATTCTTAATGATCAGAACAATGTGAGCCCAATGACACAGCTCGCAAAATTACAGACTGTTAGGTCTGCAGCAGTGAGAGAGAAATCGTCGCATTATTGTTGCTGCTTTTCATTCGAGAATCATCGTTCATTTTTTCAAATGAAACCAGGATGTGTTAATATGTTTTTTTTTCTCGTTCTCTGAGTTTTCTTGTGTGATAAACTCGCCCTTTTTTACCGTATGTATGTCGCTGATGTCTTTTTTTTTTTTCTTTGTATGTTTTGGCTGATCTAAATTTAATTAGTTTGGTTATAATGACATTGAGGAAATACCTGCTTTGTTTTTGTTTTTCTTGCTCTATGATCCTTGCTTGGTGAATTTGCCCATTTCCATCCATCCATCCATCCATCCATCCATCGTCAAACCACTTTTCCTGCTGTCGGCTGTTTAATACCTCGGAAGTGAAGCACACCTATATAATAACCATTGTACTTTTTCAAGCTTGTGATGAAACACATTTTTATCTACAGCAAGAAAACCCTTCAGATTAGTTCTTAAGGCAGGAAGCGTCGTCTCATGACCACGTCAGATGCGTCGTTTTAAACACGCAGTTCATCATCTCGCATCGCATGCTTTCCTCCGTCCCCCGGGGGCGCAAAGATGCGGAGCCGCTCTTAATCTGCGCAGCCTGGCAGATTCTGCAAGGGTGTGGAGGCTGTCGGCAAGTAATTCACCAAAAGCTTTACGCATTCAGAATGGCCATTATGCTAATTATTCATTCTACAAGTGTCATAGTACTGGGGGGGGGGGGTCTACCAAAAATGAAATATTACCACACTTAGAGGTGAATTGATATCTGTTGTGTATAATTCAGCACTGAGTATTAGTCCAGTGTGATATGTTGGGTTTATTTAAATGTACTTTGGTTATGATGCATTTATGCAGCAAAGGTGTATCCGCATACAGAAGTAATACAACGCAAAACCATTCGTCACTTTCTTTCTTGTTGCTCCTCCCAAGTAAGCCCCCCCCCCTCCCAGCACTCCATCAAATTCAATTGATTCTGTAGTAGTGTAATCACAATTACTCACCTTCTTAATTGCCCTGGTCCAAATCAGAAAATGAGAACCGATCGGCAGCACGGCGATCGATGGTGTTATCAGAAAGCCGCTCCGGGGCAGGAGAGACGGGGGATCAATCAGCACCAAACGCCAATCATCAGAAATGTGCTTTGCATCGCAATCGGGATGTTTGCAGCTCAGTCAGACCGGGCATCATCAGGTGGGCAGAGCCAGGCATGAGCTGGAAGCACCGCTGATAATTCTGCATTTTATAAAAATCCCAAGATTCACACTGCGGGCCGAAATTGTCAGACAGATTAGGCCTGACAGCAGGTCTCATTTTCTTTTCTCGGTCGTGTTTGTTAGCACACACTTGTGACGTTTTATCACCCCATCTTTCAATGGGACCCTGTGGCTTCCTGCTCCAAAGCAAAACTCAGTGCTGCTAGTTTCAGAATGTTCTGCCAGTAGTATGTAGTCGGGTCTTTCATTGTTGTATTGGAAATTTAATATAAACTTGTGTTCTTCATCTTAAAAGCAAAGTTAACATTTATTCCAGAAACATCTAGAATGTTCCACAGAAAGTGCTCTGTTAATATTCAGACGTTTTTGAGATATTCTGTGGGTTTACTGTAGCTCCGTCCCACCCCCTTTTTTAAATTAATCTTGCTACCACCACCCCTCCCCCCATAAAGACAACTTTACTTTCAATTTCCATTGCAAGTTCAGTGCGTTAGGTGAAGTCACCCCCCTACACTATCACCATAATACTTAGACCAACATACAGAAAGACGCACGTGACCAAACAGACTGAGTGACGGACAGAATCGTTGCATGAAAAAAAGCATTATACACTTATAAAAGATCTTATACACTTAACTGTAGCTCCGTTTATTCCTGTACTAGACATTCAATAGTAATCATTGCTTTATAATGACAGGTTTTCCTGTGCATGATTAATAATGAAGAATCGCTCCCATCCTGTAACATTGACTTTCCTTCCACGGCTTTGAATTTTGGTCTGTTCCTCTTTTTGGTTCTCTGCTGCGCCCCCCCCCCCAATGTTCCATGCTGTTCTCTTGAACACTGCCATGCATCATAAAGTGGCGCAGCGTGATGCCAAACGGCGAAACTTAGAATCGAGGCGAACAGACCCCGTCGTGAGCTCTCTGAGTGGGCGGGGGGGGGGGGTGCCGTCCCAGGTCTCGGCGATGAGGAAGCCTTCAGATGGAACGTGAGTGGTACGGGGCGGGGTGGGGGGAGGAAGGTAGGCTGAACAGAATGAGAGCACCTACGCTTTAGCGAGCACGGCTCAGGGTCTGACAGCATGCGGTCACATGCAGACGAGACGAGCCCCTATGACTGCAACGGCACGGGACGGGGGGGGGCGCATTAAGACCACCCCCCATTCAATTTTCACATCTTAGTTCTGTTATCTTAAAGTCGAGCGTCAGGGAGCATCCTCATAGTGTAATCGGTGTGTGGCGGCCGATTTCCCCGCCTGTGGACGGAGATGCAAAGGTGAGCTGACGAGGGCGGGGCCATTACGGCGCGAGCGGCGGGGAACTAATGAAGGTCACGCAGAAACGTGCCAGCTTACCAGCTGGCTAATAGGCAGCCCGTGGTGGACAGATGCACAGCTGCCGGCGTTCACGCTCCCTGGCCGCCTGGGACGGGCGCCGCGCTGGGGAGAGCCACGCTGGCCCCCGCACTTTCGTGACAAGCAAATAGGTTTTATTCCTCACACTGTAAAGATGAAAAAATAATCTCTGCGTAACCCCCCCGAAATCTCCCCTTTGAGATGCTCTGACGAGACCGACCAGCAAGATATCAGGTATAGTGGAGCGGGGGTTTTTAATCTACGGCAGACGGCTCAGGGGACCTGGCCGCCCCCCGCCTCGCTTCCGTCTGTCTGCCTGACGGCAGAGGCTCATTCCCTCCGTCGGTGGCGGCGTCCGAGTCTCTGCGGAGGCTCCTTAGTCTGTGATGACTTTCTGGGCATTTCTGCTAAATGTCTCAGCCGTGGGTCAACAAAAAGTAACACATGCAGACCCGGAAAGCCGAAGCTCCGTGCCAGCGTGTGCCAGCCTGTGCCAGCATGCTGGGAGCCAGTCGTCGCTGCGGGGGGCTGCTGGCTGTGCTCGGTGGAATGGAAGCGTCCTGACATGTGGTGGCCAGTGTCACTGTCCCCTTTTGAAGTGAAACAAAACACTGAAACGCAAAGGTTATAAAAAAAAAGTGTCATAGATGTAAAAAGGCATCAGATTTAAAGAAAATGTCCATCGGTTCATTGGTGGCAGTGACATGTGGGTGGCGTTCCGTGCCGGTGTTGAAATAGTCGTGTCTCTTGCTGCAGCACCAAGGAAGACCAGTTCAGCGTGTCCATACAGCCAGCGGTGGGAGAACTCTTTGTACCCGTCACTATGACAGAGCAGGACTTCCACAAGGAGCAAGGTGAGACCCGACCTGGACTACAGCCATTTTATAACAGATGGAGGTGCACTCCGGTCTCAGAATGGCTGGCACATTGCTGTGAAGCCAACTGATTCCAGAGTGTGCAGTAGTGTTGGGTCACTGTCCAGCATACAGTGTGAACGCACGCTTCAGTAACACCTTGGATTTTTGTCAGGTTTTCTTTACCTTTTTCCCAGGCTTATCTGGCTCTTGTGGCAAATTCCTGTTCTCCATTGTGAAATATGTGCCTTAGAGGGCATCTGAAAGCTTGTCGCCCATATCCAACTTATTTTGAAAAGCACATTCATTAAGTTGTGCTGTCTAAGGACATCTGTTCTTCACAATGTCAGGATTCTTTAGGATGAAGCCAAAGTTAGTTACCTGCCTTATAAAGCATTTTTAAGCCGAGCTTATTAATTATCTTATCATAACTATGATAGGTGCACAGAAAATGAGCTCAGGTATGTCTTTGACTGTCAATTTTTTTATTTTTTTATTTTTAGTGCATTACAATCCTTGCGTTATCCCACACTCTTCCCTTTTTCATTTATTTGTGCGAACTTCTTATCCCTTTTTCCAAATAATCTTCGATACAGCTCTGAATTGGGCAATTTAAATCCGTTCAGAGCATCTCCCAGTTCCCCGTCTTTCTCGGCGCTCCTAAACAAATGAACATTTTCCTCCTCGACTCACAGAGTTCATTGCATCACATAGTAAATTTACCCCGTAACGGTGTCCCTCCTGGCCGGATCTTTCTCCGGACTGTAATAGCCCCGCGTCTGTTCTGCCAAACAGCTGTTGTAGGCCTCTCAAGCAATTCCCCCAACTTCAGGTCTCCATTTGGTCTTGGGTTTTCAGCCTCTAAGTTGAGGTGATGGGGTCTGTGAATGCTCAAGCCCATCAAATTATCTCCCCACACACAGAGCCAGCCACACACCTGCTCCTCCTGTTTTCCTGGGGCTGGGGGTTTTGATCAGACTCTCCCTGCTTTGCTGTGAGGCCCCGGCCCCGGCCCCCTTCCCGCCCCTGCGGAGTCACGGCTGCGATTTGGGCCCTTCTTTCCTCCTCGGACCCAGTTGCCGGGCCTCTCTTTCGTCTGCCACTTTCCCTCTACGGTTGTTGATTATTTGTCTGAATAAAAGTGGCAGCTGTGTGTTATGTTTAATAGAGCAGAAATGCTACTCAGAATAAAGCTATTTGAAAATTTGTTTATATGAAATATTTGTAAATATAGGCCGGTCTCTTGCCACTGCGGAATCGCCTCCCCCTGTCGTCCCGAATTCTCGTTTTGACGTTGGACCCACGGCTGGCGAACGCACCGCCTGGTCTCCCGGAACCACCGCCCCCCACCCCCCCCAGC
>JAABNX020000130.1:10790598-10807108 GCA_015163995.2 Mormyrus lacerda | reverse complement strand
TTCTTGAACCCCATCTCGTCACACAAAGAGGCCCTGACACATCCTGTCAGTGCTCCCTTCTCACAAAAGAAGTTTCTCCCAGCCCCCGCCAGCCCCGTTGGCCCCTTGCATTTCCAATGACGCTCCTTCTCTCCGAAATGAGGGCGGCTGGAGTGATGTCTTATCTCCGAGGTGGACCGGAGCGAGTCCTATCAGGATCCCCCCCCCACCCCCGCAACTCCCCAAGGGGGGGGCAGTCGCGGCAGAGAAGCTCGGGGTTTATTAGACTAGATGGTGGAAGGTGGTCCGCTTGACTGCCTGTTCAGACCTGTGTTTGCCAGCTCTAATCTCCTGGGAAAGGCCGGCCAAGACTGAGCCAGGGCTGCGTGTGTATTGCCAAGCGAGTCCTGTCTGGATGCCCGAAGCGAAGCCCCGTATCACATGGAACCCAACCAGCAACTCGTCCTTCTCTTAAACACATCACTTATAAATACAAAAAAAAGCCCACTAGACTCTGATCCACGGTTGGCCCTTTGCATGTTTAAAATTCATTCTCTATCTTGCCTTTTGGCAATATTAAAGTCGTCTTTCCCGTGGTTTTATCACTAGCCGTAGCTATTTTTGAGGGGCTGCTTATTCATTAAGGCTCCAAATCCTCCCCTAAATAGAAAAGCGTTTCCCTTTTTTGGCCTTTTAGCTACCTTAAGCAATCACATTTGATGTTAGTTAATTACGACGCTTTGGCCCCCACTGCCAGCCACTTCTTTTCCAGCTCAGCAATCGAGACAATGCATTTGCTTACCGTGCCGCTCGCCTAAGTGTTCTCCTGCATGTAAATTAATCTTGATTTGGTTTACACTGTCATGCTGAGTGGTACAAATTGCCTATAGCGATAAAACAGCACAAGTTTTTTTTTTTTTTTTTTTAAAAAGGTAGATTGAACGTGTGCCTCAATTGATAGGATGTTACTTTGCTTTATGCCAATACATTAGGCGCAGATAATGAATCTTCTGTTCTGAAAAGCATGGTATAGTTGATTTTTAATTTTACTTCAATAGAGCGGTACCTTGTCTTTTAAAGCCCAAGTTAGACAAACCAGTAATGACAAGAGCGTTAAGGTTAAATATTAAGCAATGCATTCGCCCGCCTGAGTGCCATCCATCTTTCCATTTGCGGGAACCCGACAAAAGTGCCGGTTTTGTGCAACATTTCCTTTAATTGCGCCGCCGGTGGAAAAACAGGCTTTTAACATAAACATAGTTACATTCATTATTCAGCGTTTGCTCTTCAATGGAGCTTAATGGATAAGGTTTAAGCTCTAAGTGAGGTGCACAAATCTTTTGCCGGAGCCGTGTGGCCCCCGGCGCTGCCTAAAAGCCGCCCGCTGCAGAGTCAAAGTGGTGGGCCGCCCACACACCCCCCCCCACCGCCCGCCCTTTTCTACTGTTTGGGGGAATTAACAGGCTTCTTAAGCATCCCATCATGCCAATCCACGATACTGTTTTCAGTTTTTCTCACCCCCCTTCCCTAGTATGTAGAGGCACATTTTTTGCATCCCCCCCGTCACTTTGATCACATTATAAAGAGACCAAAAATAATAAAAAAAAAAAAGTGCAAATTAGATGAAGTAACACTGTTATTTTTAATCCCATGCATTTTAAGTAAACTTTTTGAGTTGCCAGCCTAAGAACAAATGACATGCATAATTAATGTTCACTTTTCTTTGTTCTCAGCTAATTATTTTTCTTTTTTCTTGCCCTGATCTGTGATGATCAGATGAGTTATGCAGAGTATAAGTTTTTTTTTTTTTTTTTTTTTTGTTCTGACCTACCACTATAAAATGATAATAGACACAATTTCAGTGCAGTTTTTTCTCCCGTTTTCACTTTCTGGCTTAGTTTGAATGTCATTGTTGCATACAAAGAATTTTGTACTAATTTGATTAAAGATGGTGTACAGTTATTGAATACAGAAGCTTTAACTGGATGCCTGTTGGGTAAAGTCTTTTTTGTTTGTTTTTTTAAGAAATTTATAGTGTCTTGTATATATGGATTGCAGTAGTCTTGCAAAAAGCTTTATGATTATATTTAAAAAACTTAATACTGTTCTATGTCACTATAAAAATTAAACATTGGAACCTCTGTATCTGATTAGTCAGGTGATATGGCTTTAAATAAGATGGGCTGAATGTGGTAATGATTTTTTAACTTTTTTTTTTTTTTTTAATTATATGATCTTTTATAATAAAAGCTTTTATATAGGTCGTCTTTATTTTAGCATGTGGCTCTGTAATACCCCAAAAAAAGTTTTATAGGGAACAGCAAGCATACAAAAACCCCTTGAATTATTCAGATATGCTGAGTTATATTACCAAAAATGTTCCTCTGAGAACTGAAATGTTACCTTTTCTTATCACTCCATTGGGAAATAATTCAAATCTATCACTATGCTTAAATTTTTGAAAATGAATCCGAGAAGGTCATGAAGGTCTGTGTTCATCGCTGATTGCTGAACGATTCTCCTGTGCGCAGGGAAATTGACTGGGATGAACGAGAGTTCGACAACCGTCACCGTGGCTTCTGAGAGTTCATCTGCGCAGATCATCACCAGGAAGGTGGTGTGTGTGGCCAACATGGGAGTGGTGTCTTCCAGCCAGACCACCGTGCACAGGTAGACCTCCCTCATGTTACATAGCAGTAATGTGCTCAAAAGCAACTCAAAGCATGTTAATCTATTTCTGTAAGTAGGGTTCCTAGAAAAGCTTACATGCTAATCGCTATGCTAAGAGCTCACTTAATGAACGGTGTCTGGTTTTCTGTTAGACTCTCTGGAGCACAAATGAGCTGTGCTTGTGTCTTGGTTTCCTCTTATTGGAGCCCCACCCCGTGTGATTCCATTACTGCTAATGGCGATATTGTAAACCACTGCCAGTCATATATTGTTCATTGGTTGATTTTGAGGTTCTCCAAGGCATCTGTCGCTGGCTATTTTTCTCACTGGAATGAATTCCGTCCCCTTAAGTGTGCACCTTGCAGATGCTGTGCTGATTGCCATGTCGTCTGCCCTTATGGACTCTGCCGATTTGGTCTCGTTCACCTGTGCGAGACTGTAGCTGTTGGGTTACCCTACCCGATGATGGATACCCATGCTTCCTGCCAAAATAGTGAGAATAATGTAACATGAAAAACCTCCATCTTCTCCATTGCTTTGATGGATGACTCGCCGACATTTTTAGCTTAAAAAAACTGTCCAATAGAACATTCTGGAATTGCCTCCCCAGTTACTCGAAGATATGCTGGGCAAATGTTTGAAAACGCTTGTGCATGTAATTAGTGTACACAGTATGTGCTAATTAGTTTCCTCCTCTGCCATGCATATATGAACATCTGATGGATAATTACACCTCATTCTCTCTCTCTTGCTCTCGCACACGGCCTCCTTTTTATACCCCGATTGCTCCGTAACCTAAATGATTGCTCATTAATAATAATTATACTAAAAAGGTTGATAGTAAAAAGAGTTTTTTTTTCATGTTTGGAACATTACTACCAAATCCTTTCTGAATGTGCAGGCCCGTTGTACGATACAGAAAGCAAAGTAGTGTTTTGTAAGTATGTCAACAAGAGTAAATAATAAGAAAGGCTAATGCTAACCGGAAAAACAATGGAAAAGCAATCGGCCACACGTGTAGAAAAACGGCACCTCAACAAATAGTTGGCCGACAGTCGTACTGTAATTTGATTATACGATTGCATATGGAATAACCTTGGGAGGCGCAAACCAAGGACGCGTAGAGAATATGTAGAGATCGATGACGGGGAATGAGAAGGTGTGATCTTTGCAAAGCCTCCTATTTCATTTTTAATAACCAGCAGTACAAATTGCTTCACACCATCCATCTCTTCCCTGGATCCGATATGGAGAAAACATGCTGCTGGTTCAGGGGTGAAGTCGTGAGGGTCTCTGCTGTGGTCTTATGGTAGTTATGTTAGAGGAGAGGGCCTGTATGGTCTGAGTACTGAGAGAACCCTGTATTTGCCATTTGCACAGGTACAGGTACATTGGAATGCTTAGCTGGGGGTTTAAGGGCCTTGCTCAAGGGCCCACAGATGTGGTTATTCTGCCAAGGCCAGGACTCAAACCGCCGACCTTCTGATCATGGGTACAGAGGCCCAGCTCGCTAAGGCACTTCAATGTTGAAGGGTGATAGGTCACATTACTCGGTGTGTACTAGCTCACCATGCCTGCCGTGATAGGTTGCGTCAGTCTGTGTCTGTCAGTCTGTTTGTCTGTCTGTCAGTCTGTCTGTCTGTCTGTCTGTCTGTCTCAGAACAGCGAGATTTTTTATGTGCTTGTACTCGTACAAAAGGCAAAATAAAGCATCGTTTTCATTTCAGTTTGAAATACTGAGCTGTTTGGGACTGAACAGACATCCACATAAACTGATACACACCAGAACCAGCTATCAGTTAAAGGAACAATCAATGGGAATGAATTGGCTTATTAGGGATTTCTGTAGCAGGTTTTTTATCTTTATTTACAATGACAATGAGGAAAAACAAAGATGTAGCTAATTCAGAAGATAATAGTGATCATTATGCGTAGTTTAATAGGCTTACGAGATTCTTTGTGCTTAAGAAGGTAAGATATGCAAAATGAGAGAGATGAAAATGACATTTAAAGCATAACAGTATGGCTTCCACAGAAACAACGCATGTGTTCTGCTGCACTCTGAGCTGATGCAGCTGGATGGGGGGGGCAGAGAATGTTCAGGACCGTGCCCATGGAGAGGTGATTGATCCAGTCGGCTGTGGAGCCCGAGTGCTGATTGCACAGGTCGCTCTCTATTACCAGCTAAATGAAGAACCTCCGTCAATTTGCATCCCTCTGAAGAGGAGCTACGTAAAGAAGGTGCGGCCCGGACAGGTGCGGGGGAATCCCGGGGGAGCGGCTCCGAAGCGCTGCTTTGTGTGGCCTTTCACTTCACTGTCAGACGCTGCAGTTAGCGCTGCATCGTAACTCTGGCTGGCGTTAGACCCTTTTTGTATTTTAATCTGTTAACAAATTTTCTGCGGCTCAATGAATATAATGATTTGTTGAAAGTTCGATACTTTGGAATTTTCATTGAACTCAAATGCAGCGCCGGCCGAATTCGCATCGCATTCATGTTTAGTTGCTTCTCTCAGCTATTCCTAGCTATGTATTGCGCTGCAGGTCGCAATCCTTCGCAGAGCTGGTACCGCGGTTCCCTCCCGGGCCCTGGGGAACCAACTTATGCATCCTTTACCACTCTCTTAAATGCTGGAATGATTCTGAAATACAAATGGGGCGATCTTGACTCTCAGCGGTGCCTGCAGGTGGTGGCGGCCAGGGGGCTGTTTGTGGGGAGCTGACCCCGTGTGGGGGCACTGAGGGTCTTGGATGTGGGAGAGTGTGGTTGTATTATTACACGTGTTTTATCACATGACCAAGAGTGGAAAAGGAAGGAAATGTCTATTTAAAAAATGGTTAAAATGTAGCTATGCTAAATGAATGACTTTAAGCCTAAAGGGACTTCAAAAGGGAAAAAGGAACCCAGAAAATTATTTTGGTGTTAGTTTTCAGCCCAACTCTGCCACCCCCACACACATTGAAGTCAGCCATGTGAATGTCTAAGGCCAGCAATTCTTTGCTTCGCCACTAGGAGGCAGCACTGCTTTTTCTAAGTGTTAACGTAGAAAATAGGGTTAGAAAAACCATAAATTGATTTGCGAAATGGAAGTCAGTAATAAATCGGTGATTTTTTTTTAAAAAAAAAAAAAAAAAAAAAAAAACAGCACCGATTTATTACTGACTTCCATTTCGCAAATCAAATCAAGTTTTCAAAAGACTTTTTAAAAGAAAGAAAAAAAAACGGTGAATTTTTGCAGAATGATATATTCGGAATCAAGAAAAATTAATGTTCAGTTCAGGTTTGTGTTTGTCTAGGAGAACCTCATATAGATTTTAAAGTTTTATGTATACAAATATTTGTATTTAATTTATGTAGAAGCTGAGGTAATCTAAAGCTTTGTTTTATTTTTAATGAAATGTGTCCCTAATAACCATCCAGCATCTGCTCCCAGCCAAGGAGGGAATGTTCTGGAAACACGTGTTACACCCCTTTAGCAGAATCTAATTTAATCATTTAGTCCACTGCGTTTATTGTTCATATTATTAAACAATTTACCATTCATAACAACAGCACCTCTTAGCCACACTCCAAGTCTGCACTTAACGAGCATGCTAGTCTGGCTCCGCCCCTCGAGCGTCCGTCCCTGGCCACATCCTCTGTCCATCTGCGTTATCGCGGGTCCTGTCTGCTTCTGCCTACTTGCGCGCAGTCGGATCTGGGTGGAGTGCATCCCGGAATCGGCGGCTTTCCCTAATCGGACCGCCTTTAATTGAAGATTTCATGACGAGTGTTCTTCCAGCTGGGTCCGTGTCGCAATCGAAAGGACAGGGCCTGAGCAGAGCATCAAGCCTCGCTGCTCTGGATTTATTGGGCATACTGAGAATTCTGGAATGTGTAGTTGATCTGATATCGGCCTATTCTTTCCCAATCAATGTTAAGACTGCCCCTTATTTGATTTGGCCAGGATGACACATTCACTAAGTAAGAAGCTCTCAAATTCCAATGATTGAGAAGCTCCGGGTCATGTGTGGCTTATCAGACAGGTGCAGCTCACATCAGAGACAGATGCAACATGTACATCGTACAAAGTTTTGCCAGAAATGATGGATTGGATCCTTTCCTGTTTTCCGCAATATTTGTCAGTGATCTGTGCAGCGTTACCTGAAAGGATCTTTTGTTCCAGCTTTGGTATTTGTGTGTGATTTATTATCTATATGTAAAACTTATCTTTGTATTTAAAGCAAAAAAACAGATGCCATATATTTATGTACTGTTTATTGAATCACTTATCTGACTAAATGTGGATTTTATTCTCCATGTCCAAAGGACTCTTTAGAGAGGCTGTCATTTTAAACCAAGCTCCACCGAAGTTTGTTGACACGCAGCAGCAGCCTGACCGGTCCAGCTCATCATGACATGAGCATAATCCCTTTTCGGCAAGACGGAAAAGCTGTTTGCTCCGGAGGAGGGCACCTCTTCCTCTTTATTTATTTATTTTTTTGTGTTACGGTAAAAGGAAGCAGATGGCAGTGAAAGTGGTTTACATAAAGAGACCCGAAAGTAATTGAGAATCAGCGCAAGCCTTACGAATCGATAGCTATGCACCTCCCAAAGTCAGGCGGCCACAGTTCGTGTTTTCATGCCTCCCAATTAAACCCCCACCTAGCTGCACCCCAAAGCATCCTGAAGAATACCAATGTGCCATTGAGAGATTGTCAAGCACGATCTCATCTTTGCCTCATTGTGGATGGCTTTAACATCTGGGGAGAGAGGGATGCGGTTGGCTTGGGAAAGCAGACTTTTAGAATGCTTTCCACTTTGCCCTTTGCCGCAGATTTAGGAGTTGCACTTTCAAAATCTTGACAAGCATGTCACTGGAGAAAATGAGTTGCGGTGAGAATAATGATTTTCCCCCTCATGTTATTTTGAAGACGTGAACATCACTCTGTACGCATTCTGTGTAAGAATTAGCACGCGCACACGCACGGAGCGCTGGAGAGACTAATCAGCCATTTACTCCTAAACAGGACCAAGTTTTTTGGCCCCTCGAGGACACCTAAAGCATTGTGGGTGTATTTGCTTTTGGGGAGATATGATATGGTATGTGCCTGTTTTTGAGCGATCAACAATATTTGAAGCCGCGTGTGCTTAAGTCACTCAATTTGTAGCATGTTGATTCCTGTTTACGACATTTTTATGAACTTTTTAGGATTTTGTCATGTTTTGCACCCGCGACCAGGATTACCTCTGCCGCCCAGCGGAGGGGCTCCGTCTGAAGGTCCTACCTTCATCCCCCATGTTAACGCAGAGCTGTACGGGGAGAGGGGCTTTCATTTCCACGCCTGGAGGGGGAACGCGGTGGGAAAAGGTGCATTTGATATGTCACCACAGGGCTTTTTGCGGGCCTGTCAGCCGTTGGTTTATTTAAACAGCCGAGGACTGAAAAGCCCCGAAAGCGATGATTCATGGCGCGGCCCTCGTGTAAATGCACCGCAGATACGCCTGCTGTCCACCAAGGTCGTGTTCCGTGCTGGAAAAATGGCAGCCTCGGCCTCCTGTAATTGTAGAGCACATGACAGATTTATATCTCAAACCACTGTTGTGGTTGTTTTGTTTTTTTTATATATATATATATATATATATATATATATGATTTAGAAGTCTAACGGACATGTCCCAGTGCACATTTGTGCTAAAGATTAAGGAACAAACAATTAAAAAAAAAAAAAAAAAAAAAAAATCTAATGACAAATAATAACCCTAGTTATATTAGGTCATATTTGTGCATGTAGCTCTGTGTTCTCTACGTTGCAGTTTAAGCATCAAGCTATCACTGGTTATTACATCGTTAATATGGAATCGTAATTATTGCACAGTTGTTAGCACTCTGCTTAGCATTAGCATCAGTAGTAACTGTAAGTGTCCACTGGGGGTTTCCTGTGATTTCTAATGCCCCCCACGTGTCATCATGCTGGTTAGCTGCTGTCGTCTCGAGTATATGATGCGGAGGCTAATGCACTTTTTATTGCACCCAAGTGGTTTGTTGTACCCCAGGCTACAGGAGCGGGCATCTAAATCTGAACATCCATGTCAGCGTGCTAGCCCTAAGGCTAGGGCCGTGAAGCGTACCAGCGGGATTCAGTACCGTTGCCTTTTAGCCACACGATAGCCCCCGTGGGAGGCTCTCTCTGGACACCCTCCAGCAATGTCCCCCCCCGGGTCACCTCTCATGTTTGAGGGGGGGGGGGGGCCATACGTCTGGCCCACAGCTGGGGGGCAGACCAAGACCAGGACCGTGATGAGCGCTGTCATCTTTGTCTTTGCGAACATTGGACGGTTTGGCCATGGATGTTTGCAGCAACATTCAAACCAGCCCTCTGATCCCAGTGCAGCAGCACGTTACAGTGCTCATTGTGCTCATGATTTCGCAGGATCAAAACACATTTTTAATTCTATCTTTTGCTATGATGCCACATATCTTAGCTTTCACTCTATGTCCGGTATACAGCGCGCTCTTCTTAGCAGCTTGTATTAGGCTTCTTTAATTTCCATGGTTTCCACCAGAATCCTGAGAGAACAGTGGTAAGCGTCCGCACTTCTATGGGGGAGGTAAAGTGGCAGTTTGCTATTTATGTGCCGGTGTATGTCTGTAGATATTACCTGATGGGCCAAACGGTGTCGCTCCCGACGAAGAGGTCAAGTTAATGACCTGTCCCGTGTTAAATAAATGGATCTGTTGCTGCCTCTGTGTGATTAATGTGCTTTTAATAAATCTGTTGATATAAGCCATTTATAAAGCGTTTGTCCGTACATTTCTTTTCAGGTGCCTTTATTAAGATGTTCCTCAACCCTTTTGGCCAAGAGGGCAGGGATGTTTGTTGTCTTTTAATTTATGTGTTACTGCTAGATTAAAGCATTGTCCGTTTTGTGTGAAGGCGGCGTATGATCATTGTGAGTGCAGAGCGAAATGACACTTCTGTTTAATGTGAAATTTAGACTTGGGGGTTGGGAGTAACAGCTGCATAAGCTCTGTGGTGGGATTTGCTTACTTTATTTAAAGACCAGATCTAATATAGTAATTTTATTAATAAGGCAAGCTGCTCCTCCCCTGGTGTAATTGTTTCAGTGCCGCAGGTATTCCTTGCCCCCCCCCCCAGCAGGTCCCCCTACTCACCGCACCATCGAGTAACACTATCAAGCATGTTGATGTAATTAAAAGAGGGATGAGGAGAAAAAGGAATTACTCCTCATTTCAAGAGAAGCTGCTTCCTGCTTAAGTGGCTAATATTTTAATTAAGTCTGGAGATAAGTTTTTGGAGTATCTGGTGATAAAGTCCTTCTTTTCTGTTGATGGTAATTAATCGGGTCCCCCGGGACCTGGCGGCGGGATGTGCGCTAATTGTTCGACATGAGACACTGTCCAGTTGGTTGGCTGCTGAATGGGCCCCCAGCGCTGACGGGCCCCGGTGCCCATTGTGGGCCTTTGTCAGGGCTAACCAGGGGCCCATTGTGGCCAAAGATGTCGCGCAAATTGAGGCAGATGGCCCCAATTCAGACACGTGGCATTCAGCAGGCCCGGGAGTGTGCAGGGGGGCGGGAGCGCGCAAGGGGGGGTGGGGCTGTCCCATAAAAAGAGGGTCGCCCTAGGTCGGGGACCCGCTTGGCACTTGTTAGCATCCTCAATGGGCCCCATGTGCGCCCGTCCGCCTCTGCTGTGGTGTTGCCAAGTAACCAGACAGGGAGCGTTATGCCTGCTCCCTCAGGATGGGTGTACCAACCCCCCCCCACCGCCCCCATGCACCAGCCCCTCCCGACTTGGCCCCAGTTCACCTCGCTCTGGGGCCAGCGTGAATGGGAACGATTGACAGGAGGCTGCATCCAACCCCAAATGGCTTTTCAGTCAGCTGTGATAATGGACTGGCTGTTTTGTCTCTCTCACTCATTCTGGGTAATTAAGGGATTTCCAGTGTTTAGGAATTTGCCTGTTTTGGAGATATTGCATGTGAGGTATGGAAACAGGCGATAAACTATTGTCCCCGTCGGACTAGATCCATTTCCTTAAATCAAAGAGTAATGCGGTTTGTCACTTTTAATCGAGACTGGTATGGGGCAGTGTTACCCACATTGAGTCTTTCACGTTCATTAGCTTTGTCTGCGGGCTTGAATGAAAACGGTAATTCCCAGTCAAAGGACAAAGACTATGTGTTTGGCTGCAGTTTAACTGGTCTTATGTGTAATTAATCCCTGCTAATCCAAAAGGTTTAATTTGTTGTTAAGAGTCTTAGTTTTAGTCTTATTGTACACATACATGGTACATAACCTTAATCCCGCTCTTCTGATTTGTGCTTGTGTTCTATAGGGCAGCAGTAGTGAATAGATGTAAGAACGTTTTGTTTGAATTGACCGAATCTCGCAACCAGCGCTAAAATCCCAGTCGAATATCTGTCGAAAAACATTATAAATATGTCTTTTGTAATATGATGATAGTCGAAAATGGATTTCGGGACAGTTGCAGCTTTGGCGCCTTATAAACACAGAGAGGCCGGTCAGTGATGGCTTCTTGCTATTCATTGGCTATACTTCACTCCCATACTGGACCCAGCTGCGACAAACTAATATAATTCTTCCTAATTTCCATAGTGATTACAAAACTGTAAAAATTCATCATGAGTTTGCATTGCTTAATATTCTTCAGATTCTGAAATCCAGAATATTTAGAACAAAGTTCAGAATGTGGAAAAATCCAATTATCCAGCGATGGAAATTCCCAGCGCAGGGTAATAATGTGAATAGGCAGCCTTTGCGTGGCTGCCTTGTGCGATAGGTCCCCGAGTGCGTCATCTGCCTTCCTGACGCTCCGGGATGTGGTTGCTGGCCGATGTCACTGCGCCGCACTCTCTGCCTGGCATCTGCATGCTGTCCAGTCACATCCAGAACAAAAGGGGGCGCTATCCTTTAATCAAAGTAACAACGACAAATGTGTGTGACTACGCGGTTAAGCAGGGGATGCAAGAAACAAAGCAAATAACCAAAGACATGTTAGAAACATTAAAAAGAGAAAAAGCCAGTAGTCAGTCAGCCTGGGTTTGTGTAAAATGTCAGCCAGCAGTCCTGATCACTTCATTTCAGCGCTGCTGATTCTCCCACCGATTCCTCCTGGATTATTTTTCTCCTGGAATGTTGTTCCTCCAAGAGTCCATCCAGCCTTAGGGTGTCCTGACCAGTCTTGTGCCCCCCCCCCCCGCCTCCCACGCAGGTTTGCCGCCAAGACCGCCAGCAGCGAGGCCCTGGTCCTGGCCACCGTGGAGCTGAAGGAGGCGTCGGCCGCCAGGCTGCTGGTGAACACCGAGAAGACGGTGATTGGCTCCATGCTGCTACGGGATCTGAAGACCGCTCTGTCTCAGGGGTAGAGATCTCGCAGCTGGACCTCCAAGCCCGGCATGCTGCGAACATTTACCGCATTAAAGCCGCCATCTGGTGCTGCCCTCCGAGAAAAGAGAGTGTCGGGGGGGGGGGAGCAGGAGAGGAGGGGGACATGTCAAAACGGTGCTGGTGCCCATCTAAACACTGCCTAGGTGCTGCCAAACCAGCGCCACTCCTACCACACTCACAGACACACACACAGCTCTTAGGTTAGGCCAAGTTTGTTACAGGTTTTTCACTTTTATTCCAGTAAAGTTGCTTTTCCTGTTTCCATGTGCACGTGAGCACAGGCTCACCAACACAGAATAAAGACCACAGTTGTGGTGCAGAAATCCAACATCTGACTGACATGAAACTAAATTTTTTTTTTTTTCCTTCTCAATAATTTTACCTTGTATACAGAATTTTTTGAGGAATTTTGCCTTAGAGTGCTCAATGCCAAAGGTCTGTGACGATACACCGTGGCGTAGCCTAATGAACCAGGGAGGGTCCCTAAGTTTGCTCCTGTGTGTGCCATCTCTGCATGAACAGACATGGAAGTTTTCACTGACGATATTCAAGTGCCTCTCTGTGCAAATGAAGTGAAGGTATATTCTAATGACCAAAAAAAGCACAGTATTTGTTGATTGTGTTCCTTATGATCCAAAATAAAGAGCGTTAGTGATGAGCTCATTGTTTCTGGTTATTTTGGGAATGTGAGATCAATGAAAGTGTATCTAGGACCCCGTTAGCGGGATTCATCCCGCGGACATGGGGGCGGCCATCAAGCAGCTCCGCGGCCGAAACCGCCAGCGGAGGAGACGTGGATTTTGGGGGGTCGGCCACTGTGCTTCAGGCTGCGAACAGGCCTCGTCTTTGTAGGCTGTGTAGTCTTTCGCTCACACAAAGATTCTGGAATTTGATTGCTGATGACACTGTGAAGTTCTTTAAACGCCCTCGCTGAACCCCCCCCCCGACCCCCGCTGATCTGTGTGTGATTTAACCTTGTGTGCCGCTTATCCACGTGGCCGCCAGGCCCTCCTGCGCCCCCCTCCCCCCCCATCGCCCGCTTGGAGAAGCCGTTACTTCTTCTTAGCGCAGTGTTTATTCAGACACAGCCAGGACCGCCGGTGAAGATGTTGCCACGCAGCCATTCATCACTGCGGCAACGCCTCTCGCCTCCGGACCGGCTCACCGCGCCGCTCTCCGCGCTTCCAGCCGATGTTTTATAAAAGAATAACACATCAGCTTCCTCGCGCACAACCATTAATTTTCCCCCCAGGCCGCCTCTCCCGGCGTCCGGCCCGCGTCTCTCCACCTCCCTCCCTGGAAATGGAGGGAATTGTTTGCTGGGACGGGTGAGATCATCTGCCCTGTGGTTGGGGGGGGGTCATGATGGGGCGCTGAAGTAGGCCTGTCCTGCTGAGGTGTAAGTCAGACTTACTGGAGTCACACTGGCGCCAGTGTGTCAAGTCCTCGAGCTTCTTAGGCCGGCACCACTGCGGCCAAAATGCTGCTGAAATTTTGCGCTTGATATGGACCAACGTCCTCTGGCCTCTGCCTGTATCGCTCTTTGAAGTAGCCTCCCTCCTATGTAGCAGTGTAGCATTCTCTCAAATGCAGATACTATAGTTTTGTCCATAATGTAGTTTATGTTCTGTATTTTTGTGCTTTGGTGGGTGATTCTATTTCTACACATGTACCGTGGCAGCGGTGTTCCTGCAGTCTCCTGCTGCCTGGCTGGTGACACGTCTGTCTCTCGCAAACGGCCGCAGCTCTGGAGGGGCTACAGCCGTCACCTCCTGCCATGCGGCTGGTGACCGGGGCCGCTGGGACTCTCCCCCGGGCACGTTCTCGCTTGGAGCTGCTGAGATTGCATTCTTCTCTCTTCCAACACACAAGCTGCGGTCCCCTTTGTTGCCACACGACAGGCGGATGGTCGCACTCATCTTTCTCGGGGCTTATTAACGGACGACAGCAAGCCTGATGGCGTATTTGTTGTCCCTCCCCAGCCCCCCCAGCCCTCTTTCCCCTGTCCCCAACCCGTCTCTTGCCATCACATGCGTGCAACCTCTCCTGCAGCTCATTGGCTAATTAAGATTCCAGGCAGATTTCCGCGGTGATGGCCGCTGCATCTGGGCCCTGGGGGTACGGCAACCCGCAGCTGGCAAGGTTGATCCACACCCCCAGTGCCTGTGGCTGGTCATAAATAAAGCCTCTTATATAGTTGTTATGAACACCTGTTAGATCATCTGTCAGCAGGGCCCTGTTCACATTCATCACTGGTACTGCCGCTACCCGTCCTACCTGCATCCATTCCTCGGCGGGTCGTGGCAGCCTCAGTCGGCGAGCCGGCTATTATCGCGCCATTATGGTCTGCTTCCTCTCGCTGGTAGAAAGTGCTGGAAAACGTGCAGGGGGGGACCAAAAAAAAAGATTTCACGACTTGTAAAATTTTCATAAATAAAAAAGCAGTTGAGTGCAGTAAAAGTTTATTTTTGTCATCATTTGTCAGACGGGGGTGACTATAAATCAGGGCAGGGGGAGTGTTGGGCGGGGCTGCCAGTGGACTTGGTGGCGGGGGGGCAGCGGTGGGGAAACGGTCGACTTCTTCTTAGGGGTCTAATGGGATAGTTTGATGTGGAGAAGCTGCCTTGGGGCCACTCGCTCATT
The DNA here is from genome assembly GCA_015163995.2 of Mormyrus lacerda. NCBI lineage: Eukaryota > Metazoa > Chordata > Actinopteri > Osteoglossiformes > Mormyridae > Mormyrus > Mormyrus lacerda. The sequence continues at coordinate 10,792,401 of JAABNX020000130.1, read as the reverse complement.
CCGCTTTTATTGCCCTTCGGACGAAGGGAGGTGCCCAGGGGGGAGGTGAGGGAGCGCCGATGCTTTATGGGCACTCCAGTTGTAGCGGGTTGGCGTCGCCGGGCCGGAGAGATGTCTTTATCTGCCATGATGACACCCACGCTTGTGGCGTGTAGCCCTGATTTATGTGGCAGTCGACGCTGCCGGCGTGTCGTTACGAGGGAGGGGGCGCGTAGCCAGACACGGATAAACCTAATCGTTTAAAACGGGCGGCCTTTGGATGTCTGCGAGTTTCAGAAAGAGGGGGGTGAGATTCGAACCATCTAGGCCTGGCTGCAGGCGTTAGTGTGGTAGCTATGACCGGCTCTCCATAGGTACCTTATGGCTATGCTGGTCTGGACGCCCTGGAATAACTTAAAAGAAATGATCGACTTCTGCATGCCCAGAGCATGCTGTGCTTAAGGGGTATATATAGGAGTAGGTGTAGAAGATTCCATGTCAAGAAAGCAAACTTAGCGATACCACATAGATTTTATTTAGGATCCAGAGTCACCGGGACCCTATTCTGGATGTGCTGTTATAGCAGAGGTGTCAGTGGTCGGATGAATGTCAGTTATCCTGTTTGACAGTGAGGTTTTAGCTACTCTATGCCATGAGCTACTAATTATGTGTCTGAACAAATATATTCAGAATTTACCTGCATTTCCATTGTCTCGTTCATTGACTTGTTATTAGTTGATTGAAGGGTGACCCTTGGTATCATGATTGTGAAAATTCAAGTGAAACTGAGTCTGAAATGTGACCAGTTTAAAATTTACCTTGGAAAAAAGCTAAAGTATAGAAAATATACAAACGCTCCTCTACCTATGAATGAGATACGTTCCAAACAGCCATTCGTAGTTTGAAATGTTCAACATGATTTTAAGGGTATACACAAGTACCAAGAACTAGGATGCCGGGAGTACGCACGCTATGCTGCTGCGCGGCGGGAGTAGCGGCCAGAAGTCGTACTGGGCGGAATTGGTGCAAAGAAAAAAAAAAACTGATGTTGTGGGAAAGAAACGGGAGCCCAGATGAAGACAACTTGGACTTACAGTCCTCTTTGTTCGTGTGTCTGAAAGTTCGTAAGTAGAGTAGCGTCTACATTTTATTCTAAGGTATAAATTGGATTACACCACTAGAAATGCATAACCGTCGCACAGATTAAGGACTGCGGGTTCATTTATGCTTCATGGGCTGACATTAGCGAGGGAAAAGGTGCAGAGCGTTGGGCAGCTGTTATCGCGCCAGGTGGGGTTCCACTTTACGGGCATCGTCACGCCGGACCATCTGAAAGTGCAAGTTTAATGCTGCCATAAAGCAGGATTTGTGAACAGTGAATAAAATAGGCTGTAACTTTACTACAGCAGCCCGAACTGCCTCCTGTGATTTGCAGTGAAAGATAACACGATGGTCAGGGAGATTATATATATATATAAAAAATATCACACACACATACAAGGTATGTTTGTTTGTACAGTGTTGTCAGCTGGTGGTAAATGTAATCTGAATAGCAAATACCACTTACTACGTGTTTTATTACATTTAGCAGATTATCTACAGTGACTGTTTCTTACGTGCAATAAAAAGTACAGCTGCATTGTCTTGATTTTTCCAGTGCTGTGTTGATTCATTTCTCTCATGCTTCCAGGTAACAATCATTTCACCAAAATCACTCAACCCAAATTTTTCTCACCTTGACCTAGAGCAGTGGTTCTCAACCTTTTTTTGCAGTGGCCCGCACTATGTCCAAGTTCAAGTCTCACGGGCCGCATATTATTTACA
>JAABNX020000130.1:10765027-10778414 GCA_015163995.2 Mormyrus lacerda | reverse complement strand
CCCCCCCCTGGAGATCTCATATGCAGCCTGTAAGATGTATCCAGGTGTTCTTCCTGCCTCATGACGTTCAGATAACCCCAGAAGGATGTTTGGTGGGTACACATTATAATGAGTGACACATGGGTCTGATAGGTAAAGCTGCAAGGATATTAGACTTGCATATGCTCATTTATTAAAGGTAGGAACATTGAAGTTATTTTGGTATCATTCCATTGATCCACTCCCTGCTGAATAACGTATGGACTGTATTAGCTGTTTTAAATTGTAATACACTGCTCTTTCAAGAGATCATACTCTATAGGCTATAAGACCATAAACTAAACTAAACTGTTAGCATGACAATCCCTTGCAGTTTTTATTGCATTAGAAGGAAACAAATGATTAACCCATTGGCATTGATTTTCACTGATACTCTTTAAAACCAGAAATGAGCTTGAAAATCCAAAATAGATGGGACGTTAGTCTCAAAATATAATACTAATTAATTCGGCTTGTGTTTTTATGTAACACCAGTTAACACTTCTGATACATCCTGTATTGGCCTCAGGCTGACACAGCTTTTGTTATCCCATCCACTCATTCATTCTCTCTTTCATAACCCTTATTTGACGAATTAAATATTTCATTAGGGAGATGTTTTCTTTTAGTGGGCAATCTTGTGAAAAGAAAAAGTCAAATGAAACATATAATGATACAACAGATTTTACACCCTGCGGGTCGGCGTAGAATAAAATTAAGCGAGACGACTGCCGATTATCATCCATTAGCAGTTGTAACGGGAAAAATAGCCTTGGGCGACTTGACCAAGGTGACACCAGACAGCGGGTTCGAGGCGCGCCTTCGCAGCGAGGGCGCGCGCGCCAGTGCAAAGTTCCTCAGACGCCTTTAACAACCGATGGAATATAAATGTTTTGCTTAAGCAAAGGAAACACTGTTCTCACAAACCAATTGCTGAATCCATTAAGCTAATTTATTAAATGCAATTTGCTTTGTGTCATTGAGCTGAGTAATACTACAGTTAAAAAGAGGAAGACGAAGCTCAACTGGCTTGGACGGCAAGAGAAGCACGAAGCTGACGGTCTGAATTACAGCTACATTTACAGCACGTGACGAAAAGCCTTTCTGGGGCTAAAATAACAAATATATTTTTAAAACACAAAATTTATTAAAAACAACTCATTAGTTTTAATGGGCCTAAGGTTAGGCATCAATTGTCTCTCATGAGTATAGAATAATTGTTGTTTATTTTTCTTATTGCCGTCAATATAATGTATGATACATGCATGGTACATGATGGGATTCCGTCACAGACAATTATTATTAGCAATCAAGGCACTGCTATCTTTGTAAAAAATGTCTTTTTTTGTACGTGCACAATTGTTTTTTCTTCAACATTGCTTGCAAAAACGCCTGCATGCAAATTTAGAGGCATGTATTCTTTTTTACTATTTGTTTTAACTGTTATAAATCTTGATGTTATATTGTATCTTTGGCGTTTTTACTACTAGGCTGTTTTATTTTAAGAAATTCTGAATGCAATGGAGCCACGTTGACATCCCCGGAGGGAAAAAGACACCTGCAAAAAAGGCTATTAGCTCCGGTAATTTGTTGGTACGTGTCAGAAAACACAATGGTCTGAAAGGCATAAGGGTTCTGTTTTCCATTACCAAATATTACAATCTTATTTCCATCACTGTTCTGTTAACTAATTTGCAAGAAGCCGACAGAGGCTGGCTACATCCTCATACCGTCTGTTTAAATCCATTACTTTGCCTTTTAATCAAACCTCGGTCGTGTCAAAATGCACAATTTTCGCCATGAATCTCGCTGGCTTGTTACAGTTCACCGGCTGACCTTGAAAATGTTTGCTCTCCTAAACGTCTTCTCTTCGGCCCCTGATGAAATTTCTCATCACTTTTTCTTCCCGGGAAATGAATATCAGTACACAATCAGCAAGCAGGTATTGGCGAAATGATCACCTTTAGAAGGTGATGATGATGATAACAGTGCTGCCAGTAACAGCATCGGTAACACAATACAGTTTCTGTTATTCATGAAAATTCATGAAAATAGGATGCAGACATGGTACGCGATTCGTAAACCTTTAAATAACACAGGAGTATTATTTAAACGCGTGGTACTGAATTGGACAACGTCATTAAGCAAAGCATACCGTAGTTAGCGTTTTGTACGACCAATTAAAAAGCTGTTAATAACAATTCTAAGATGCAGTATTATTATTTTACCCTCGATTTATCGCCAGTGAAGAAAGCTTAAATTTGTACATTTGTAATTGGTCTCAAAGATAACAGACATTATGCAGTTATTGTTTTAAAATATGAAACAAATATCCTTTAGAAACGGTGTTGTTAAGGCTGCCACATATTTCGGGGTGAATAGCAGTCTTTCAGTTGCATGATTTATCGCGATCTCTTAGAAAAAGCACCCATTTTGGGCTGATGCTGTCCTAACGCATTTAACTTCAGCCATCAGCTATGATTAAACACCTGCTGTTGTGGGGAAACAAAGCGCACTAATCCAATATGTATTTCTGACATCTTAAATATCACCCAATCCCCTGACATCAGGCACAGCTTTTCCGTGGGATGGAATTCTAAAACATATTTTTCTAATTTATGTATGGACAATAAATCAAAATTAAGCTGTGGACAATGAAATATACATCAGTGTGAACTGACTGTAAACTAGGGCGATGCAGCAACTGAGCGGAGAGCATCGCATTAGAATTCCAAATTTTGAGTACAATTCTATGCCTCGGTTTATGCTTATTCAAATGCACCGTTATAGTGAACGCACTCTGTATGTATCTGTCTGTATCCTATACATAGACACAAAGATTGCAAGCTTTATCAGAAGACAAACATTTGCACGTACCTACGAATTCAGATAGAATAATACAGGCAGCTATTTGCATTTAGAGGAATTAGTATTATTCGTACCAGGAAATAATCAATATGAAATAAACAAGACTAATGCAAATGCAAACAAGGAAAAGGAGGGTATTTATAATCCCATCAATATACATATAGGCCCACCACTATATAATATACATAAGAAGTCCATTATTAGAAAATATAATAAATGTCCGCACCTGTCATTAACCTAACTGTAAGTGAAATGTCAGAGTTAGATACTTACTAAGAGAATTAGGGAAATAGGTGGAGTGTGTCATTTTGGATTTACAAAATATAGAATGTTTTAGGTTAGTGTCTGCAGCCCAGGGAAAAATGAACATCTAGTTCAATGAATTGAGCATGATGTGTTTGCTTGGTGATTTTTGTTGTTATATAACAGGTGAATATATAAATAACCCAATACTTGGACTGGCATCCTGTCAAGTGTGTGGCCCTGCAGTGTGCCCTACAGTGGACTGGCACTGCAGTGTTTTCTACATCTAAAGACTAATTTATGGTCATTTTCGAGCAAAAAACACATTTACATCACAGGCTAGACTGTGTACAGAAACATGAAGCATTCTTATTTTCCAAAATGATACAGACACTGTTAGAATACTAATACATTTTCAAAAATCAAACAAACTAGTGACATAATGTGGCGCCATTGCAGTGAATCCATTGTTGTAAAAGATCATTAAGATTTATAACTCTGAGGTTTAAATGCTTCATAAAATTTAATGCATGGAAATATCTGTGCGTATGCATTTTAATCCTCATGATTGGACTTTCACTTAAGTTATAGGTCAATCTCCAATGCTTTATTGTAGCTATCACCTGCAGGTTCCACAATCGGTTCCTGGCATTCATTTTTGAATGTTAAAAGTTCTGTTACATTCTTCTCTCTTTTTGCAGTAGGCATGAATGTGCAAAGAGATTCCTCAATTAATGAATCGGCCACTCTGAGATACAAACAAACAAAAGACAGAGGGCATGCTAGTAAGATGTCATTTTGTTAACAGAATTTTAGCATTTCTTATCCATTCATTTGGAGGGAGAAAATCGGCGGTAACTATAAAACCAATAAAAGCTCAGACGATGTAAAACATTCATTTTTAATGAGATTTGCAGGTTCTAGAAGTTCATTCTTTAATGCAGGTTCATAAGGCATAACTGATGAGAAAGTCATGGTTTCTTTTTCAATATCGTAAGATGCAAATACATGTTACAATACCGAAGATTTTCAGCATTATATCTCTGTGTCCCCTGCACCATGACTACAGGACATGGATTCTATCCTTCTTCAGCTATTTCCCACTCCATGGCTGCTGTCCTGCTGATAATAATTATTTGTGACTTGTCAATTCTTTTGTTTCCTGACACTTTCAGTGGATTTTTGCTGGTAAATTACTTGACAAAAACCAAAAGGACAACTGGCTGCATTCCACTGCAATGTATTTATTCTTCTCTGGGTTCTGGAAGCAGCTTTAACTTGTACCTTATTTCTTTAGATAATTAAGACAACCTAAATTAAAGACTTGGAAAAAACTTAATTAGACTTTAAAAATACAAAAAAAAAATTGCAAAGAACTTAAAATGTTGAGTTTTGTCAATTAGTGGCTGGTGGAGAGCATGTGCAAGTATTTTGAAATCTCTGAGTTTGGTAATTTGTTTTAAAATCAAACTCTAACGACTTAACAAAGACAGGTCACTGCAGAAAAGAGATTAAACGAAAATGCATGATGGTAAATCATTTCAGTGAAACTCGTCAAACCCACTTTGTCTAATTGCAATATCAACAATAACAGCTTTAGTTGTTTGCTATATTGATAATTAATTTAACGAATATTTCATTTTTGAGACCCTTAATGAAAATTAAATATTTGCATATATGCAATGTTTGTATTCAGTAGGCCATGTAATGACACTAATGATTTTGTATTTATATTTATGCTAATAGGTAAGTTTTTTAATTAATTAATTTATAGAAGTTAGATATAGTACAACATAAATTCTTTTTGATTGTTGAAAGCAGGGATGAATGTATATTTGAGGACGTATGAATGGGTGCGTAGTGGAATGACTTGACCTTGGTAAGTCATATTTTACATTTCATTGCTGCAGCCTTTGTAACTACATGTTTATTTTACTGAGGTCATTGAATCCCCAACGAGATTCAAGACTCAACAAAACTGAAGGCTTTAACTGCACACTATTTAGCTTAAGCCTTTTTGGGATTTTGTGGAGGAAAAGAGCAACTGGAATGAAGTGTAATTAATTGTTTAGTTAATAATTTAAACCATTTTATATTCAGATGTTTCAATTGTGCTTAATCATTGTGACCATCATTGATTCTGTATATTATTGTATAGTTATATTTATCTGCATACTTTTGCATTATGACAAATGCTTTTATGATGTTATAAAACTGCAAAGGGGTGGCATGTTGGTGCAGTGTTCCCCCCATATTATACAGATACTTTGTTAGAACTTGTATTTTGCCCATAGTGTGTATATGTGCCCTGCAATCGACTGGCATCCTGTCATGTGTGCCCTTGTCATGTGCCCTACAGTGGACTGGCATCCTGTCATGTGTGTGTGCCTCTGTTGTGTGTCATACTGAATAAGCAATTGGAGAAATATATTATAGTTTTATAAATATATTATATAACACATTGCAGAATATATCTAACCATAAGTAATGCGACAGCAAACTTTCCAGTGAAGTTGTGTTCTTGACAGTGCCGTTTCACAAAACATTAATTTGAGTTAATATGAACCACATGTCAGCTCTGACATGTGTCCACGATTAATGCTTCAGTGACTGTGGTCCTAATAATTGTGTCATATTGTATTTTAGTTATGCAACTGTTCCTGCTAAATGCATTTGCCATGCTGGTGTTCAGCATTCAGAGTCACCAGATAATGGCATCCCCGTGACCTACACATATTGTGTTGGAGCTTGCTTGAAATAGGCCATGAAAGCCATTAAAATGTGATGAAGTTTATGAAGTGTATAAAGAATGTTGGTGAGTTGTCTTCCTGTCTTTCAAAACATAATTGAGACAGCAGTGACTGACAAAAACATGCTTGGTTTTCACTGATGTCGTTTTCTATGACTTGCACAATTCCCATGCATGATGGGAGTACAGGAAGTCCTGGTTTCCAGTCAACCAGTCAGCATCCCTTAGGAAGAGTTCCTGACTAATAAATATATGATGATAAACCCAACAAGTTCACTCTACTGTCTGATTTGGAACAAAGAGGTTGCCAGCTGGAAAGACACAATTTACAGGCAACTTACAGGTATCCTACTGTCTGAGAGCCAGAAATGTGGCCATTTGAGTATAACTCCATTTAGTTCTTAGATTGTCTGGGGGGCCGGTCTTGGGGGACAGTATGTCCGACATACAGGCCTGTCAAGTCATAGACAGCAGTACATTAACATGCATATGGATTTACACCAAAAGGCAGAGGGAGCATGACGTCTGACACTAGCCAGTGTGATAAAAGGACTTGACATCCAGAAGATGATGGAGGATATTGCGACATGCCTGTATGGGCCTAATATCCTTAGCAGCCAAATCCTTCAAGCTAACGTAAGAGCGTTAGGTGCTGCCGCCTGCATGTGACGCCCAGGCGCCCGCATAGTGATTTGTAAAGTGTCTTTAAAGTGGAAGCCGAGTGGGAGGCTGGAGAGACCAGCAAAGCTAGAGAATATGGAGCTGCAGAAGGTGCAGCTGGGCCAGAGGAGCAGCTGTGTCTTGCCGAGCGGGGAACAGAGGTTCAGAAGTCCAGGGAGTCAGGGAAATGAGGGCTTTATTGTCGGATACATCCACAAACAAACACAGAAATAAAGAACTGATGTCAATGACCGGACTGGGGAAAACATACCTAACGAAGACTTAAATACATAGGACTAACGATTATAACAGGAAACAGCTGGTAAACATGGGGAATCCACAACGGCACACGGAAGGAGCGGACGAGCGGGGCATGACAGCTCCTCTCACTGGCCTTCTTGGAAAGCTGTTTGTTACAGCTGTGGTCACTCTGGCTTGAGGTGCCACCTATCAGGATGGAATGCTACCTATCAGAGAGACATGCCTGCATCTCCAGCTGCATTATTCCAGAGGATAGCTCACACCTCAAACACAATCATTTATCTCTAGATCTACAGAGCGTTTTATGCTATTCAATGTCAAGAAATCTGCTAAAACGTTTGATCTATTTTCCACTTAAAACAATTACCACTAAAATGTAGGTAAAAAAAAATAATGCTTCATAATATGTATTCATGCAGTATTTTTTATTCATTGTACAATAGTAATTATGATGCATGATAAATAATGATTTGAGTTTCGAGGATGTTTTTTTGAGATTAATAAAACAAGCAATGCATAATATTTATCGTTGTGACAGAAGTTATATTTGCTTGTCTTCATTTCAATGCTACTAAATGTGTTGATCGTTAAATGCTAGCCTAATGAAATACACCATTGTGTTTGTTATGATTTTTAACAATCATTGGATTCTACTGTATTTAAAATAGTTTTAAGGGACTCTGGGGCTGGTGATCATTTCCTCTAACCCTACAGCACACAATCCATATTTCTCCAACTATAGGTATCAGATTTAAAAAAATATTAGCCAGTCCAAACCATCAGCAGTATATCAGGAAATAGCTTAGTAAGCTTCTTGGTAACTGCTTGATGTGCAGCCCAATGGCTCTGTCCGTCGTCTACACCTGGAGATGCCATTTAGGGCAGCCCACCAGAACATTGACCGCTAAACGCTGAGGTCCTTAAGCTGACATGATGCTTCACTGCTTCTTGTCTGCGCTCTTTGCACATCTGGAGAAGTGACACTGCCCAAGCTGGATATGGTGGACAACTTTGTTTATTATTTATTTTCCTTTTATCCCAAAGTAATGCATATGAATCAGGCTCATGCAGTGTTGGCTCCTCTCCCCGTTGACCTTAGATGATAATGTCTTCCCTTTTCGTCCTGAGTTACAAAACCTTTAAAATTGTTCTTCCTGACAAATGCATGGTGCCTTCCCATTCAGTCATGCTAGCTCTCAAAGGTGGGTTACACAAGCAGATTGCTTATATATAAGGAGACAGCTGCTTAGAATAGATATAAAAATTGTGCCCTGCAATTCCATATATGTTCTGGGTACATTTAATGCATCCTATTGTTCTCATATTTTTGCTACCACCTCTATGTGTTACATATTTGCACAGTACTCATGAATGTGTAGCCATTACTATTAACAATTCTTATGACTTGTGCTGATGGTCCAATGAAGGATTAGTATCTCTTCCATGCATATTATTATAAAAACATCTTAATACAAAATTATAGATTTTCCATAAAAGATTTAACAGGCCTTTCATAATGTCTTATGTCATTTCGATGAACAATCAAAACTGATAATTGTTTTTATTGTCCATAAAGTATTACCTTTTCATGGGAGTATCACGATCTAGAATGTTAATGGCACTAGTACTGTAGCATTTACTACTGTCTGATATTTTACGGTGCCTGCAAGCTACCTGTGAAGCAGCTATATGCCTTTAGCATTTTTAGCTACCTGTGAAGCAGCTATATGCCTTTAGCATTTTTAGCTTTCTTTTGGTTTAACTGGAAGATTTATGCGTGCTGGTCTTTTTCCCATAGGCTGAACAGCGATGCGCGTATGGGTAGGCAGATTTTGGGAAACACCAGTCTATTGTACACTGCATTAGTGTATCACAAATCTGTCTCATACTTTGCTATCACAATTATTTGAAAGCATGTCCCCATGTTTTATGTTTAATTCAATGCACTGTTGCTACGTCTGTTAAACAAGTAACTGTCTCTGACAGAAGATAATGTATAATTGTAATATTTATAAATATTCTCATATAAGGGGTTTGCTCTCATGCAGAGCAATGGGGTACCATAACAATAACTAACCTAGAGACAGCAAGAACCTGGACAAACCACTGAACCATGGCAGCAGAAGGCAGTCTCTCAATAAATAAGCTTCGGTTAGTAACAGGTTAACAACTGTTCATCCCATAAGAAAGATTAGTCTATTTGAAAGTGTGTGTGTGTGCATGTGTTCGTACGAGTTTGTGTGTGAGAAAGATGATTTTTCATTCTGTGTTTCGCCTCAGCTCTGCCCCTACAACTGAGGATCTAATCAATCTGCCGGCTATTAAGTTTGTTAATTGATAATGCATACTAATTAGGCTGAGCACCGTTACTTTAGAGACTTTGAGGAGGTAATTGTAGGCACAAGTCCAAATGGAGTTTAAAGCAGTCTGTGTGAGGTTAAAATTCATCAAGCAAAAGGGATGTAATTTATATCCCAGTTGACCAGTGGTGCCATGTTCTTAAAGGCACCCGTCTCTTCTGTCTTAGCCGTTGCCGTGATGCTGTTTACACTTAACACTTAGCACTGCAGGCCTAACCTTTCAAGCGGCTAGATTCCAAAAAATCTTGCAAAGGGATGCTGATTTTTTATTCTGTTTTTATCACAGTAGTACAGTGGTTAGCACTGCTGCCTCACAGGAAGAATGTCCCGAGTTCAGTACCGGGTCCATTCTCTGTGGAGTTTGCACGCTCCCCCCATGTTCACGTCGGTTTCTGCTGGGGGCTCCGGATTCCTCCCACAGTCCAGAAGTGTGCAGGGTAGGTGAATTGGCGTGTCTAAATTGGCCCTGCGAGTGTGTGAACCCTCCTGCCTGCACCTGTTGTTCCCTGGATAGGCTCCGCCCCCGTGGTCACGATAATGGCTAGATGGATCTTCAGAATGTAACAGCTAGTATTTTATTCAATTCATTGGCATTTACAGGAACTTACAACTGAGGATCTTTTTAATGGCTAATGCTCTGAGAATACATTGAATTTCTTTGGTTGCATAGTGACTTTGAGCAATTTTCAGCGGTTTTTATTTGAATATTCCAGCTTCAAAGAGCCCCAGAACAAGAATACTACAATGTTATCATATATTTAATGCAACTCCAGTGACAATGTTAACATTTCAGCGGGCACGTCTTAATTACATAAGACTATATACCTAAAATGTATACTAAGGTATGCATTCAGTCTGGATGAACTGCCATGCTGACTCTCTGATCTGCAAACACACTATGTATTTTACTATGAAAACAGTTAATTTTCAACATCAATCATAGAAAAACCCCATAGAATAACTTGATTGGAGCTTATTACAATTTACATTGATATGGTGAGATTCGCCCTGTTACGTCCATTATGTGTATTTACCACAATGCCATTATTTCAGCATTACTTTCGAGACAATTTGAAGTGTTGACAATATACAGCAATAATTTGTAAAAAAAAAAAAAAAACTTGCTAGCAGAAAATATACATAATGTGACAATAGCCCCAATGAGGATAAAGCCAGCAGATAATATCAGTTGAAATCTTAGTTGCTAATCTTCACATTAAAAGTAAATTGCGTCAGTGGGTAAATGAACAGCGGTCTACACCACTTTTTCCTCTCTCCTGTTTTTTTCTTTCACTCTCACCATCCATATGGTTATTATTTAACCAGCTTGCCTGTTTCCTTTCCTATCTGCCAGCCATCTACTGGGCTACATTCTCCTTAATTCAAAATATTAGGACTGTGTTTGTGGTATTAATAATTCATGGCGCCCAGTAGCGGAGTTCTTCACCAAGGCTGGAGCTGTACAGTGCTGCAATTTCATTCACTCTATTCAACCACTTGTTAAATCTTTTTGTTTGTTTCCCCCTGTCCTCCTGGGACGTGGAGACGGACAGCCTTGCCAGATTCATTTTCTGATCAAAGCTGTTTGATTTGGTCAATTTTGCCACATTGGAGACGTTCTCTATTACAGAGATAAATAGCCTTGGGCTAACTGTCAACGAAAACTTGTAAGCTAATAAATTATTCCAATTTCTTCCAGCAGATTTCTCTGGAGACAGCCCTAGGAAATACACTTTTTGATTAGTAAATTTCTGTGTGTGTGTGTCTGGACATTCAGACGTGTCGACTTTGATTAGCGCCTTTGCTTTTCAAGTAGATGCTGGCTGAGGTGCTGTCAGCTGAAAGCAGCCCTAATGCATAATGCATCAAAGGCCGCATGCATCCCGCCACCCTTTTCCAAGCTGGGAATGGCGGGAAAATTACCCTTAATTCAAATATCCTTTCGGAGTCTTTCTCTGGGCACTAGGAAGTTTGACAGAACTTTTATCCCTCTGGAAGACTTGCTTTCGATCAAGGCGACTGGCTGGCGAGCATCACCGGCTGGAAGAGATGGGGGCGAGATACCATAACTGAGAGGCACTAAGGAAATTGATTGCCTCCCACTCTCCAAGCCCAACCCCCCCCCCACCCCAGGCAAAACATCGCTTCCTCCTGGCCATTCCTCCGTCTGATGGGGCCGGCGTCTCTCCTGGCCACGCCTGTCTCTCCGCTTGTCTCTAGAAGGCGACTCAATAAGCCAGGCATGCCTTTAAATCATCGCAGCCGCAGCATTTGGCACTATAACAGATAAATTGGTGTGTGTGAGCACAAGCTCACAGATCATTCATCAACCGCCAAATGCCCTAAATTATTACCTTTCCAAATCTTATAACAAGGGCAAGGAAATGCATAACGTAAATGAAACTTTGAAGGGTCAGCGGTTTTTACTTTCACTATTCATCTTTCTTTCACCTTATAGGCTTAAGAGCAAGAGTGCTGGGTAATTACATTTCAGCGGGCCGCGGTACTTCATTATTTCTTGCTACACCAATCTAGTGTAACATTTGTAATTTAGTCAGGTATACTGACTGATATATGAAATGGAAGGTGTGTGTTTGGAAGGGGAGGGACAATTTTCCATTGCTGACTAAATTACGTCTTAAGGAACTATATCGTTATACAGCATGTTCATATATTTGTTATGCGTATACACAAAGAGATGCATATGTATATGAACAAGCATATATGTATGCCTTTTGGATTCGCGTGCACTTAATCTGGAAAATATAATAATAATCAAACACTATTCACAATAATGTCTGTGCGCATTTTCATGTTAAATTTAAGTAATTGGTGTTTTGTTAATACTGTAAGATATTGAAAATGACTTTGGGGTGTTTCATGGGTAGGAATGTTTGTTCCTTTAGTAAATGGGATAATTCCACATGCAAACAGTGACATTTGTAATAATGTCACATTGTGTAATTTACATTTGCAGTGCATTTACTGCTGCCTCACTGGCTTAGTCCAATCCACAGAGAAGGAATTGAGGTGAGACCTCAGTCTACGTATTGCCCTTCCTCACTGGCTTATTATTTTCTACCTGTGAAAGGATTAGTCTCCTGCTTTACGCTGCCACACAAGCCGTTGGCGACAGGAGTGGCTTTACCTCATACTAACGATCCCGCCTCAAGCTACAGCCGTCAAAGAACACCATGAGCACGGCATGTATGCCGGTTAACTTGTAGTAAATCTGTCAGGATATTGATTAAGAAAAGCTTGCAGTGTACTTGTAGTTCATACTGATCGCAGATTGGAGGATATTCTCGGAGGAGATCCTTATCACTGTCAAACCAAATCGCCCAGAGACTGTTGTCAGTGATTATGCCTAATAATGTCATTGAGATATTCCTGAGAAATTGGCTGTAATGTATGGCACTACACTCACAGTTACTTAAAAATCTTCATAAACAGTAAAGCCCCAAGACTCAAATCTGCATTAATGCCAATCAGGTGATGCGATCGGGAAGAAGGTGGTGGAGGAATTTGAAAAAAAATGTGACACCCTGGGGTGACGTAAAGGGTCCTCTCCGGACTCAGTATGAGGACATATCTCTCTGTGCCTGGAGATCCTGGGGCTTCATCCATCATCGCTCATTCTGACTCTGCCTTCTCTGGCTGCTTCCTGGGGCAATTGTTGCTCCACTTCCAGCACTTAATTACTCTCAGATGTAATGTAGATCTAACAAAAATGCCCACATGTTGTTTGCCTTATTGCACATTTCATATATAAGGGCAATCCAGCCAAGAGTGCTGCCCAGTTATTCTATAGATTACTACATGTCAGTATGGTATACAGAAGTATAGTTTTGGTAAACTGTGTGCATTATTCTAGTCTGTCAATTTTTAACAGGCCGGAAATGCTTCCTGTACTTCACGTGCGATATGCGCGTGGTTGTGTACGTGTGCTGTAAAACAGGGAGATGTGAAAACAGAGGGGCTGTTACATGCGTGAATATTTATGCAGCTGTGAAATGTTCTATCTCGCTAAGAATGAGTATGGTACCCCGGCCAAAAGCAGGGGGTCCTTCCTGGCTGGACGGTTCTCCTTCCTCCCCCACAAACTCTAACCAGACTCTTAATAACAGTGAGAAGACGCTGCTGTTTGGAGCTAATGAGAAAACTTATTTTTCTCCCCTTCCTGTTAGAGGCAGCTTGCGAGAAGAACTCCCTCCCCCCTCACCCACCC
>JAABNX020000130.1:10759482-10764898 GCA_015163995.2 Mormyrus lacerda | reverse complement strand
GCTTCTCTGACTCCAATCATTCATCATGCTCAATGAGGCAGCAAATAGGAAAATGACTATTTGTATCAAACACATCTGCACTCATCCACTGAGGTATTTTATTCCCATTAACTCTGAAAGTAAAATACGCAGAGTTTTTCAGCCGCTGTGTGTTTTTTTTTTTTTTTTTGGTCAGGTTGGTGCTTGAAAATCCCCATCAGAGGAACACGTTTCAGGCTGTGGCGTTTCTGTACAGCACTTTGACAAGGCCTGATTTTTTTTTTTCCCCGAAATGCCAGATCCACATTTTTCCTCTTCCTTCCTTTTTCCCCTCCATGTACATTTTTGCGTATGTCTCTATATTAGTTCCTGTTGTCCCCTGGCTCGCTGTCATGAATCTCCACAGGCTACTGTAAATAGTCCTTACATTAGTCCAGGGTGGATTTTCATTTTCAGTCATAAATTAGCCATGCAAGGTATGATGGAAGTTCACTTCAGCAACTACGGCATGATCTGATGTAAATGGGAGGATTATCATCATTATGGTGTAATATCCCATGAAATGGTAGAATCATTACTGTCTCTATTTTATGAGGTTCCTGTGTGTATTTGAATGAAGAGAGGATGGGTTCTTGCGACAAAGCCTTTCTCCTCGTTTGTCAGAATTGTTAGGATTGCTTTGATTGTTTATTTCACAGAAACAATCCTTATTGCAGTCACATATGTCGCACTTGGGAGGATTTAATGCTAATTATGTGAGGACACACACACACACACACACACACTAGAACACATCAGCACACATTAATTTGGGCGTGTATCTCTGCATTTGTTGAGAAGTAAATGTGTGATGCAATGGTCGATCACGGAAATAAATATTGCAAAGAAAATATCAGTCAGATAATGAGAATAATAAAATGGTTTCTATCAGAGCTTGAAGGTAGTGCCACTGATGTTATACGTTTGGGTAGGAGAGCTATGTGTGATCCAAAGCTCTGACTATCTGGGAAGAAACTGTCACCCGCAAAGACACTGGACTATAATTCAGTCTCCTGCTCAAATATCACAGTTCCCTGCTTATATCTTTGATACTGGATTCAGAGATTATGGGGCACTTCAGCTTTTAAAGCTTATAATTAATCCATATGGTGGTCGAAGCTGTATTTTTTATGTTGCTTATATGTAAAAACACAACTAGAGTTCATCCATCCATCCATCCATTCATCCAACCATCCAACCATTTTCCATACCCACTTGTCCAATTATTGCAAAATAATGCTATTATGTACATGGTCAATTATTTCTCTTTACATTCAATTTTGGAATGTTACTGCGGACAACAGATTCTGATGACTATGCAATTGGGTATTTAGTGGTGCAACCAACAGAACATGTTTTTTTTAAGAGGTTTCATTTCGCATCTGAACACAGACTTTTTGCAAAGCTGGTAATTCTCTAAAATCAATATACAATAAATTAATGTAGGTTAGCTATGGCTAGTTAGTCTTGCTGTACTATAATCAGATAGTACAAACAAAACACAAACAATAGTAATAATTCATCCTTTAGTGGACTGTTAGTGATTAAAATGATATGATTCTTAGACCTTTTAATCTCTGTGAGTGTATGTGTATATAAGAATATGTGGGTAGTGTGAATTACATCATTTAAGGATATATATTAAACCAAGCCTCTTTGATTTTTTTTCCAGCACTGACACTATCTAAGCACCAGCAAGACGGATCACAATTAAATAATGATTAAAAATCAATTACTCTGTTGAGATTTTGCTGTATTAATGACCTGCCAGTTCTAAAAATAGGAGAAATAGGAACTCTGCTCTTAACATGTGTATTGTGTTGAATATCCTTGATGTTTAAAGAAACTTCAAAGGTTTGTATTGAGGTCGTGGATTTTATTGCTACCAGCCATAACAGGTCAAGACTTGATTGTACTGTTGAGGAACTACATTTTGTCTGGTTAGATTAACTGGGCTAACGTGTAACATGCTACCAAATTACAACCACTGTTAATATTTAACGTTTACTTTTGTGTAATTCACCTTTATGATAATTAATGTGAATTGAATACTCACATATATATGCACTAATAAACAAAGCAACTAGATGTAATGTTGTGCTATATATGAAATCCTGAGTTATGTGTTTGCACAAGATGAAAATGTTGTGTTGCTCACTATTTGGGATTTTGTTCCTTTATTGATTAATTATCTTTACACTTCATTCCAAATTAAAGAAAGTTCCATGATTATGCCAAAGGGTTTTTTAAGCAGTGACACAAGTTTGATTAACACTTTGGGGTACTTACAAAGCCTAAATATTATAATACCACTACACTTACAGCTCCGGAATCAATACTTTAAACCTGCTATAATTTAAAAATCTTTTTTTTTTTTCCTGGATGTTATGCAAATTGAAGGATACCATGCATGTCCAACACATACCAGTCAATCTACAACAAATGCAAATTGAGTATTTAAACAATACTTTATTTTACAACATAATTTTACTCTACAGATTTAGCATACCAATTGCAATATTCCCCAGTGAATCTAACCAGGATAAGTGGCCGGAAGATGGATGGATTGATGAATTGCAATATTCCCACACTCACTCAGAGTACAACCCAAATATTTGACATATTCTTTATTGGCATATTTTGCTTTTGACAGTTGCTGATATGTACATATTTTTAGCGTTAGTCAGTTGTATAACGTGTGAGTCCAAATGTATGTTTTCACGTGTATTCAGCGTTGAGTCGTGGTGAAGGACTTTCCACTTGGAGCTTCGTTTTTGAAGCAATTAATCAAATTATTACATGTTTCTTATAAGCGGGAAAACAGCCCATTAGCTTGTTTAAATAGTCATATGTAAGCGGCCCGTTTGTTCCTTCAGCTCGCGCTAATCAGATCATCTGGCCTGTAGTACATTTTTGAATTTCTAAACAGCTCTCATTTCCTTAAAACATTAATATAAACTAAACACATATACACAAATTTTAAAGATTAATATACTCCCATAGTCCAGTCAGTTTTAATGAAAAAACAAATCAAATGTAATTCAAATGATCTAAAATTTGATTGTAGATTAAAAACTAAACACTAAACATATATAATTATAGCTCAAATGCGCTTTAAAAGTGTGCGCTTACGATTGACACTCCATAGTTCTAATACACCATAGATAAAATGTAGCGATTTAACAAATAGGCTCCTCAAATAACCAAGTTCAATGACTCGGTCCTCCTGGTGGCTGTTCCGAGATAAGGTTCAGCTTCAGCGAAGGAATGCCCGCGTAATGTGTTCAACACCTTAGCTTCAGGTCATTTCATTAGCCGTTTAAACAATACACGGCTCCGGGTAAAATAAGCACAGTCTTTTAGCACGCCTCGTCTTCACTTTCAGAAAATATCACGTTTAGTTTCATCCACCCCCCCCCCCTCCTCCCACGTCCCTTCCCCTTCTACTGCACCTGGCGTCGTGCCAAGCCGCTACTTTCAAGTAGCCTCCTCTGGGATCAGCAAGCAAAGTCACAGACTGCGGGAACAGACCTTTCAAATTCATAAAATTCATAGGATTTTTCACAAATGAATGAACACAATTTTCTACCAATTTCCTCATTATGCAAATATGCAAAATATCACATTTAGGCCAATTAGGGTCCCCCACAGTTCCAAATTCACCCGTTAAAGCCATAATTGCAGAAACTATCAAATAATTACGGCCGCTAATTGGGAATATTTGTGACAGATACAACAAATTCTCGCACAAATTATATTTCATTCAAGGAACCATTGCACGCCACTGAAATTTTATCGAAGTCTAATTTAACTTACATAATGAACTGAATTGAGTACTTGTTATCAAATTTGAGCAATTCATAGGTCTGTAATGTGGAATGATCAAATAAATTACTCAGAAATTTATACAATATTTTCCTGATCTATTTTGAAAGCCTCTCTATTTGTAGAAAATCATCCCCACACGATTATGCTATGTGTCATAAAAATCCCATCTAACTGTCGTTAAAGCTGATAAAAGATGATGGCATACATTTCCACTTACAACCATTAAGTCATGATTCCGTCCGAGACAGAAACAAGGATTTTACGCCCAAATGCAGTATTACCTCTTTTATGTGTCTGTAATTAAATCTTGTGTAAAAGGGCCGGTATTATATCAAGTCTTAAAAGCAGAAAATAAAAAACCTCCTAACCTTCTCTTCACAGGTTCCTCTCTCTCCTTTCTGTGCTTCGTGTCACCTGAGGGGACCGACACAGCAAGGTCATCTCTGGACATAGACATTTGTTTTTCCTTACATAGACACGGGAATTTTAACCGCCTTGTGACCCGTTTGCGGATTACAAATGTCTCCTCCGAGCTGTGATTTGTTTAATCCGTGGAAATTGTGCTGCTCCTATGTAAACAAGCCAAGTGCAGAATGAAGGCAGCAACCCAAGCGTGGCCGGGCTTGCCTATTTGTCAGAAAAGCCTCATAAATACGGGGCCGATCGAGGCAAGATGATGTCTCCATTTTTAGACAGGAGTGCAGAGACAAAGGATGAGGAAAAGAAAAATATAACATAAAATAAATGCGCATCACGGTAATTACAACCAATACCGCGTGCCTGGTTGATTCTGTAGACGGACCTGAAATGGTTATATAAAATCTGCTATAATACCATATTGAAATTCATCAATAAATATCATGGGATCTGCATGGTGCATAACACCACCAACAGCACCACCAACAACAATAATAATAATAATAATAATTAGCAATCATCTTCATCATTATCATCACTTGTATACAACACCAAGTTGTACATTTATAAAAATGTGCAATCGATTTATGTTTAGGCTATACCTATTTTTAATTTCTGAAACAGTTCCCTTTATTTCTTATTTGTTTAAAAATTACCAATACACACAACAAAGACTTATTCATCTCACAACGGCTTGATGTTACGTGCAATCCTAACAATAAATCTTCCTCGGTAATAGCACAAAAATTGGCAGCGATAACGCTGATTGTAATGAGGTCGTAAAGTCTGAAGGTTCACTGCAATGCGCACTACCTATTACACTGATATAGGAAACTGTTTGTTTATTTGTTTGAATATGCGCAATATTTTCAGTCAGCCTTACGCGAACCGCACCAAAAATGCCGATTATCATCCACCTAAAAAGTGATGCTAATATTATGTTCATTATCTTCCTTTGAATTATGGGACCATGACACAGCCTGCATTTAAAACTTGCCCAAAGGGATACACCCATTTATACCAAACATAAACTGTATGACCACAACCCCATTTACCACGCGCAAAAAGTATCAATACAAATAACGTTGGAGCTTGACATTAAATTAATTCATATTTTATGTTAGCCTAAATCTGTCATGATGCTTAGAATCCT
>JAABNX020000130.1:10749482-10754482 GCA_015163995.2 Mormyrus lacerda | reverse complement strand
TCTGTCACAGGGCACAAGCATCAACATATTCTATGGCAATTAAACTATTAGCATAACTACCGACCTATTGACTGCAGGAGGAAGCCTACACACCTTGGGTAGAACAAGCAAGCTGCCTTGCCACCCATAGTCTGCCCATGTTTGAAAAGTATATTTAAAATGGCAGAACTCTGTACCCTTGATAAATCAAATGAATTAGTGCTTGGGCTGTTCTATAAAGATTCATCATTTTGAATGAACTTAATCAAGTTAGTTGTTCGTTATCTGATAAAGGAATGAAAACAAAAAAAAAAGGGTCAGAAAATATAAAAACCATGATTATCCAATAATGGTTAAGAAATATCTCATAAATTGTACATCTGTTCTTGAAAGTCTGTGATCTTTGATTACTTTCTATGGATACTGTGGAATAGAAATCTAGAAATCCTGTCAGACTTCTGCAGATGTAAACCAAAATATCTTTATCTCTCTTTAATAACTTTAATGCATAGTAATGCTGAGATACTGTTTACTTTCCACCACCTTTACCAAGAAAATCTATCAACTGCCAGAATGAGGTTTCCTCAAAAGTTTGTTCAGCCCACCAGCAGCTCCTGTGCAGGAGGGTGCAGCTCAGACTGGAGAGCTTTAGCCTTTCCAGAAGACCTGCTTCTCCCTCTAGCCCAGTCCAGCCTGTCATTAGCTTATAACTTTGAAATAAGCTAAGCAGGACAACCCGTCTTCTCCAACAGCCTGAACAGGAGCATTAAATGATTTGATACTGTTGCTTAGCTGATAAATCCCCTGATACACTTAGCCCCTCATCTCCAAGCCAACAAAAATATAGCGACTCCTTTCTTCAATGATAAAATTAAAATTATCCTGCTGATAAAAAAATGCAACCATGTCATCTTTACCACCTCACAGAAAATATTTGGTAATAATGTTAAAATCCAGTGCCATTGACAGCAGCACTCTTCTGGTGTGGCACTGTAAGCTGCCCACCTGCGGTCTCAACACTCTGACTACCAACTTTTTAAATGGCTTAGCAAGAGTCATTGGTTATTAAACGCCTTCTGAAAAACAATCTCGATGCCTCTGTAAGATATGCTTTTCAAATCTGGACTTCACAATCAGCACAGCAACTTCTTAAACGGAAATACTCATTTAGACATTTTTCAGGCCTGGCTTCCAACCACGTCACACTGAGACTGAAATTTTTAGTGCAAGAGCAGAGAGGATCAGTCGCTTGGCAACCCCATACTGCTCTGCATGACATCAAATATACAGTGGATGGACTGTCCTGGACGGTTGGAGAACTGATCTGTGATTGAGGTATCTCAGGCTGCATCACTGTATGCTTCTCCTCCCTGCCTTTTCTAATCAGCAGAGGGCAACAACATTACCAGCCAGAACAGCAACGGCATTGTCGTCAAAATATTAATTCAGCATGTGGCTTATTGCTTTGTCTATTGAGTTCAGTTTTTCATGTGATTCCGTAATTTATATCTGAATGAATGTTCCCAGGCTTTTATTCTATACATATTTGTATTTGACATAGGTATTTCCGTAGCATTACTGTAGCACTAATTAAAAATAAAATACAATCGTATATCTGTTTATTTTTTGTTTATTTTACTACATTTCCTCTTCAGATCAGCGTCTTTTAGCAGAATAAAGCAGCTATTTAACCTTGTTATTGCCAAAGCCTTATATCTTGGCTGGCTGAGCTGAGCTTCCCAGTGTGGTTATAGGGTGTCCAGCTGCCTTGGTCATCATGTGAACATGCAGCCTCTCCATTCTGCAGCTAGACCGTACCAGGCCCATATTTACATTGAAGATCTTTCCTAATTCCATACACACTTTATTGACAAAGTACATGCTAAAAAAGGTATTACATTAAAAAATATTCTTTGAGTGGTGAAGTGGTTGAACACCAAGCTGACAAATGCTCCAGGCACGTGTAGAAAAGGGGGTGGCTGGGGGTGCATGAGCACCTGCCTTTTTGCCCAAAGTATTAGAAATACCCCCCTTTAAAGAACTGACTTAGCAAACCACCGATGCATTTAAAGCATTAAAAACCACCATAAATAAAGTGATTGGCCTCATACCATTGCTGCATTGTGTGGCTGAAACGTATATGAAACCCTGCTGGTTAGAGGTCAGATTTGTCACCAAAATCATCACATTAATTAACAATGAAGGTGCTTGATAGGAATAACTAGATTTAATGATAGGATCTGCGCTTTTACAAGAGGAGATATTTGTGCTCTCAAAACATGGAAAGTAAATTTTGTTCATGATATCTGTAAGGCATTTCGTCCAAAGTGCTGGATTATTTGATCATTAGAAATACTGTAATTAAATTATCATTACATTTCCAAATGTTTTAATTAATGGCCAAGTTGCATTCCTGCAATCTAACTGCCAGTAACTTCATTTTGTATAGATGGATTATTAATTTATAATATTCCTAGGTTAAAAATAACTCACAACAGATGGCAGTGATGCATGTGTGCTGGGGGTGGGGTGGGGGGGTGAGTGGGAGCTGTTAATAGGTGCCTGTCACTGTTCATGCAGTTTGTTTGATGTTTTTATTTTTAAAATCAGTTTGTTTGTTCGATTAGTCTGTCATTCAATGGTGCAGGTTTGGTTTCAGCATTTGATCATCCCCAAACTCCCACAATATTGGTAGGAAGAATGGAAGATGCTTCAGAATGTATTCAGTGATGAGACTTCTAACACTTATGTAAGTCGCTCTGGCTAAGGGCAATTGCCAGATACTGGAAATGTAAAGGACATGTCCCTCCCATCCATACCCAAATCTGTGCCAGTCATATTTTTTATAGAGCAAGATACAGTACTATTATAACAAGACTCGTTAAAATTGCCATAGCTTCAGATTTTCTTAATAATCAGAACACTTAAACTTTGAAGTATGTTACGTTTCCTTTGTTGTTTGTTCCACCCTGATGATGTTTTAAACTTCCCAGCCAAAAGTTCTTCATTCTCTTTAGAATAAAGATTACTGTAAACTTGTGGGACAGTTGGGACTGCAACTTTTGTCTTAATGTTAGTTCAAATTTCTGATCCCACACTAAAATATCGCTGCTCATCCTTATCATCAACCCCATGAATGTACCACCTGATTTCTCACAATGTAGCTATAGTCAGTTGTTAAAGAAGACAATACTTTGTCAACTTAACTACTGAACTGTTTAGAACCTTTTACTAAACCTTTTTGAAAACAATAGTCACACGAGACGATGAAACTGCGACTTCTTTTTATTACCTTGATCGAATAATAAGCTATTATCACTGATTGTCTCGTTATTTATGGATACAATACATGTGCACACAATGTTAAAGATCGGGCATTGAAACCGATTCTAGAAAAAAAATGATATAAAATGTTCAAAATAACTAATGGAATTTTCATTAAAACTACAGTACATTTTTTTAAAAAGGAAAGGACTTACATATACTGACCGAATTAAATTATACACATGGATTTCCGTCCTGTCCAGTATGTACTGGACTAGTAATTTCCTAATATTTACTTCGTAAATATACCTAGTTCGTAATGACCCTACCATAGATAAATAGTTAATGAAAATATACGAATTACTGAATGTAGCTCTAGATCTGGATCAAACTTGTGATTTTAAATTAAAACCTTTTTAGGGAAAGGACGCTTCTGCGGTAGAAAACCAAAACCATGTCCATATGATTACAGATAATGACAACGAGAACAGAAAATGGCTTACTTCATTTTAATGCTAAATATAGGCTAGTGATGTGTTGGAGTACGCCGTCTCCACTGCGTTTTCATCTCGCGTTTGTTCAAGTTCTTGCGCGTTTTTATGCGTTCTTAATATTGCGTTGTATTAAGCGTTTCTATGAGTATACATGGCTATCCCTAGTGTTTGTAGGAAGAATGAGGGAGCAAGAAATGCATACAAACACTCTGGAATGCGTTTGTGTCCATTTTTCATTGTCATCAATGGGAGTGCCCAGCGCAGACAAAAGCGTGTAGCAATCCGTCTTCAAAATGCACTGCAACACAGTGCACTAGTGGGAACATCATACCTCGTTTTCTATGCAATGTACGACGTTCTAGCGAATGGCAGAACGCGCGCATCGATGAAAAGCGCACCCAGTAGGACTGTCTCGGCAGCGCATGAATTTGTCGTCATCCTTCCCACGTGGTTCCTACGTCAGCGCGTTCCGACGTAGCTCAGGAGTGCCAGTGACAGTGCCGTTTCTTCAGCTCCTGTTTACCTCGCAGTTCCTAATCTCGGCGTATTTCAAAAGACAAAAACCGTGGTCATTATGGCGGACCCGCGAGTACGGCAAATTAAAATTAAAACCGGTGTAGTGAAGCGGTAAGTGTATCTTAAAACTCAAATAACTTGACGGGGGACCAATTAGAGATGCTGTCTAAACCGCTATTGTAACTGTCTTGAATGGAAAGGACCGGTCTGTGAGAGTTCAGAGCGGTAGGCCGAAGCGTTAGCAGCGATATGCTAATTGCGTATGAAACTACAGTAGAACATGCAGCAATCCTTATACTGCCCAATTTTCACTACACAATTTACTGTTTTTTAATAATATGTATTTTCCACATCTACAAAAACCAGTTCTGTACCGAGTAAAGCGCTGATGATCTTCCACAGCTAGGTTGCTATAAAACTAAATGGGTAATTAAGCTAACAGTTGCCGTTCTTGCTCAAGTTAGTGAGCTGTTTTAAAATAATTACTGTATTACTACAGCTAGGAAATCATTGTTTTAATTTTCAGTATGTACAGATTTGCAGGAAAGCAAAATAAGGTTCTCATGCAACGTTCATATTTATTCGGCTAACTAGTTGACTGAACCTCAGTGTATTTATATATTTTATGTAGTTGAATGTAATTCAAATTAATAGACTGTCTTCTGCTTATAGGAATAAAATAACTGTTTAGCTTTTACTAATTACAATAGTCAGCACAACATAAGTATATTGTTTCTTACCATACAT
>JAABNX020000130.1:10686308-10698169 GCA_015163995.2 Mormyrus lacerda | reverse complement strand
CTGAGCTATTAGTTAAGTTCTCCCCAAGCGAGCTTGATGGGCCGAATGGCCTCCTCTCGTTTGTATATTTCTTATGTGCTTAAGTGCTGCATCTCATAACTCTGACAGCTTCACATACATTCCTTAAGTGTCCCAGTGAGCGAATGGCGTTGCTTTGTCGTTTTGCCTTGTCTGTCTACGTCAGTCTGCACGACTTTACTATGTCACGTCTCGTCTGTCTGACCTGCCATATCTTATTTGTCTGTGTACCACCATGTTATAAAGGGGGGTGGGCAGGGATAGAGAGGGGTTGGCTGATTTGGAGTGGCTTCACGTAATGTATTGATCTGTTCTTTGGCTAATTAAAAAAAAAAAAAAAAGTCATCTTCCGATGGGGGGCAGGGGAGGGCGTGAGGTTGGACATTAAAAAAAAAAAATGTATCCTTATGCAGTTAAATATAGATGAATAGATGATACGGTGAAAAAAACAGAACACAAATAATGTTTTAATTGTGATGACAGTAGCATTGCTGAATTTTCTGTGAATGGCAACAAAAATGTATTTGCCCTACTCTTCAATTCAAGGGATTTCCTCATTTTATTGTGAATTTATGTGCGCAGTTTCACAAAGTGAATGGTGAAGAACACTGGGTATTAAGGTACCCTTGGCTATTATCAGCTTCCTACACTGGCCTTAAAATGTGAATGAACAGAAAACAATGTAGACCTGGGTTGCTATAACAACGCCCTTCATGTCTATTTTTTTCACTTCTTATAAAATGTCAGAGAGCTGAAAAGGAAGAGCCCTACCAACTGATACGGCTTCACCTATATGACAGCTGGCACTGAGCAAGTTCCATTCTTCCCCCATTTTCATTGGGACAGATTTTTTAAATCTACCACACACTGTTCCTCATTCAATCCTTAGTTCATATTTTTTTTCAGGATAATTTGAGATTACTTTGTATTGATACAATGAGGCTGTATTTCTCCATAATGGGCCCAGTAAGGAAGTTCTCCCGTGTGACATTACAGAGCAAAGTCCAGAAAAAAACGGCAGTTTGCACTTCAAGCGGAGTTACTGTTGCTTCGTGCTGTCCTCATAGTGACAGAGCTGAAACTCTGTTGTTCCCCTTCCTGTCCCGCATTTTGTAAAAGCTGCTCTCACATGCCCATCATCATGTGACATGGATCTATTTGCCAGCCCACCTGAAAAGCACCTTACATTTTACAAATCTGCGGCACAATAAAATTAATACCCAATGTGGAAAGCAATACCTAATCACAAACTAACACAAACAACAACCCCCCCTCTCCTAAGGCAGAAATCCTCGGGTATATCCAAGTCATCGTCCAATAACGTGCAGGAGCGGGTCATCCAAGGCACAGCGAAGGACAAGAGCGGCTTTACCTGGAGGGTTTGGCCAGTACAAGCACAGAGCGCAAAAGGTGCCATCTTCCTGAATCAGCTGGTGTGCAGAGGTAAGCAATCCCTCCACACAAGTGGCACGAGAGCAGCAGCAGGGTTGCTTGGGCAGTTGTGCCGTTCTGTCACATCGGGCGAAAGAAGCACAACTCAAATGCTCACTGTCAATGATGAATATCCTCAGGAAGGGCTTTTATTGGCAGACAAGTGCAGGGTAGAGAGGCGACGACAGGTAATATTGGAAGAACTGGGGAACGCAGGACAAGGAAGTGCTTATATACAAGACTAACAAGGAATAAAACACAGGGCAGCTGTGGCTGGTTAACAGGAGGGCAGAATAATAGGCAGGAGTAACAAACAAGGTGTGGCCCGATAGCACCCACGCCTGCACTGGAGATGTGGGGTTGGACAGACAGAGCTAGCAGGACGTGACACCAATCCCATAAAGTTCATATGCATTTAGAAAAAGCCATGATTTTTATGAGCAGTACAGTGGAGTATAAAAGGCTGGGTGGCTTAGTGGTTTCATCCCTTTTCCTTGGCTCTGTACTTTCTCTCCTTTTGTTTGCCTGGGTCTTCTCCACCGTTTCAGTGTCTGCTCTGTGTTCTAGAAGCCAAGCACTCTAGTGCTTTCTGCTTCCTGCACCTTGCTGCAACTATGCTGCATCTATGTACTGGATAAGCTTTTATGGGAAAACCAACGACTGGATAGTATCTTTTGAGTATCTCTAGTCACAATAGGTAACCCTACATACAAACGCTGCTTGTGGTGTGGGGACTATACTGTCCCTGCTAGTTTCTACAACAAAAATTCAATTCCATAATTGGCATGCAATTGCTTTTAGTCTACTTTTTCAATTGAAGCAGCAATCTGTTACCAAGTGAAATATGATCTTGCCATTAAGCAATAAAGTTTTAGTATCACGCTTTGTACAATCTCCTTTCAAATCAGTTTATTAAAGGAATAGTTTAAGAAATAAGACACTATACAAGACCTTTCATTTTGGAAAGCTTTCTTTATTTGTGTTCCAACATTACTGCATAGAAATACAAATGAACGGGGTACTATGCCAGTTTTGCCCCAATGACAGCAAACATCATACACAATTCAGTCCCAGACATATAATGTACCAAACATTGCATTATACTGTACGAAAGCTCTGCATCACGTTTACTATCATCACACAAACTCAGGAACATTCTGTCACAAGAATTTCAACTATAATCATACATATAAAGCACACTAAGTATAAACAAACAGTCGTTTACGTTGTTTACATGTTTGTCAGTCACGTAACAGGAAAAGCCCTTCATACTGTGCTACATAAAGCCCATTGTGCTAGTTTACACATCTCCTATAGCAAAAAGTTAACTTGATATTGAGGTTTGACTGAAACATATTTTGTTTGGTATTCTTAAGGCAACCAATGGCATTACAATAATTTAAAAATCAGATATGGAAGTATAAGAACATCAGAGGTATACAATTGCATTAGGCTGAAATAGATCAATATATCTATGCTTTACAACCAAATAAAGAACCATAAAAAACTAAAAATATCATTTTTGGTCCTCTTTAAATCGCATGATAACAGCATTTTTTCTTATTTCATAGAAGTTGGCATAATATTTTTGGAAAAATACTATGACATACTAATACACTATCTGAATATACTAAACGCATATCACATCAAAGAGTTGCTACTTATTACAATATAAACATTGCATTTCAACTTAAATTCTGAACTCTGATGATCTGGATTTTCGGCTGCGTTTTAAAAAATGAAGAATTGTACATGTATGCTTGTAGCTGTCATTAGAGAACGTCTTGTATTCTACATTTGTCATCCTCGTCAACAAAACTAATAAAAATCAGAGGAGGCGTGTAATGACATGCAAGTGGACCGAGACACATACACGGCCCCATTTTCACTCACTAACA
Organism: Mormyrus lacerda; assembly: GCA_015163995.2. Taxonomy (NCBI): domain Eukaryota; kingdom Metazoa; phylum Chordata; class Actinopteri; order Osteoglossiformes; family Mormyridae; genus Mormyrus; species Mormyrus lacerda. The sequence continues at coordinate 10,694,822 of JAABNX020000130.1, read as the reverse complement.
GCAAAGACAGTTTACGTTTGTCCTTCTCAGAGAGCTAAGCATTTACCTCAGTGTGAGAGGGAGGACAGAGCTGAGGGCCCCAGCAGCTCCTGCTGCATGGTGAAGCACAGGTGAAGGTGAAGCACAGGTGAAGGTGAAGCACAGATGAAGGTGAAGCACAGCTACGTGGCTTAACCTGCTCAGCTCCCTTCAAGTCAGAGATGCTCTGCTTCTGCTTCACTGTAATTTGATGCAGCTGCAAGGGCCTTTTCGCTATTCTCTGTGGTTAAAGAACAAAATCATTCAGAATCATTATAAAAAAAAAATAGTTACATTGAATATAAAATTTCTGCTTCATTAAAACATCCTGCTGTATGAAAATATGTCCATCCATTTTCTAATTCAGACAAATAATATAAGGAAAATCAAACTATAAGCCACATAAAATCACAGTACTATATGAACTGGAGAATTACATTTGACATACCTTGTTAAAACATACATCTGATGCCTCCTGAGTATGTTATTAATACCCCCCCCGAAGAAAGAACCTTATAATGTGTCATTAAGTGTACTTTCCATGTTTTTTTACTAGAGTTGCAATGGCATGAAAAATTCATGGTATGATAATTGCATATCCCAATATCGTGCTTTTCGATATATCACAGTTTAACCCCCCTCCCTGGCACAACACCCTTGCTGCTACTCAGTAAATAAATAGCAGAAACATGCAAAAAAGAAAGAAAATTAATAAACTTAGTAAATGCATCTCTTAATAGTTTATGTAGCGAACAGAATGCGAGTAGGAGGCAGATCCCTGGTTGCGGGAGACCAGAGGGTTTATTGATGAGCCAAGAACAAACAAAGCCGGAACAGAAAGCAAGAATCGTCGTCGGGTTGATCGCCAGAGGTCGGGAGCCAGGGGACTCAGTCCTACAGACAAATGCTGGACGAGAAGACGAAAGGGGTCAATGGAGACGGGTCAGGCAGGGAGGTTAGGCGAGGCAGGTAGGGCAGGCGAGACAGGCAGGTCGGACGCAGCAGGCAGGGAAAGCGGGAGAGACCAAAGACAAAAGAATGCTTGGTAGTGTTCCGGTACATAGCAACAATACTTTGCATAGTTGGTAGCGTTGGATCTGCTTCAGAAGGAGCTAATTAGAGGAGATCGACTACAGCTGTTACGCCCTGCCCATGTAGGCATGACACAACCCCCCCTTGATGGCCCATTCTGCAAGAGCTAAGGAAGTGGGACAGCCAAGTTATTCGGTGGGTGCACCGGGCTGTATCGCACTGGCTTCAGGAGTGAAACATGAAACGTGGGGCAGATGTGGTACACACTTGGGAGTTTGGTACCACTTATCTGATTCTGAATGGCCAGATGTAACGAGCCGACACCTTCCGACACGTGGGGAGCTTGAGGTTGCGGGTGGAGAGCCACACCCACTGGCCCACTCTGTAGACGGGAGCTGAGCATTGGTGCTTGTCCGAGTCGACCTTCTGTTTCCATACCTGACGGGAGAGAACGAGATGTGTACAGCGCCACACTGCCTTACAACCTCCATACCAGGTCTCCACTTGTGGCACGTCACTAGTCGGTGCATCCCACGGGAAGAGGGGCGGTTGATATCCTAGAACACACTGGTAGGGAAAGAGGTTCGTGACGGGATTGACTTGTGTGTTAAAAGCATAGTCAGCCCAAACCAGGTGCGTGGCCCATTCAGCTGGTTTGTCCTTGCACCACAATTCCAGGGGCTTGGATACTTCTTGAGTGGTACGTTCTGTCATCCCATTGGACTGGGGATGGTACGTCAATGTCAGGTTGAGTGTGACGTTAAGCTTCTTACAGAAAGCACAGAAAACCTGGGAGGTGAATTGCGGACCACAATCCAACACTATGTCCTTGGGGATGCCTTAGTAGCGGAACACCCAGGTCACCAGAAGATCCGCCAGGCTGTTGGTAGCTTGGGGAGAGCAAGCAGATGGTACATCTTAGAAAATCTGTCTACTACCATGAGAATGACAGTATTACCGTTGGATAGGGGTAGGTCAGTAATAAAATCCATGGCCAGATGTGACCAGGGCCGTGACAAGACCGGTAGGGGCTGAAGCAATCTGGTGGTCGGTTAGTGAGAGGACTTCAGTTGCACACATGTAGGACAGGAAGCCACGTACTCCTCCATCCTGGCCACCAGTACTGCTGGTGACTAACTGCAGAGTAGCAGAAATCCCCGGGTTTTCCGAACTCCTCGATGTGCATACCCAGCGTACAAAAGCAGAGCGGTGCTTGTGGGGTACATTCAGTTCGCCAGGAGGACACCCGGCAGGGGGAGTGCTGCATTTGTTTGCCGCCCGGATGGTCGAGGGACCAGGTGATCGTGGTCATGATACTCCAAATTGCAATGATCGGTAAAGACCTGAAAGGGGTGTCGAGCCCCTTCTAGCCAGAGCCTCCACTTCTCCAGGGCTAGCTTGATAGCCAGGAGTTCCCGATCCCCTATGTCATAATTGTGTTTAGCCGACGATAACTTCCTACAAAAATAAGCACATAGGTGATGACAACCAGTTACCAGGTCCCTTTGGATTAGGACGGATCCTACTCCAGCTTTGGAGTCTTTCACCTCAACCTTGAAGGGGTGTTCCGGCTGCGGGTGCTGGAGGACGGGAGCGAAGCAGAAGACACTCTTCAGGATCTTGAAAGTGGTTCCTGCTTCCAGTGTCCACTGGAGATGGGTTTTGTCCCCACACATGAGGGTCTTCCACCTGGCTGAAGTTACTGATGAACCGACAATAGAAGTTAGCGAACCCCAGGAACCAGTGGAGCTCCTTAGTGGTGTGCGGTCGGGGCCACTCCTTAATGGCGGTGACCTTCCCTTCATCCAAAGCGACTGCCCCTTGCTGGATGTGATAACCCAGAAACTTTACCTGGGTTTGGTGAAACTCGCACTTCTTACCTTTTACATATAAATGATATTTTCGTAACCGTTGCAACGCCAGGCGAACATGTAAGGTAGGAGAATAAATCAGAATATCGTCTATATAGACAATAACGAACCGGTTAGTCATATGCTTGAACACGGCATACATGAAGGCTTGGAAAATGGACGGACTGTTGGCTAGACCATACGGCATAACTCGATATTTATACTGCCCTTTGTTGAAGATAAAGATTGTTTTCCACTTGTCCCCTCGTTGAATCTGGACCAGATTATAGGCACTTCGCAGGTCTAACTTGAAGTGAACGCAATCACCTTGCGAAGTTGTTCTAATGCTGACAGGATCAGAGGCAGGGGTTCTTGGATTTTCACTGCAATAGTATTGAGAATCCATCCTTCTTCTTTATGAAGAAACCCATTGTTATGGGAGATGTCGATGGACGAATGATACCTTGTTTCAAACTTTCTCTGATATAGGTGTTCATGGCCTCCTCCTCATGCAGGGATAAGGAGAAGCGATGACCCTTAGGAAGAGGTGCCCCCTCTAGGAGGTCGATGTCACAGTCACAATCCTGATGAGGAGGTAGCTGAAAGGAGAGAGACTTGCTAAAGGCGTCAATAAGGTCCGCGTATTCGGCCGGGATGATGGACAGATCCCCGGGATCCGGGCTGTCAACCAGTGACGTCTTACAAGGTAGGGAGAGACATCGAGTGAAGCAAGCGGGTGACCAGGAAGTAAGCTCACCTACATACCAATCAATGTGGAGTTTATTCTTCTGCAACCATGGATGGCCCAGAATCAATGGGTCTCTGGTGTAGGGGAGCACCAGCAGATCAATGGATTCCCAGTGGAGGACTCCTACCCTCAAGGTCAGTGGTCCGGTACGATGGGTAACTTGTCCTCCACGTAGGTTTTCTCTGCTTATGCCCAGGACTGCCACCAGGGTGGGAAGTGCCTGCAGGGGAATCTTTAACTGCCACAAGAGGCTTGTCCCTCCATCAGCTGGGAAACCAGGGTGGTTAGCTGATTTACCTGCTGCTGCAGTTGCTAGGTCTCCACGGGATCCATACTTTCCTGGCAAAGTATTCTGTAGCAAACAGAATGTGAGTAGGAGGCAGATACCTGATTATGGGAGACTAGAGGGTTTATTCATGAGCCGAGAACAAACAAAGCCAGAACAGAAAGCAAGCATTGTGGTTGGGTTGATCACCAGAGGTCGGGAGCAGGGAAGTCAGTCCTACAGAGGAACACGAGACGAGCAGACGACGGGGAAACAGGGTCGACGGAGACGGGTCAGGTCAGGTCAGGTCAGGTAGGGAGGGAGGTCGGCGAGGCAGAAAGGGAGGGAGGGAGGGAGGGAAAGTGGGAAGAGGCAAATGACAAAAGAATGCTTGGTAGCGTTCCGGTACACGGCAACAAAACCTCGCATAGTTGGTAGCATTAGATCTGCTTAAGAAGCAGAGCTAATTAGAGGAGATCATCTGCAGCTGTTACATCCCGCCTGTGTGAGCATGACAGTTTATCTATTCACATGAAATACATCTTATTTTTTAATTTCATTTAATCACAACTTGCACAGCAAGCGTCAGTGACATGGTTCAAGTGGATATTATGAGCTTATATTTTGGCAGGTTATTAGCTTACAGACAGCTCATATTTTGCACTGGTGCATAACATGATGGATGGTGATACCTCAGATGGTGTAAGGCTTTCAAGGTTATGTACAAGAACAGGTTCTTTATTGCCAAGATTGTTCACTCTAAACATTACTGACACCCTCCGTTTCCTCAGAATATGTTTTTATCTTTAGAGTTTATTAGCTAGCTGGCCAGCTAACCAAATGATGCTGTTCACTGTGGCAGAAGTATCACACTCAGGGGTACTATAAAGGGGGGGGTGGGGGGGGGGAATAAGGACAAATCTAAGGGCCCCTGAGTGACAGGGTCTCTAAAAACTGAGAACCTAAATGAATTAGTCTGGTCTGGGGTGCAATATGATATGCTTTCATGAGGCCTAAAATCTCTAGCGGTGCCTCTGGTCAGGCCATGTGTCATGAAAATAGAAAACTGTCCGTTTTGGAAATAAATCTGAATTAATGTGAACTGGGAACATTAAATGTGAGTATAATTCATTATTTCTGTGTTGAGGTGTGTCACGGATATTAACATATTAGGACGTCATTTAAAACACAATGTCACTGTCCTTCCCTAATCGTCGGCTCCTTCGGTGTGCCACGCCTCCTCGTTAACCCCGTGTGGATTCCCCGTGTTCACCAGCTTCCTGTTGCTGTCATTAGTCCAATGTATTTAGTCCGCGTTCCAGTTTGTTTCCCCAGTCCGGTCATTTTAATGTTAATGCGTGTTTGCTTGCCCTGTCTCTGCCCCTTTTGATTAAAACCCGTGTTCCCCAATTTCCTGACTGCCAGCCCTCTGTCTGCACTCTGCGTCCAGCATACACTACCTGTGCGCTGGCACAGAGCAGGGAAGCAGGCACATGAGTTGAGGAGTCAGATGAACATGGAGTTTATTATGGGTAAGTCACAATCAGGTAAACCATTAATGACCGGACTGGGGAATCACTCACAGAAACTCGCTTAAATACACAGACTCAATTAACACAACTAGAAACAGCTGGTAACACAGGGATTCCACATGGAGTAGGTGAGGGGGTGTGGCACACAAGAGGATCTGTTCTGGTCCTTCCACCCACAGCTGACCCAATAGCTTTCTCTACTAAAATGAAGGTGATTAATGCCCGCTCTGTTGCTAAGTATTTTATTCTTAATGATTTATTCTGTCATGAGAGTCTGGATTTTATGTTTATCTCAGATATGGAAGCGTGAGAATGAAGTCTCGCATTTTTTTGGAATTATATCCCAAAGACTATTCATTTCTGTGTTACCACGTACTTCTGGCCGAGGAGGCTTAACTGCTGTTATTTTTAGAAAGCTATTTTTATGTTAATTGATTTCTTCATGCTCATATAGCTCCTTCCAGATGATTATGATTAAAATTGGGCAAGTTCACCTCTGTATTGTGCTACATTGCTCTCCTGGTTTTGCAGCATTTTTTTTTCTCGGATTTTCAGGGCTATTTGTCTTACCATTAAATTAGGTAGGATTGTCATAGTCGGGGACTTTAACATTCATGTAGATGATTCATCAAATAATCCTGCCAAGGAGTTAATGAGCATTCTGGCCCAACTCATATTGCAGGACACTCTGTGAACTTGATTTTTACGTATGGTGCTATCATTGATAATTTGCACATTAATGAAGTTAATTTCAGTAATAATAAATCAACCTCTTTTAATGCATCATTTAGTTCAGAGTCCTTCCCTCAAACTTGCATTCAGCGCAACCGCTTTATTGATGACTATTATTTCTGAATTTTCTTCACTTTATAATTTTTCTGCCGGTTGTTTTGATGATTATGTTGAGCTCCTTGTTAATTCTTTTAATGAACAATGCCATTCCGTTCTTGAAAAGGTTGCCTCTTGCAAAATTACTAGTGGCTATGATGTCTCTCACTTACTGTACCATGGCTAATTAATCAAACCGTGGCTTTCGGTGATCCTGTCAAAAAGCAGAACATTTGTGGATGCAAACATATTAAAGAGTTACTCTACTTTTACAATAAGTCAGTGAAAGAGGTTAGGTTTTATTATTTTGCCCTTATAGCTCGCAATAGGAATAATATTGGGATATTATTTAATACTATTGACATCATTGTTTAACCCCAACCCCAGCAAGCTCTGGAACGCTCAGATAATGAATTCTCAACCACTTTTTGAATACCTTTGTGAAGGTGAAGGTCCAAAATCTTTCTTAAAATCCTATTATGAAGATCCTTGTCAGGAGTTATTTACTTTATTTTCTCCAATTTCGCTTAATTATCTATTTACAATAATCGGAAACGTGACACCTCATTAACTTCCTTAAAGATTTTACGACCTTCTGTCTTGGGGCTCTTACAAGCATTGGTCCTTCATTGCTATTATCATCTATTAATAAAAAAATCATAATCTATTGTGACTACATGTCGGTGAAAGGCAATCTAAATAAACATTACTTACTTTCTTACTTAATAACTAAATGAAAACTATAAATATTGCTTTCACCATGACTTGATATAAAATAAAAAACAAATGTCAAATACTTTCCATTACCGCTTTTAAATGCTCATAAGCTGAAGTAATGGTTTATAAATTTTTCTTCCAAGATGGAAAACATTCAAGGAAATGTAATTTCCTTGTATTGCATTAAAATGATCATTAATAACACCTGAAACATGTTTTGCCCATTTAGAGTACGTGATGTGCATTCCCACATAGCAAGATGAGTCTGAACCGGGTCTGGGCCAAATGTTGTTCAGAAACTGCCACAAATCCGTAAACTGGATCTGGCCCAGTGTCTTTTTACACAACGGACCAATACTGGTCTGAATCCACTTCTTGGATTTGAAACAGATAAGGGCCACATGTGGGCCAGAGTTACATTGAATGTTACCAAATCTGGACCGTATCGGTCAGAAGTTAAATCTAGAGCAGCTTCCAGTGGCGACAGTGAGTGACTCTGTGGGCTGGTTCAAGCCCTGGCCTCAGCAGAGGATGCTGCAGGTTAGGTGACCCTGCACTGTGATCCCCAAGCTATGAAGGATGAGATGATGGTAGTGAAGAGTGAAATAAAGCTAAACAGAAAATTATTTTTCAAATAAAAACTGAATAAATAACTGAAAGTACACTGGATTTCGAATGAATATTGAAAACAGTATTAAAATACTAAAAATCAAAACTACAGTAACACTATACCCTGCAACAAAAGGTATATTTTTATGATTTATTTATTGAAATCAGATTTCAGTTTGCAATCCATTCCATTTGTGGTGTTTTTGGTGATAGAATCTTAGGGGAAATAATGATATCAATTACATAATGATAATTATTGATATCTACTGATATGAAAATAAAACGATTGTGATCAAATATTTTATCATATGTTCCAGCCATAGCTGAGTCTTCAAAGTAATTAGCAATCAAAATGCTTATTCTTTCCCAAATGGAGCTGTAAAGCATGAATGCTGATAAAGGATATGGGTTTGGCTATGGGAGTGGAGGAAGAACCAGAGAACCCAGAGGAAACCCCACGGCAACATGGGAAGAACATGCAAATTGATTCTTTAGAGACTGTAACTGAAAGAAGAACTTTGTCCAGACTACGGGCCATCATGGAGAACACCGACCACCCACTACCCAGCGTGGTGAGTGAGCTGAAGAGCACCTTCAGTCTCAGGCTCACCAGTGTTAAGTGCTCCACCGAACGCCACAGGAAATCCCTCCTCCTCACCGCAACCAGACTCTACAACCCCTCCCTTTGTCACTCGTCCTGGCAATAATGTGCCTAATGACTTCTACTGAATTATTAACATGTGCAATAGAATCATTCACGACAATGTGCAATATAGTCATGTTACATTTATAATAACTTTTTACAGAGTCACTTATGTACGAGGTAACACACTACTTTTGTCAGGGTCAGCCCCTGGGTCTCACTTTGTCCCTTCCCCGTGTGGCCAGCAGGTGGTGCTGGTCATCCCGTTCTTT
>JAABNX020000130.1:10665738-10681693 GCA_015163995.2 Mormyrus lacerda | reverse complement strand
ATCGGTGCGGCGTCAGCAGTGATGCGGGCGCTGCATCGGTCTGTCGTGTTGAAGAAGGAGCTGAGCCAAAAGGCAAACCTCTCGATTTATTCTCAGATCATCAGGTAGCATGCTACTTCAAGTTCCCTCTACTAAGCTCTGTACTATGGGAGGTCGAGCTGTTTCATCTGTTGCCCCACAGCTATGGAACCATCTTCCTGTCCAGCTGCGAGTTACAGAGAACCTGGACTCTTTTAAAGCAAATTTGAAGACTTATTTAGGAAAGCATACAACTGTTGAGATATCGTATTTAGTAGTTGTGATATTTTAGATTCTATGGATGTTTTTAACTTGCTGTTTTTAATGTAGCACTTTGAGATTTTGTTAATGAAAAGTGCAATATAAATAAAATGTATTATTATTTATTATTATTATATGTAGCCGATCTACGTTCCTACCCTCACCTATGGTCACGAGCTGTGGGTAGTGGCCGAAAGAACGAGATCGCAAGTGCAAGCAGCCGAAATGAGTTTTCTCCACAGGGTGGCTGGGCTCTCCCTTAGAGATAGGGTGAGGAGCTCGGACCCGCGACCCACCTCGGATAAGCGGAAGTTAATGGATGGATGGATGGACGTATTCCTTTACAGGAATAAAATATCTAGTCAGTTTCGATCAGACTCTGGGTGAACACAGGAGACAGGACCCAGTTTGCACAAGACCCCTGATTTATTCCAAATTCCAAAACAACCAGAAGCAAGAGGCAAAATATGTAGTCGGGGACGAAGCAGAGAAGTCGGAAGCTGGGGTGGTTAATAATGGAACTTTATTGATCCCCGTGGGGAAATTATTTTTACGCCTCCCTCAACTTGCTCTTTTTGTAGCGCAAGTTGTCCGCGAAGGGCAGCCACCTGTAGAGGCGCCCAGGGAGCTCAGGACCCACAGACATGCTGAGGCTGGGTTTGAACCTGCGACCTTGTGATTATGGCACACAGGTTTAGCCCACTGAGCCACATGCTGCCCCCTAATTCTATGTAGACACACCAAACAGGGGATCAGGAAGGACGAGAGGCAGGAACGGGCAGGAACCGGGGAGACGAGGCATCTGGGACAGGCGGGCGAGGAAGATAGGGCAGGCATGAGTCACAGTGGAGATATACTGTAGTGCCATGTGGATGATCGCCACTTGCCTCGCTTCAGCCCTGCTGAGGGCCACCTGGCTCACTTTCCATCTACGTGGCAACGCAGCTCTCGGCCTGTCCTCCACCTGGGATGAATGGGGGCAGCCGTTGCTGCTGGTGGCACAGGCCTGGGTGCTGCTGGTGCTGCATGTAGTCCCTAAGGTCCACACCACCTCGCGGGCCACACTCCACCTTAGGGACAGCTTTCTGTTTGGTGACAGCAGCTCAGGTTACTTTTCCTGTTACTTAGATTTCATCTGCCTAGTGTTAAAAACCGTGGTTGCAGGGCACACATGTACATAGAAGTATATATCCCATTCAAAAATATCACTTCTGAATTACTGAAGGATGTCTCGCATGGTCTCTAAATGCCTGTATCTCACCCGCAGGTGTTCTCCATGCCCCCCACCTTCTCAGGTAAGCGACTTGTCCTCTAAAATGTCCCTGCTTCGGTTAGCTAAAGCCTGAGCTGCTGGATCTTCTTTTACCTCGGGCTGCCGTACCCAATAAAGCACCTCGTCAAACTGGACTTCAGTGAGGTCAGGCACTTTCTCTTGAAGATCTGTCATTCTGTCGTGAGCAGGGAAGCAGGAGAGGAATACCATGGATCGGGTAACATGGGATTTAATGGGGAAATGGAGCAGGGACATGGAACAGGCAGCAGTACACAATCAGACGTGAATAGACTTCAGTGACAGACCTGGGGAAATGTATTGAAACACGGACTGAAATACACAGGACTAGTCAGAAATACAAATAGAAACACAAAACGGCTGATAACAATCGAGGTTACACACAAGGTAAATGAGGGAGTGTGGCATACAGGAGGATCAGACGAGCAGGGCATCACAAAAAGAAATGCGGCAAAAACGAATTGGGGAAATATTGGTAAACATTTCGGTATAAACATTTTCAAAAGATTTTTATGCAGATTAAGAATTCTTAGCTTTCAGCCATACCAAAGGGCTTAATGTGAATATATTCTAAATGTTTACAGTTCTTGTAGAGGTTTTCTGCTAGCTGTTCAAAAGAAGTGAGTTTTACATTTACATTTATGGCATTTGGCAGACGCCCTAAGGCATTATTTCTATAAACAATAAACAACAACCAGTGAATGACAGACGTGTGCTTTTCCTTCCTTTATTAAAATATGTATCCATTAGCTGTAACTCTACCTATAGAGTTTCTCATGTAAAGTTTGGCTATGTTATAGGAGGGGTCTTCTACAACTGTTATGGACTGTCATCTAGTGGTCATGTAAGGAACGTGTTGACACTGATACTGGAGGCACTGAACAAATGAATGGCAGTAGGGGCACAGGAACAACTGAAACGCTCAGTCGCGTCTCTTGGAGAGAGATTTGAGCCTGTGGCTGAAAGTGCTCCTCAACTGTTGCTGCTCTCTGGTTAGAGAATGGGCCTCATTTTTAAATAGGGAGTAGATTTGGGGCATCCTTCTTCCCTCCACTACTGCCAAAAGTGGATATTATTATTAATATTCCTTAAAATATGCCTGAAAAGTGGTGTCATATTTGGAGTCCAGAGCCAAACACAGTATTTTGTAACGAGCGTTTTCACTGTAACATAGATTTGCTGTATGATTCCTTGCATGAGCACAAGAGTCAAAAAGCGTGTCATGCCAGATGCATAAGAGCAGGCATCGATTAATGGCAATGTGCGCGATTAGTGTGTATCTCTAAGTGTTGTGTAAATTGTTGGCTTTAAACCTTTAGTGCTTTGCCCCAATGGTATGTAATTTGGATACAATGTATTAATTAATAGCTGTTAGAGAGAAAGTTATTCTGAAAATCTAAGGGATGTGCATTGTCTCCCAGAGTCCACTAATGAAAACACACTTCATAGGACATGGCTGTGTCATTTGGTTTCAAAGCGGCTAACAATCGACTGAATTTGCAGTGCTGTCCACGGCAAAAATGCACGTTTTCAACACAACAGACAGTGGACAAGATTTTTTTTTTTTTTTTTTTTTTTTTAAATCGTCATTAATTTAAAAATATAACCATGACATAATTTATATTCTCTACCGTAGTTTCAATGTCAAATAAACGAGCGACCGAACTTACCGCTCCTCAGCAGAGCTCGCGATCAGCTGAGAAAAGACGTGCGAAAAAACTTAATTAGCTCTCCTCAGCAGGGCTCGCGCCTGGTTGTTGAATAAAACTATATATCAACAGGATTTAGATGACATTAATGATTCCATAACACCTGTTACACTAACATACATTATTATATGTATTAAATGAGGTTTAAAAAGAATTAGGAAAGGCATGTAAATGTGCATTGTAAATCAAGCAAAACGGTAAGATAATAAGGGAAAATAATAAAACAACTATCCATGAAAGCTACAGTATGAGTAACAGCTCATTGTTACTAGAAAAGCTATCTACCCGTACAACAACTAAACGTTTACGGTAGATTTGCAGCAAACCCATGGCTGAATTGCAGCAAGCAAATGCGGCCACTAGTGGCAAACCTGCAGCAACATTTTGGAAATAATGAGGTCGCCGCTACTTTGGATTTAAATAATTAGATGTACCACTAATGTTTGCCATCTAATTTTCCAATTTATGATCTCCCAGCAAAATGGATCAAATAACTTGGTGGTGTTGCCGCCAGCTGTCAACAGACACAGGGCGGTGTTCTGACGAGACGTACTATCTACCCTTTCTGCGCATATATGCAGTTTCACTGTTTTGGGATTAGAGTTAGGTTTTAGGGCAGGGTTATACAAATCATGGTCCGAGCACTGCTGGTTTTCCAGCCTTCCTTTACCTATGAGTCAGGTGTATATAGCCTCTGACCAATCTGAATCAGTAATTATTAAACTAACTACCTGGGAGAACTGAAAACATGGCCTGGATTTGGAATCGGGGTCCAGATTTGAAGAGCTTTGTTTTTTTAGGGGTTAGGGTAAAAGTTTTAGGTGTTTTTTGTGGTTAGGGCTATCGATTAGCACCATGGTAGCCTAACTCGACAAAGTAGCTCAACCCATCAGAACATCGGCTCATTTAACTGACTTTAACATAATTAAGGAAACATCATCAAAGTGCGCATCATTACAAATATGGTCTGTGCACTGTGCAAAGTCCACAATCCCGATCTTAATTTCAAGCCTTGCATGCATTATGATCAAAATGATGTACGTACTGACTCGATATGCTACGAGAACCTCTATTACAGTTAATTAACAAAAATCTAATCTTTAACTACAAGTAAGCTTATCTCCTGTTCGAGTTAGTTCATTTGATTTCGTGCTCAATGCACGTGAGTTTTTTGTTTTGTTTTTTTTTTTTTGCAATACCGCCCCAAAACAGTAGAAGACGATAATGGCTGCAATGCCCCACCTCTTCCTTGGCTACTCAAACAGGTTTCACAGTAGAGCAACCGCACAGATGAGACCTGCGCCCACACATATTTTCTCGCGTTTTGCGAAATGTTTGTCTGTCAGAGCTTCCGTAGTTCAAGTCACATGAATGGGTTTATTGCGGTAGCAAAATTCTAGAAATGTTATTATCCTGGCGACAGCGGTTGAATCAATATTGTCATTTACTTCTAAACAGTCTGTGATTTGTAGAGGGTAAGCTCATTCTGAATCATTCGTTAAAACCAATAAGAAACCGAACCCTGTTTAAATCGGATATATCGTGAGTAGTACATTTGCCGTGTAACTGCCTAGCCCGCTAGCTACGCTGATGGTCATAAGAACAGGATTAATGCTTGAAGGGTACTGAGCATGACATGGTCCGATCTCAGTACAGTGCAGACTGGAGAACTTGTCTGTGTATGACATTGCTATTTTGGATATATTTTTTGCATATACATTTTTAATACTACAAATGGCCATATACGGGCAAAAGGTTTGTGTAAGTTAATCGATTCCAAAGCGATCAGTTGGCTACCAAAGGCTAGCTAGAAATTACACGAATACGAATTTTAATTATCTACCTATATTATGACGGAAGTCTAAGGATAACTGAACAGCTGATTGTGATATACGTGTATAAGCGGTCAGTGCTCATGATGTGTTCTTGGGTATTATTTTTTAAATTAATGTAATTATACTTTAATATTACAGCATGATTATATTTCTGAATAGGGAAGATAATCTAACTGTAATTAAGTATTTATAGATCTTTTTTTAAATCTCGCTCGCAGAATCTAATCGGTTTAGCAGAGCGGAAGACGCAGAGATGTTGCGGTGGATCCTCGGTGGCCGCGAAGCGCAAGGCGCCGTGGAAGTAAGTATTGGAGGATGCATTGATCAGAAAACCAAAAAACCCGAGCAATCATTTCCCCTTTGTCCACTATTATTAATTATTTGAAGGGAAGTAAGAAATATTTACTATGTTATGTTTATTTGTGATACGTTTCATCGAGTCGAATTTTAAAATAATCTAAGAAAACTATATCAATTATAGGTTTTTTAAAAAATACTTTTTTGGTTCATAATGTCTTTTACTTGTAAATGTAAGTTTGCACAGTAAAGCAAAGAACAAACTGTGGACCTGTAAGACTTTCTACAAAGAAGTGTGTGTGTGTTTTTTTTTTTCTTTTGTAGAAGAACACCGTGCTGGTCATCGGAGACGAACAGCCCAAAAATGTGTACACAGAGCTGCAGGTGCTCAAAGGTCATTTTGACATTGTTCGCTTTCTGGTGCAGATTGATGACTTCAGGTAAGTGGGAATCTCCTTCAGCGTTAAGGACTATCATTTCTTTGCCAGATCTCTCCTTTGATCAGACAGATTGCAAATGATGCTTAGCTTCTTTTTAACAATTTTTGCACATCCCTACTTGCTTGAAACAGGGTAACTAATGACTGAAGTATACAGCTTCTACCCAGCCCTTCTTCAGCAGCTTATCCAGTGTGGGGGAGACATGAGCTTGGGTTTTGAAAGTGGGTGCGTAGGACTGGAAATCCAAATGTCTAGTAGTGATCTTTTGCAGTTAGTGCCAGATCAGCAGATCGACAAAATTTGTCTGCCTGTCGATGGGTGGGGGGGAGTTGGGCGTGGGGTTTGAGGTAGATTTCACACCTCCATTCCCCCGTAATCATTTATTATTGGAGTCTGAGTAGATGGGCTTCTCTCGTCTTTAGCAGGACTTAAGGCCCACAGATTGTAGTTTTTTCTTTTAGATTGGCTTCTTCTGAGTCATAATTTGTCAATCATCCTGACAGTTCCTTTTTCTGCCCTACCCCCCCTTCAATTTATCCAGTGTCTCACGAGCTGGTTTAGGAACGAGCTTCTGGGAGCGGTTATTGTCAAAAGACAGCCAGTGGCATAGAAAAAGTCCTTCATGAAACCCGGATGACGTGGAGTTTGATATACTGCTCCTTCACACAGATGGCCTTTTCCCGCTGACCAGGCAATGTTTTCTGCTCTGGTTGCTGCAAACTTTCTTGGTTTCATTACTGTGGAAATCGGCGTGGCGGACTCTGATCTGATGAGGAGGAGAATCTGATGACCTAGATCGCTCTTGCGGATTGCGTTTGACTCCCACCAGCGCCTGTAAATGTGCCTCCTCTACTGGTAGCAGATGACGCCAAAGCGACAGGATAATCAGGCGTTAAAACAGCATGGCGTTGTTTACTAATGAGACAAGTGCAAAGGAGCAGTTCAGATAAAGCAAGGCCAGTGGTGACATGGCATGGAGCATAATCCTGCCTGCTTATGCCTTGCCGATTTGTGTCTTTATGAAAATCCAGTATTCAGGCTATTTTTAAAACTTCTGTTTGGGTATTAGACCATTTTCCCTTTATTTATTTAATTACTTTAGCTGTACATTTGAAAGCAATAGCTTTGTGTCATATTCGCAGTGCATTGTTACTGGCTTGATGACATTTGCGAAGTGGTGTGCAATGTAGAAGGCAGTGTCAGGCAGCCCCTGGAGTAATTGAGGTTAAAGGCCTTACTCAAGGGCCCAGCAGTGAAACCTCTCTGCGGATGATGTAACACATGCTACACTTTATTCTAAATTTTAGTGGATAGTACGTGTTGCATGTGACTATCCTGATCACGTGGTATGATGGCACAGTAGCATCATACCTGATGGGTTTGGAGGTTCATTGCCTACCACGGCTGTCCCTGTGTGTTGCGTTTGCACTGTCTGTCCATTCTGGTCACTTTCTCTGGATTCCATCTGTTCATTGGTGTCACCACTCTCATGCTCTGGGCTTCCTGGCGAAGGCTCCAGGCTCACCTTGACCCAATCATAGCTGAGTGCTTATGGAAATTTATGAATACAATGTGCATTATTTTGTACAGTACCAGTCAAAAGTTTGGAAACCTGAAGCGACAGTTTTGGAGGAGTTGACCAGAGAGTAAAGGAAAAGCAGCCAATAAGTGCTTAGTATATATATGGGATCTCCTTCAGGACAGCTGGAGAAGCATCCCAGGAGGCCACCTCATGAAACTGGGGTAGAGGAGACAGTATGGTCAGCCAGTCCCTGGAGCAATTGGGCTTAAGGACCTTGCTTAAGATCCAAATGATGGGATCACTCTGCCTTCCCAAGGATTTGAACCAGCAACCTTCCAACATACAGAGCTGCCCCACCCCAATCTACAAATTATTATTATCATTTCTTTAATACTTTTTCGGTAATTATGCATTTATTTTTTATTGTCTTAATGTCTATATAGTTATTCTAAAATATAGTGAATAGTAAAAATGGATCTTTCATGGGTAGGTGTGTCCAGACTTTTGACAGGTACTGTAGATACCTCAGTATATATTAATGGTCTTAATAAATACACATTTTCTAAAAGATTTATTAAATGTTTTATTGCTGTGCTATTGTTTATATGTATTTTCTCTCTTTTCTTTAGGTTTGCCTCTGGTGGAGATGATGGACTGGTGCTGGTTTGGAATGTTGAGGTGAGTGAAATTTGAGATATTTAGCATTGGAAGCTATTCTGGTTTTCAAAAAATTTCATCCTTCATAGGTCCCAGAATCTAATACTAAATGACAAGGTTCCCCAGTTCCTCAGACACACCTACTCAACCTGGGAATTAGCTGATGAAGATCTGTGGTCCAGGACTTGGGCAGCCTTGCTTAATGACCTTGGTGTTGCCATTGTGAGACATTAAGTAAACTGCCAAGACCCCATTTGTCTGATTGGTCTGAAACCTACATAAAACATTACAAATGACCTTTTAACAGGTTCAGAATATGATGTACTTGTTTTTGTTTTATTTTATTTGCGTAAATGATGCAGAATTCCAGTAATAACTGGGGGACTTATTTTTTTTTTTGTTGATGAAACAGACCAGTAGATGGCGCTGCTGCTGTTTAAGTGCCGAACTTGTGAAATGGGGGGGAAAAAAAATGGAGGGACAACAAAATTAGTCAGAGGATTATCTGCCCCCAAGTGAGTCAGTGAGGGATTATGTCAGTTCTGGAGGAATATGCTGCTATAGCTTTCCGGGTTTTCAGCAGTTTTATCTCTGGGGAAAATATGCACCTCTGTGTACCGTCACAAAACTTTACAGAGACCAGGTGTGAAGACTAGGCCTATGCGTTGGGTGTCTTGGGGGGTCTGGCTCTGCTCACTGTGGTCCAGCGTTCTGGGGCCGTCTTTACTCATCTTTTTTGATACTTGGCTATGACATGAAATTTGCCGCTGTTCAGAGTAGAAGTTTGGGTGTATCTTCCATGGCATGTGTGTTTACTCTCAGACTTTAAACAAGTTTTGTAAACCATCTTGGACTAGTCTTATTCGAGGTGTGTGCGCGCGTGTGCATGCACGTGCGGTATGCTTATGTTAGGACTGAATCCCTGGCTCTTGTCTCAGACAGGAGAGCGTCTCCAGGAGCTGAGGGGTCACTCGCAGCAAATCACTGCCATGGCGGTCTACAGCAGACCAGGCAGATGGACCCCTCACACAGACCTCCTCACAGCTTCCTCGGACCGGACCCTCAGCGTATCCTCTTTCCCAGCAGTCCCCGGACACTCCTGCCTGTGTTGTCTAACTGGGGTGTGATTTTGATGCATGTTTGATTTAGTTGTGATTTTTTTTTTTCTTCCCTTCCTAGTAATTTAAAAACTCATATGCATATTAACTGTAACCGAACAGGCAGATGAGGGAGGTTATTGTCAGGTAGGGACTGTGTGGATTTTCTCTCTTCATCATCAACAGAAATAACAATAAGAAATTTGTTATTCAGTATATATAAGGAATGACAAGCTTATTGATGACTTCTTGTGCCAGTGTTTGAAGAATGTATCTTCCAGAAACTGGTAGTTGACCTTGTGGTTAATTTTTTACACAATCTGCAAGTCAGAAAGGTCTGACAAGTTCATCACTGAACTGGAGGTTCTGTTCAGATTGCAGTTTTGAAAAATGATGGCTTTTGATGCTCAGGAGTTTCTGGAAGTCTCTCCTTTAATTTGACAGAGAACTTTGGCAGTTCATGTGTGTTATCTTCTCTCTACAAGCCTCTTCAGTCCTCTTTGGCTGTTGCCAACAAAACACTTGATTGTACAGTGATCACGTTTCAATAGCCTGGCAGTTTTGATTGTTTTGCATCCATCGGACTGGTACTTTACTATTTAGTTTTCTTTTCCTGCTCTCTGTAAGGTCCTCTTTGGCTCATTTTAATAGTAATAATAATTTGCTTAATAATTATTCACAAGAAAGCATCTATGTTTTCCTGTTTTTATCCAAACAGATATTGTCTTCTGACAGAATACTTAACATTTTGCTGTTTTTAAACAGTTTATTCTTAATTAGAGATTCATCCTGACTGGTATTGGTTGGTTGAGAAGATACAAGTGAAACACACACTCGCGTAATAATTCTGCACACAGTGTAGAGGCGCGTGTCTCACAGCCGGTGGGTTCAATTACATTCAGAGATGGAAAAAGAAGTATAAGATGAGCAGAGGCCATCCAGCTTTAATCCCCAAACAAATAGATGCATTTAATTTTACGAGACACATGGTAAACTAATAAGCGTGTGCTTTTATTAATGTAGGTAGTTGTATCCTGTGGATCCAGCCGGATTATTAGCAGGGGGTGGCCAATGATTTTCATGGAGTGCCTCAAACAGCAAGACATAGATTTTTATTATTATTATTATTATTATTATTGTTACTGTTATTATGAACTATCTGTTTGTTCCATTCCAGTGTGTTTGAAGAGGGACATTGATAACTAATTAAAAATATATGCAATTAATTTAAATGCAGAAGAATAATTGGGATAAACCACATTTAAAGTCATTTAAAGGTTTTACAAACCTGTTCTTTAGGAGCGTTGTGATGCAATCGAGTTCACCCTGCAAACTGAGGGCATGGGCTGCACTGTTTAGGGGTCCGGTGAGGTACCACAGCTTTTGGTAATTTCACTTCTGAAATGAAATCTGGACAGTCTCATATGGGGGTGGCCGCGGGGGTGTGCAGAGGGTGGTGGTCTTCATTATTAGGTTTTAAATTTTATATTACTATGTGATTTTAACATGCTGTGATTCCTTAATCTTTCCTGAATGTTCTGTTCAGATGTGGGATCCAGACACTGGGAATCGAGTACAGACTGTGTCCGATTTGCAGTCTTCTGTAAAGGTGAGCGTGAGTTTGTGCATGTGTGTGATGCATCATGCTGTTTAAAGTATGAAGTATGAGAAGCGGATTATATTACTGAATGCTGGCTTTAAGAATTAAGGGTAAAATTATACTGTAATTATATGTGATATTTGGGCTTGAGATATTGTAGCATTAAACAAGAAGATATGTATTTTAGAAAGTGTGATAAACATGTCTGCTGACAAACTTTCAGTAAAGTTTTGAAGAAGTATCTCCAATAAGTGTAGCCGTACGCTGAAGCGAGCCCTGCAATAGCAGACCCTACAGCTAAAATATACCGTTAATTCATTTTTACTCTACTTTTCTGCTCAAAAGTAGATTGCCAACCACTTTTCTACACAGAAATGAACTGGATTTTTGTGAAGAGAGAAATTTAGTTTTGTATGTAATTGTTTGAAATTCCTTGCATTTCATCTCATGAAGTTGTAAATCAGTGTATCCATCCATACATTTATCTTAAGTGACCTTTACAGCTGTGTTTCTTAACCTGGTCTTTGGGGACCCTCAAACAGTCCACATTTTTGCTCCCTCCCAACTACAGACCGGATTGAGAAACATTGCCGTACAGAGTTGCAGAGAGCTTAGAAGTGCATGGCGCAAAGCCAGGGGATGGATGGTTTTCATATTTCATACTTGCTTAATTTTGTAAGGAGTAGTTTTCTGTTGCAGTGTCCACATAAAGGTAATAAACGTAAAGCAGATAAATCAACACATGCAGCTAGGTCTGTGCCCTATGCAGCTTTGGATACAGTTAGGTCCTTAAGACATTTTTGCAGTTTCTGTAATCTTCTCTCTGTATACCATCACAATGGATTTGAAATTAGTGTGAGAGAGAAATAATAGTATCTGATGTACCAGTGGATTTCCGGATCAGTTTAAAAAAAAAACAAACAAAATAGTTGGAATGTTCAGAAAAATTGATTGTGTGTCATACTTTTTCCTTCTGTTGCAGATTACCACAGTGAGTCCGTTTAGGGGAAGATAATTAGAAATAAACAAAATATATATTAAGAACATTCATCACCATTTACATTTAGAGAAATATTAAATGTATTGCACTTTGCCTAGTACTGACTCAAGGATTAAGCATACATTGTTTTGGTCTTTGGAAAAAAATGTCTTTCATATTTTAATGTTTATTTTTCTCAGTCTCAAGAGTCCCTATTGATTATGTTAAATAAATTATATTAAAGTCGTTAAAGTAGTTTAATGGAAGAGAGAGAACTTTCAGAGAGTCAGTATGAGCTTGCTAGTCTTATAGAGTATGTATACAGTGCTTACAGAATTCTTGTGATACTTGCTTAATTCTGTAAAAACATTACAAATTTATTGGTTTCATAACAAATGTCCATTGACAAGCAGCATTTAAGTGAGAGCTAGGAGGCTGCTTGTCTTCCTCAAAGACATTTTCTTTTTATTAAGTATCATTAATTTTTTTTTGACTGATTCAGTTCTGTTTTTGCCATTTTACTATTAATTGCAATTGTAGTCACTGGCACCCAAAGGGATATTAAACACAAATATTTGGTGTTATTTCATTGTTACTAAATAAAAAGCATCCGATGAGACTACTTGTCAATGAACTTTTTAAATGCTCTTTTAGAACGATAATTTGGGCTTAAATTTATTACTACTTCAGTGTTTTACTTGAAATTACTGGTCGTTATAATATGATATATGTACCAACTTGCAATATTTTTATTGAATTAAGTTAGGTCCCAAGACACTCTGAGGGTGTATATCAAGTTATACATAGATAACTGTTTCCAGAAGCAGTACATATGTCGTGTTTCTGGTGCTCATGCTGTAGCAGTTTACACTATGCAGAACACAGTCGCGGAGATGTACAGTTTTAGGAATCCCGTGGCAATCTGGACAAGGATCGAGTTAAAATTGTGGGCGGTTAGATATAAAGTGCTTTGTGACAATGACTGTTGTTAAAAGCGCTATAAAAATTTTATTGAACTGAGTTGAATTGAATTGAAAATCTTTCCCCGCTGACTGATCTTGTATTACCTTGCTGGCACGGGTGGTAGGGTTTGTACTGCATGCTGGAGGGCACTCATACAATCCCTGGGTGTCGGTTCTGCCCCGGTCGGTCTTTCTGTAATTTGTAATGACCTTGTGGGTCTGGTTCTCTGGGTTAAGTTCAAAACCGCAGGCTGTTCTGCAGACTCAGCCTTTTTGGGTCTTGCATTTGTGCAGCTCAGTGCTTAGCTTCTGCTTTTGTGTGTCAAGACCATCTTAGAAAAATTAAAATGAATAAGAACTTCTCATAACTTATTTTTCTATACGATGGTTTTGTTGGCATGTGAGTTGGGAATGTAGAAGACTTTGTGCTGTATGTCTTGAGTTGCTTGCATGTGATTTGCTCTTTGTAGGAATTTGCAATAAGGAGCAGGTGTACATAATTAAGAGGTCTCTGATTGTATTTTCAGCAGCTCTGCCAATGTTTACTCTTCATCATTTGCTTTCCAGCACATTAGCGGGCGTTTATGCTGTTTGCTGTCGTGTGTGTGGTAATTTCTGAGAGTAATACTTTTATCTTTGTTTTTGTTATTTCTGGACGTGACCTTGCCCAGTTGGTTCTTATTTGCAATTTGGGTCATTTTTCTTTTATGCTAGGCTGTGTGATATAGTGCTTTGTTGTTTTGTTAACTGGCTGGTGGAGTGTGTAACTCGATCTTTAAAGCCAGGTTGGAGGTAGAAATTTGTTTTCCATTGGACAAAGGAGCGTAGACATTGTATCCGGACCAGAAAATTGTTTTTATGTGTTCATTTGTGCACTGTACAGGGTTTAGCTCAGCATTTTGTTTTCATTATTGTCACCTGGACTACCCTGGCTAGCTTTTCAGAGACTTGGTTGGGGTCCTGTAGTCTTTTAATGAATGAAGTAGGGAAGTCATTGGCGTTTATGTCTCATTGTCTATTGCATACAATTCAGTACAGCAAGTGCAGCGAGTCTGGGGTCATGTAAAACTGAGACGGTCTTTGTTTTGAAGCAGTATAGCATCATTTGGTTTATTGGTCCAATTTATTTATAAATGGTCAGTTGATATGAATCATAAACAAGCCTTAGTTGCAGTAAGATCCAGACATGTTTGGTTTTATGGCTATTGATTGGGGTTCAGTTGTTTGTTGCTTAAATGCTAGATTAACCTCCCGTTGAATCAATGTCATTAATATGGAATTCGCATATTAATTATGAAGGAAATCATCTTCAAATGGATTCAGAGTTTTTGCAGGACAGCTTTAGGTACCTGTAGATATCCAGGCCATTAGAGTCCTGCTTAGGCATTGGCCTAAAGTCAAGTGCTTCTTGAGTTTCCACACTGACCTGTTTAATCTATTAAGTTTGATGGAACCAGTTTATATTAACCAGTGGGATTACAGCTGTCCTTTTCTCAATCATGTTTACTGTTAACCATGAATGTTTTAACCTTTTTGAATACTCGAGAACTTTAAACATTGATGTAACTGCTGGTTGATGGTATCTGTGTGCTCCTTCTCTCTCTGTCTTCCAGTGCCTGCTTGTTCTGGATCACCTTGGCTCGTGGATTTCTGGAGGCAATGAGATGTGTGTCTGGAACCAGAACTTCGACCTCCTGTGTAGAACCGATCACCATAGCGATGCGGGTGTGTGGCACACCTGGGCTGTGTGACACAGAGCAGTAAGCAGTTCATCAAGAATTAAATTATCGCGCGTCATTCACATAATAAGTGCCGGTTTTTTTGACAGGAATTGTCGCTATGGTTGAGTTGCCAAAGAACTGCGTAGCTGCTGCTGTGGACAAAGAAATAGGTTTGTATCAAGAAACAAGAGTTTATAATCTGACGAGGCATCAACACATAACGACATGGGGTCATGTGAACCCGTGGCAGTAATGAGTGCCCTCTTGGGGGTCATTGCAGTCATTTACAGACTGAGCAGCGTTGCAAATGAAGCAGACATGACAGTGACTGAAGTCCGCAGGCTGACAGACCACCGGGACAGCATACGAGCTCTGATCACTATTAATGGTAAGTCAGTGCTTTAGGCGACTCGCATGTTTTTGTGCATGTCAGTGTCCTTGTTCCATTTCGGGGTTTTCCTCAGAAGAGCCCATCACTGCTTTCAGAATCTTTCTTGTGTGTTCAGTCCTTATTTTTAGCTTATTCTGACACTGAGAAATGTCTATAAAAATGCTTGTGGGTAGTTGGGTCTTTGGCTCTTGAAGGTCTTGGTCCAGGTGGTGCTTGTATTCCTCCTTAGATCAGCTGTTTGCCAGCGGTTCTCACATCGGGGAGCTTATTGTGTGGGACTCCTTGGACTGGACCCCCCAGGTTTTTGAGTGCATCCTGTGGGACCACCCACACGTCAGCCCTCAGGAAGAGATCAAACTCGGAGGGCAGAAGCAGAGCGAGATGTCCATCCACCACATGGCCTCCGTTGGAGAGGTAGTCGTGCCTGGCAGATGCTGACCATTCTCATATCAAACTAGAGCCGTTGATGCGTCTTGTTTTTCCACACGGAGCATATTTTCACCATCCTGATCTGGGCAGGCAGCAATGTGTGGGTGTTTTAAAAGTAATTGTTGGACTTACTGTACCAATTTAGGACCTTCCTAGATAGCATGAGAACTGTAGCTTGCTGAATACCGTGAACACGGTTAGGGGAACAGCTTATCTAGAGAGATGCCGATAAACTCTAAACTTCCCTTCCCCAGTTCATTGCTGCTGCTGTTGGAAGTGGACTGTATATCTACAACATACTGACAAGGAGTGTGGTTGCCTACAGGAAGACCGCCCATGACTCCAACATCCGGCAAATCCTGCTGCTGCCCGATGGGTTTGTATTATGTTTAGGCTCATTGCACCTGAGTCCTACTGGTCCAAGTTCTTGTCAGAATTATGCTTCAGGGGCTGGTACACATGAGAAAAAATATACACAAATATACAACATTGCTTTTTCATGCATATGGGAAATACATTATTGTAGAGCAGTGGTTCTTAACCTTTTGGAGGTACAGAACCCACTAGTTTCATATGTGCATTCACCGAACCCCTATTTAGTGAAAAATAAAATATGATTTTTTTAAAATTCAAGACATAGATATTTTTTTACTGGTGCACAAAAAGAGTCGTGCATGAACATCACCTTGTTCAAAGAACAAAACCAACACAATGCATGAACTTACAACAAATTACATACCTGCAAA
>JAABNX020000130.1:10636153-10664968 GCA_015163995.2 Mormyrus lacerda | reverse complement strand
TGCATAGATTTAAAATTTTAAAGTTAATTGTCTTTGCTCTTTGCACAGTCACTTGCATGGCACTGTGGCTTGACACCCCCGTGGGGGAGGGATTGTGCCTGACCCCCGGCTGTGTGTGATATGAGACTGTGGAGTTTGCATGTGCAGATCCCCCTCCCCATTCTGTCCAGGATGTTCCTGAATCACGCCATGTGCTTCCAGAAGCTCCAGGCTCATTATAGCCATGTCCTACTCTTGGTTATGGAAGATGGATGGATTTCATTTGTTATATATATATGGGTTGTACAAGTGTGACTTGAGACTTATTTATGTAATGACATTTTGCATGTTGTGTGAGGGGTTTTTGTTATTGGGATGGTCTGTGCATGAACATTAGCTGGTATAGATATACACAGATCATAAAATGTATGAATGAATGTGTGGGTTCTTGTTACATATTTATAGAATATGATGTACATTTGTGCACAGCAAGTGAAGGCTGCAGAAAAAAACTAGTGAGAGCTGGGAATTCAAATGAAAAAATATATTCCACTGGAGTTTTACATCCCATGCAGAATTTAGTGAAGTTGCTTGGACTTGTCTGGACACTTTATATAAATTGATGTTTGTTTTGAGATTTTATTACTTGCCCGAAAATAGTTAGAAGTTTTTTTATCGGGGATAATCTTATAGAAGCTGTGCAAATACAGTATTTACCCCTTTTTCAAAGGTTGGAATTGCATCGAAGTGCAAGCTTCTATAAACTGACGAACCAAAACATTATGACCATCCCCATATGAAATGAATAACGTTGACTTGTAAAATCTCGTAAAAATGGCTCAAGGAAAGGGCTATATTAGTCGGTTATTTAACCTTGTCATTGACGTGTTGAATGCAGAAAAAAATAGACAGGGATAAAGATCTCAGTAACTTTAATGGCCAAATTGTTATGGCTGCACGCCTGTGTTGGAGCGTCTCGGGAATGACAAGGCTTGTGCGGTGCTCATGGTCAGTCCTGGTGAGCACCTACAGTACAGACAGAGGTGGAAACCACAATCCTCCAATGGCGTCGGGGAGCTGAGACAATGCTGTACAGACCCACAGAAGAGCTGCTGTGGCATAGATCAAACATAATTTTGGTGATGCTTACGGGAGCAGTTTGTCGTGACCCAAAGTGCATTGAACCCTGCTGCGTATGGGGCTGTGTAGCTGCACACGTCCCACAGAAACTCGACACATACCTGGCTGTCCCCATGATGCAACAGAAAACGGGATTCATCGGATTGGATGGCCCTCTTCCACTGCTCCAAGTTTCAGTTTGGACTCTCCATGTCCAGTATACAGTAGGTGCCGAGAGAAAGTGCCCAGTTTGAAGAGAGAAGACATTTATCAAGAAAGTCTATATGAAAACATCTCTAGAATTTGCCAGAAGGTGAGTGCGAGACAGCTAACAGTGATGTATGGTGGCGGCAGCGTCCTGCTATGGCGATGCTTTTCAGTGACAGGAGCTGGGCGTTTTATCAACATTGTACGAAGATGGAATGGAGCAAAATGCAGGGATATTGTAAGAAAAACTGGTTCATTTTCCAAACAAGGAGAACTCAAGCTTGGACAAAAAGCATTTCAGCAGGACAGGCCAACAGCAGAGCAGAAAGCCAACAGCAGAGCAGAAGGCCAACAGCACAGCAGAAGGCCAAAGGAGTGATTAAAGAACAAAAAATGTGAATATTCTGGAGTGACCAAGGCATGAAAAGTCCAGATCTGAACCCCATTGAGAACCTGTGGCATTCTTTGAAAATTGCACTCATCAAGTGGCAGCCAACCAACCAGCCTGACGACCTGGAGCAAATCTGCCATTAAGAAAAAAAAAAAAAATCACTCCTGATTGTTAAAAGCTTAACATGCACCATTTTATGAGATAATGTTTTGGTTCTTCTGTGCATTTCATTTTTTTCCCTCAAGTTTTTATTTTCCAGGAATTAGCAATATAAGTTTTATTATGTGAAAAGACATAAACCATGGAAGCAGAATTTATTTATAGGGCCAAAGGTATTGCTGTAATTCCAGGCATTGAAGTGAACATCTTTGGGGCATGTTTCATGTGACATGCTGCCTTAATGATGCCCTCAAAACATGCAGAACTTTCCCAGGAATTTTCCTGGAAGCCGACCTGGATTAAGACAGTTTGTCTCAGGGTGCGTCATCAAATCAACCCATAGCGGTATTACACTTGGAATGGTACTCTGGTTGCTCAATGTTGGTTGTAATACCTGTTATTACAAATGGTCTGAAGGGTGACGTAGCATGTGAAGCATTGTGTCTGTCCCCCCCTGCAGGCAGCTGATGTCCTGCTCTGAGGATGGCAGTGTGAGGATATGGGAGCTGCAGGACCTTCCTCTGCCAGCAGAACCAGCCAGTGCAGGTGACGGCCTGGTCCATAAAGCTGTCCGGGGTGTTTCAGCATGTTTATGAGACGCTCAGTGCCAGTTATGAAGACTGGTCCGTATAAGGCTGCGGATGATGGTGCCAAAGTCTGAGCTTAACCGCATATAGTCAGTTACTGAGCTGGATTCAGCTCATATTGAGGGTGGAGTCTGTAAAGCCTGGGAAAAAATGATATATGGTCTTTTTTCCAGTATTTGAACTTGATTTGTTACTTCACCATTACTATGTGAAATTCATCATGTGTTTGAAATGATTATTTGGAATTTGTGCAAGTACAGTATGTGACTGCCGACCAGTGGGATTTGAACTGGCGACCTCCCGAGTGCAGGCGCAGAGCCACACACTCTTTGTGCTCCTTGAAGTAGTTTCTATACGGCTGCCAAGAGTGCTGCTTAGTTAAACTGTACCGTACATTCACACTCTCTTATTTTATGTGTATACAAATCATCCAGATCATAGGTGAAGACTAGCATGTGTTGCAGCCTCTTCCTTCAATGTTAGCTGTAATTGTCAAAGAAACTTTCCCTCCTGACTTCAAAGGCCATGAAGCAGAGGGTTTGTGTTGCAGCTTCAAAACCTGAGGACCTTTGAAGGGAAACTGCACTTTACCCCCTGTACTCTTGTTGGTTGCGTTCTGGCTAATGCAGTGCAGGTGGTGCTTTGTAAATCGCTGAAGCAGGACAGCAGAAAGACCCCTTCAGTCTCTGCTTTGGAAACACATTTCAAACTGAACACTTTCTCATATACATTTTTGTTGGTTTTGCCACCAAAATACTGTTCTCATGGGACCCGTCTCAAGTCTTGGTGGAGACTGGGGCGATGTCACCGGGAGTAATGTTTGCCACATGTCTTGTGGCTTGGCACTGCAATGGCATTTCCACTGTCCATTCATCGTACATCCATTGCTAAGTTTAGAGAAATCTGTGTAGTTGCATTCTGAGATTCACCGTTTCTCAGTCTCAGCATGCCGTAATAATTTAGGGTTCTCTCATAGGGGTCCTCTGTGTAGATTTATATTGAGAATTTAAAGATATATTATGGGAGCATCAGGTGAAAGTGGTACTTACACACGGACATACTTTTTGAGTGACATTTGACTTTCTGAAGCATTCACACGTGGAGGAAGAGCATCAGTCTGTCATCCATCTCCATCTCAGGCTTCTTTGGAATGTGGAGTTTCGGGAGGACGAGCAAACAGGCCAGCCAACCAGTGAAAAAGGTCCAGGAGGCTCCGGCCCTTCGCACCCTGGAACTGATCGGAGATCTGATTGGACACTCTGGAGCCATCCAGGTAAAGCTACTGACTTGTAGTTTAAGCACAGTCAACAACGTGGAAAATTTTGAAGTTATAGTTGACTTTATAAGAAAAGCCTCATCTTAAAGAGGGGTTGGTAGTCCATATTCCTTAGTTACTCCGTCGTGCTTCCATGAAATTTCTATTCTGCTACAGTGCGACTAATGCGTTCCTATAAAACCTTACATTCACTAAAATCCTGTACAAAAATACACATATCCAGTTGGAAAAATTTGATGGGGCGATTGCTACTTACTTAGTTACTTAGTAACGCGAAACAAAAGGAATTAAATATAAACAGTGGTGCCAATGGCCCACAATGTACTTGGATACATTTCAAGTAAGAGATCATAATAGGACATTAATAGATTATATCATAAACTATGGGTCTTATGAGTCTCACGAGAATCGCCTAGTAACTGCTTCAACCGACAGTGCCGAACTGTCTAACTGGCCGACTGCCGAGAGCCAGGAGGTGGGATAGGCCAAATGACACATCATGAGCCATTTGCTGTATTTTCTGACCCCACTAGATGGCGCTCTTGGTTTAC
This sequence comes from Mormyrus lacerda, assembly GCA_015163995.2. NCBI lineage: Eukaryota > Metazoa > Chordata > Actinopteri > Osteoglossiformes > Mormyridae > Mormyrus > Mormyrus lacerda. The sequence continues at coordinate 10,660,699 of JAABNX020000130.1, read as the reverse complement.
TTTGGGGCATGTTTTGAGCCATTTTATGAACAGAGAGCACCATCTAGTGGGGTCAGAAAATACAGCAAATGGTTCATGAATCATTGTTTTGACCATCATTGGTTAGGAGTAGTGAACCACAGCCACCACGCGGCCGGACTTGCACACAGCACAAATACAACGGATTGCGGTATGCGGGGGGGCCCTGAAGGCAACATAGCTACAAACAGTCTACAAAAAGCAAATCTAAGTGAATTTAAAAATGTTGCTGTGTTTTTATATAATTTGTCAAATTTTTACAATTTTAGAAGCTGAGAATTAGACCTGCGCAGTACGGGGATGTACGAAAAGTTTGATGGTTTTAGAATTGAAAACTGGGTCGACCGATTCGCTGAAAAGAACCAGTTCAAAAGAACATTTTGTTCACTTGGACGGCTGTCATTGTGCGCAAGTAGTGCTTCTTGCTAAGAAATTATGGAGTTGTAGTTCGTGTAGTGTTTTTCTCTCCGACGGGGAATCGCGCAAAACACAGATGTGATTCTGCGTCTTATTGGATTTGGGTATTAATATATAAATCATGCTGGAACAGATTTTAGGTGTGATATCTCGCGTTGTGGCAGAACTGACTGTAATTGTAACTGCAACTTGTCTGTAGTTCTTACGTCGTCAGACTTGTTATCAACCCCAATGGTCTTACCCCTCCTCCTTAGATGTTCATTAACTTCACGGACCGAGGGCTGGTCTCATGCTCCACGGATCACCTGATCATCATATGGAAGAGCGGTGAGAGGGAGTCTAGGCTGAGAAGCAGCTCTCTCTTCCACAAGTTGGACCAGAACGGAGGCCTCTGACTTGGTGTGATGCCTTGCAGTGGTGCTGTGATCTGAGGGAGCTTATACTGCTGCACCAAAGTATAGGCCATATTTATTGTGAGGTGATTTTACTTTTTATCATGGTGTCTTGTCATTGACTCAAAGTCTCATCCTGCCTTGTTCCCCGTCTTTTTTAAGATAAACAGTTATGGAACATGGATGTTTTATTAGTGTTCTTTCTATGTTTTTCACTGTAGTGCTTTAAGCATGCTGTTGGTTCTTGTACTGTACCTGTCCAATTGCTGCGAGAGACCAGGCATAGTTCAAATACCATTCTGCCAGTAAACGTAAGCCTTGTATCAGAAATCAGAATGACAGAATGTGAGTTTCAGTTTTTGTTTCATTTTAAATTTTATTGCACTCGTACAGTTTGTATATTTTAAAACAACCATTTGTGTCAATGGTAAAGAACACATTTATATTTATTTCACTGAATGCCAAATAAATGGTTTTCTATGAGCTTGTACAAAATAAACATAAAAGATCTTTAGTTGCCTGTCAACCACAGTACTGCTTTGTTTACCATATCTCACAAGTACAGCATTGTGTTGTGACCCCAAAAAGTCTCCTTTGACAAAAAAAAGTACTGAAATAATATTTCAGACTAGCAGTCACTACATTGAATGTGGAATGTTATGGTTGAACCATCATGACGTTGATGTACCCACTGTAAGAACATTAGAATAGAATCTTTGAAAAATACGGATGATTTTAATTGCATGATGCCATAATTTTCACTTTTAAAGGCGATTTCGTTTTTAAAAAATAGAGCTTATATACAACTTTGCTCCACAATTTCTCTTGGTCGTATCGTTAGTTAATTTAAAAAAAAAAAAATAAAAAAAAAAAGGTTAATGACACATTGTCAATGTCCACAGTCTGGCACTGCAAAACCCTCCATGCCCCCCTTAACAGCAAGTTGCTATCAGTGCCATTTACACAGAATTGACCTTTATCTCATCTCATCAACAAATATGAGGGGGGGGGGTTGCATTTTTTTCTTGTCTCCTTTCTCCTGTTGGAATGCTTTGATTGTTGATTAATTGCATCCATAAAGTGAGCTGTGTGTTCATCCCTAGCCATAATGAATATAACAAACTGAGATAAATACTTCAGACTATGTTTGCATAATTATTTTGAGCTGTTGGCTGCAATCGTGGCCGTGATCAACCCAGAAGATAAACTCTAGGGAGCCAAAGCAAGGGACAGCAAAGCGCAGCCTCCCCTCCAAAAGGGACGTTGTCTGGCTGCCCCAGGAGCAGCCTGGACCATGACTGGCCCTAAAGGTGATACTGAGGCCTGAAGGAGAAGCTTTGTTTGTAGATACTGTGAGAGCTGAGGTGGGAAAGTGCTTAACAGGAAAGACACAAAACCACCCGTGTGAATGATGCTGATAAATTGATTTTGTGGGCTGAGGTGACATTGCCTAGATAATGTAAATGATCAGATATTACCATAAAAATGAATACTTTTGAAAATAATTTGCCATATAGATAATGCTTCTAATATGCATTGACAAAAGGTATAACAGCTTGTTTAAAGTTGAAGACATCTTTAGGTTCTGATTTGAAAATGGGATATATAGTAGTTTTTCAGGGTAAGCCTTGTTCAAATTATATTAATTATAGCCTTTCGGCAAATCAGGCTGTTTATATAGAATTCAGGTGTTTACCCTGCCCCACTCCCTTGCCTCTACCACGAGTCTAAATCTCGAAGTTTTCTTTCTTATGTAAAAATATATTCACATTGGGCATATTTTTCAATTCCCGTTAGTCCTGGCATTGGCCAACGAAATACTGAATACATTCTCATTGCTCATTTCTTATAATCTTAAATATCAGACATGTCTTACAGCTAAACAGCAACACCAACGAAGAAAAAAGTACCTGAATACACCAGACCTGTGATTCGTCAATTCAAAGACTGTACTACTGTATGGCTTTACTTGTATCAGTATATTTTACTGTTTTAATAAACCCTGTCAAGAGAAGAACAATAAGGCCACAAATGGGAGTCACTGTGCCCTCGGTCAGGCAGCATGTCAAGCTTGAGTCATCAGTACAGGCTACACACGCAGCACAGCAAGCACCCAGTGGGCTGAGGCGATGCCGCTTCCCTATCACACGAAGGACCCTCAATCATTCACGATGGCCTGTTTCCCATTTCATACTGTACATATACTACATCAATCTATTGGAGGAAGATTCGTCTCGATCAACCCCAGCTTCCTGTGGAAAAGTGATCCGTTTACAGGTAAAATTATTATGATTATTATTATTTACAGGTAAAAACAGATATATGGTTTACTGATTCTTCTGTACATATGTACTGCAAGCTAATAGTTATTGTAGATTTTTTGGCTTTCTTGAGGGAGGATTATTTAGCAAAGGTAATAAATTATACAATCACTGTGAGATTTATGAAATTAAGGAAAAGCCTCATCTGTAAAATACAGTTTCAGCCTTCGTGTCACTCTGGAATCTGAGGGAAAAAGCTATTGTTGAACTTGTAAGACTTGCTGAATGTCTATATTTTCTCTTGCCAAATATGTTCCTTAATTGATCAAATGAAGATGCACATCACTGATTGAAAACAAAAACATTAAAACATTTTTAGCAGCTCAAACCCCTTTCAAAAACAAATACTGCCTTTGAGGTGCTTGCCACTCCATTGTAAATTAGACAGAAATGTAACATGCTTGTTCCAAAACATAAGCTTGAACAAACACCGTTTGTGCTTAATAGCCTTTTTCTTAATATGATGAACAAACATCACGCCACATATTTTTTACAGTAAATGAGGAAATCAGGTAAGGTAGTTTTTTTTTTTCGTTTTGGTGGGATAAAAGTTGATCCATGAAAATTTAGATAAATCAAAAAATTTACGAAAGAAAAAAACCTTAAATGAGCAAAATAAATAGGTTACAAAATACAACACACAACAGTTTCTTAAAAAAAAGGTTAAAAATGCACAACTCCATATAACAAGACAAAAACTAAAACTTCATCTTTGCATAATTTTGAAGCTGGATCACAAAGTTATTTGAAAAATGTCTGTGGACAGATAATCACAAGCAGCATCATAAGGTCGCAACTTACAGTCAGCCGGGTCTGGGTGCTAGCAGAAGACAAACATACTAGTAAAAAAAACACTATACAGCCTTAGTAAATGTTGGAAACGACACAAGGGCTATGCAGGTTTGTACCGATTAAAGTCCTCTCCTTGTACTATACACACTAAGTACAGTTAAGTCACAAACCACAGCTATCAATAATTAGTGAAAATTAAATGTACCGTCATTCAAACCTCAAGGTAGATTATGGCCTAGCATTGAATAAGCATTAATAATAATTATGTTGCGCAGGCATGCTTCTTCAATTAACTGGGATGACAAAAGGTATATTTGAGATCATCAGATGCGAGCTCCTGTTACCCTGTTCTGTGTAGAAAAAGACTTGTCGTTATCGCCTGAAGTGCCTGTAGTTCCACAATCGTGCCACTAGGTAGAGACAGCAGTCCAATTTAAAAAAAAAATTAAAGAGACATTTTGGCAAATGACAATGTGTCATTTTATAAGACAGAATCTGCTTTGCGGAGATCACATCATAGCGGAGCCATGACAACATCCATCATACTCAACCTGGGGATTCTATACAACCTTCAGGAAAGTTCTGTGAAATATAGCATCAATAAGGCAAGCAGAGCTTCCTTGTGAGCTGGGCCCTAAGAGTGCACACCTCCATGTTTATAACTTTGCTGAAAAGAACCCAACCAGACAGCTGGAGGACACTTCTTCTGGGAAACTCTGAGTTTGTTATGGCCTTTGCCACGGGATGATCATTTGTAGGGTAAAGGACCTTTATTCAGAACACATTTTCAGAGCTGAGGATTTTATTTCTAATTAATTTACATTCATATGCGCTGCAAAGCAAAGAATGTTACTCAAGCCCATGGTCCTGGGCAGACCAGATGTGGCACTTAAAACAGTAAACACGTTTTGGCTCAACTCTCCATTAATGTAGTAAACAACTAATTTGTTCACAAAAAAAAATGTATTCCAGGATAATGGCCAGTTTTGGACATTTGTTTTAGACAATAATACACTGAGGGGAAGGTTGTGTTGAATAAACAGAACTCAGATTTTTATCCCAAAAGCAAAGCACTTACATTTATATCCATTTATAGCACAGATTTTGTACACTCAGCTAAATCCTGAGGTTGATTATCAAATGCTCGATTTAAATGTAACTTATATTTCCCCTTGGCATCTTACAGCTGTCCCAGGCAGCAGTGGTACATCTCATACACGTAGCACAGTATAGTTCCTTTTTCTGCAGTAGAAGCCCTCGTGTTCCTGTTCGTGTTCAGTATATACTCACTCTCATGTTATACAGGCCGCTTCTCGCTTCTCCCTGCTATAAACACTCCGTGTACATCGGTCATTTCAGTATAACTTGAGAGCACTAGCTGTTGACAAAATACAAGACCCTTGGCTCTTTTAGTGTTCTGATTGCAGTCACAAACTTTTATAAAATTGAGTTTCCCCACAGTGTCAAAATAGCATGTTTTTATCACACGATACACACACTCATTCCAAAGTTTGGACACACCTCCCAATAGAAAAGTTAATTGTACTGTTCTCTACAGTTTATATTTTATATTTACATTTACATCCAGTGACTAGCTGACCCTACTTCCTCCTCTAAGCGAGTTCCATGCGGTGGCCTCCTGGGATGCTTTTCCAGCTGTCCTGAAGGAGGTCCACATATATACCGAGCACTCATTGGCTGCTTTTCCTCCATTCTCAGGTCAAACTTCTCCAATTCCATCTCTACTGTGTGTATAGGTCAGGTGGCCTGGTCACTCTTCTTTGTAGGTGACATTTATATATATATAAAGAGAGAGACACACACATACATACTTTTTGTGTGTGTGTGAGTGACCTAAACCGTAAGGTGCCTGTTATAAACTTTGGTATAGTTTTACAGTTTTGTGTCGCACGCATGTCATCTGGACTTGACCACAAACAAGCGGTACCACTTTCAAAGCAAACGGGGGTATGTGTGTTACAAAGACCTATGTAAGTCTAGCGTGGATCGGTGGGCTCATATAAGTGCTGGCTTCAGATATTTTGGCCACCCACAAATAGTTCCGTTGGTTGTTTATACAGAGTGGCTTTCTTGTGGTGAAATATATAACAGTAATTTAAGATCAGAGTTCTCAGCTACAGCAGTCTGCTAATCCAAGGGGCTCCTAGTGCTCCGATACTGGCTTTAACCACAGTGCGCAATCATTCTCTCTATAAATGGCTTGTCAGTGTCAATACAAATGATTTACTGTAAATAAGCTAGCTGTCCGAAGAGAGTGAACTGTGGTTCAGAAAGTAGATTTCTTTTCTTTTTTTTGTAGTCTTGCTACACGCCTTTCCAGATGACTCACTCCAGTAAAAAAAAAACAAAACAACAATTGCAGTGACAACATTCACTCATGGGAGAAGCAAATATTTTTTAAGCAGTTTAACGACGACAACGACGACTCCACCAATGCTACCAATTTGCAGCTACGTAACACAACAAAGGACAGAAAATGTAAGGGAAAAAATCCTCTAATAAAGTGCAACTGAAGCATATTGACCTTTCAAACTGGGAAAGATTGTCAAGTGAAATCGTGTGACTGGGCGTTCACCTCCATCCTGCCTCTGCGTCTCATCTGCAGTCCCTAGCAGGACGCCTTGTGTCTGGCAGTCTGCTTCAGTCATTGATGTCATCATGGATTGTGATGACGTCACAGTGAGGAGGCTAATAGGAGTGATGGCTACATTCAAGGTTACCCCTCTCCAGACGTAGGTGTCGGTCTTCCAGGAGCCTTCAGGAGGGTGGAGGGGGCCTGAGACTCTTGCATTTCATTTCGTCCAGGCTTCTCCAATATTTGTAGTTCTCCGACAGGTGCACCATCAGGCCAGGCAGGTTGGCAAATGCTACAGAAGGGATTAGAAAGTGGAGATGGAGGTGAATGTGCAACGTTTGGCATTTGTCCAGTAATTACTAGCATTTACAGACTCCTTCAGGCTCCCGAAGGGTCAAGTACATCAATTACCAAGGTAGCAGAGGGCAATGAGTGGTCCTGGAACAACTTTGCGTGGAATAACACGTAAAAATGTATTTGTTTTTTCTGAAAAACTGTAAGATTCAGTATGATGAGCATTTTTTTAGAGAAGAACATGTTTAGGGAAAAGTTTTACTTAATGAGTTATTTGATGTTATGTTTGTACAGGATAATAATTCGAGACATGGAAGCCAAGGCATGTGTTGTTTACTGACTTTACAGACACTTCTCCTGCCAAGTAACACGTACCACGCTCTGCATGTGCAATAATACTCGATGCTTTGCATCTAATACTAGAAAAATAGATAGCATGTCAGTATTACTACAGTACACTCTCTAATTCTCAGAACAAACACATTTAATGACAATAATAAAGAATAATGCAAACTTATATCCAATGTTGAAATGTAAGTGTATTACCAGACACGATTACAGACCAAAGAAGTTCCCAGATTCAGTTTTTCAAGATGTTCAGCTGCTATGTATGTGAAACCTCACACTCGCTGTTTATGACTTCAGGTCTCTAAGTATCAGGCAGAGGGTTTTTCCACTGTAAATCATCACAGACCACCAGGCCAACCAGCCAATCAGTTGAGGATAAACATCTGTCATCTAAAAAAATTGCATAGGCATTCTTCTCTGTGTACTCTTTTGGTGTCCTGCATCAAAGCAGTGTGCTTTTCACTGACCCCCCCAGTGTGTCCTGTATCAGATCAACCCTGCCGTGACCCCTGCAATGAGACGCCTTTGTTGTGAGGCTCTTCTTAAAAGTGGTCTGACCCTAACCACAGAAATCTCACTTTATTGCTTTCATCCCTCCACCCGTTTAAAATAATAATTAAAAAAAAAAAACTTTCCATGACATCACTGTACTGTTGACTGTAAACATACTTACCCCCCAGAATCAACCGTAACCGTAGGTCCCGTTTTGGTTCTTAGCATATAAAACCGAATGTTCCATTCAAGAGCATCTATGTGATATATGGCGTTGTACCTTGTATTATAATACATTGTTGTATATAGTATTTTTAGAAATGATGTTCAACTTCAAACATTAGCTGTACTATGCAAATGTGATGTGATAAATGTTTTTTTTCTTCTTGAATCAGAGTCAGAAACTTTTATTGATCCCGGAGGAAATTCTTCTTCTTCTTCTTATCATTATTATTATTTTAGATTAGTTATTTTTATTCATGGTCACTTTTTAAACAATGTCACCGTTTTACCTTCAAATTTACAATTTTGTATTTCAGTGCCATCTGTCACATTATTATTATTGTTATTATATACTAATATCCACGTATCAGATTTTGATCTTACACCAAACTGCATGGTTTTCAATGGACAAATAGCTTAGAAATGTGCAGGTAAAACAGCAGCACAGGAGCATAATATAAAACCTTTAAAAAAAGCACTGCATAAGCACTCTGTGTTATCAGTGTGTTGCCAAAACACTGCCCAGTCCCCAGTCATGTGACATCCACTGTCATGGTGAGAACTGCAAATGTGAATCAGTTGCCCCACTTTTCAGTGTTTATAAACATTGGCCATGTGCCCTAGATGCAGAACAGGTTTGCAAAAAACAGGAAAATCCACAGATAGCAGTGGATCCTCAAGTGTGTGATTCATGTTATTTTCTTACTTCACTTTAAGCCCAAAACGATCCCAGGGCCTAAGAGTATGAACGGCAGAGAAACAGCATCAGAAGGTCAAATCTCAATTCTACATTCAATCTACATTCACCCAGAGGGAAGAATGGCACCTAAAGTAGGAGGACTCTGGGTGACCTGACTCATGACCCAAAGAACTGTTACACTGACTGCTCCCAAAACGTGCCGAAAGGACACTGACCCCTCTGTATACATAAAAGGGTGGACAATCTGTTATTTGGGGTTTCGGAAGGAAAACACTTCTTTTATATAAACGAATGCAAGAGGCTGTGCGTAAAACTCTCGAGTCATAAGTGGTTAAAGAAGCGGTACCTGGTCAGAGTCCTAAGGACCATTGTGCTTATTTAGGGAAGTTGGGGTCACACCTGAAATACCTAAGAAGCTGACGTGCTACTTTAATTACAGTTAAGAGCAGAGTTAAGTGTAAACCTGTGTATCCTAAGGCCCACAAAGACTTATCAATGGCTCGGATAATAAGTTATAATCATCATGTGCTAGCAAAGCGAACAGGTTCACAAAAATGTGCACATAGTAGTATCGGGATATGACATGATCTTAGACAGCTACGTGAATAACGTGTCCTGGCCTGCTGGCTTAGCATATTTTGGATTTGGATTCATAAATATGCACCAAAATCTAATAAAAACCATTTGTATAACATTATCAGTCAGACTGGAGAACAACAAACGCGATTTACCATCCCAAGCATCAAACATGTCGTTGATGAAGTAGTCGATGAAGGAGATTTGTGACTTGGGGACACTGCAGGTGTTCCGATCAAAGATGGGCATCACCACGGGGAGGCCCTGCCTCTTCTCCTCGTCTGTCTGCAACACACAGGCCACCGCAAGACATTGATCTCCAGAAAACTGCCGTGTGATAACAAGCTGAGCCTTTGGGCCGAGCGGAAGGGGGCATGTTAGACCGGGAAGTAAAACCTGCAGCATGAAATAACTTCTTTCGGCCAATGTCTTGTCTGCAAGTTGTAAGGTCAAGTAAGGGGCCAGTCCTAGTCTTTGCAAATGATATACAAAGATAACTCATACGCACATAATATCTATTATCATCATTATTAATATTAAATAAAATAATTATCCATCTGGCCATACACCCATCCATCTTTCAATCTCCTTTTCACTAAATGGTCACCTGAATACTGGAGCATATTACAGGAAGGACTGTCTTTAAGTTTAAGTTTAAGTTGTAGACATGTCGGAACAATAGCACAGTACATAATTATTATTATCATACAGTAATAATTACAGTAACCACGCACAGTACAGTACTGCGAGTCGACAAACTGTGAAGCCGTGCAAAGTGGAGCATATGTTTGTTAATATGAACCATTGTATTTAACTCAAATGTTAATAAAATAGGCTTTATGGCTGTCCGTTCATAAGCGTGAGTTATCCATAATTAGACGTTCTTAAACTGGGGACGGCCTGTAAATAAAATGAATAAATGCTTCAATAATGCAATGTTTTTTCCATCAAAATACGCAGGAAGAGTCACACTACAGCAAGAACCCGCAGGTAATATTACGACGCGAACCATCTCTCTGACATTCACAGCACCTGGGCAAAGTACTCTTCAGAGATTCGGCCGGCCCACTCAATGCACAGCTCCAGGGGGCGGCATGGATTGGCCACGTCGGCACACTTGATCATCATACGCTTAATCAACAGCCGGTTCTCTGGGGAGTTCCGGATGCTGGCCGGACACTCGAAGTCGCCGCCCTCGCTCTGCAACACATGTGGGCCAAGGGCTGATTACACTTTCTAATGCATCACACAGGCAGCTTGCGTTAAGCCCGATAGATTACAGGGAACTTCTGATACAAAAAAACATCACAGCTGATCAATATCCTCCCTTATATGCACAAAATCAAGACACATACGAACCCATGCAGACAAACACAATCAGTATGCTTTAAATAGTTACTTTTTAAAAATGTGAAATCTGCATGAGTAAAGACTGACTTTACGCAGAGTGTTTACTTTCGCCAGTCCACCGACCCACACAGTTTATTGCTAACATACACAAAACAAATTGGGGAATAAGATGTGGTGGGAAACGGAAGTAGAAGCTTACATTACTGCTGGAGGCTTCGATCGCCGCCATGGGCTTGTTGATGCTGTTGACGAACTTGTTGACGTGTTCGAAATGACGCGTCATTTCTGTAGCCAGCACCATGTCGATGACGGCCTGTCGCAGCGTCCGGAACTGCGTCCTGCAGCCAGAGGGGAGGAAGCCAGACCCTCACCATCACAGCTTCAGAAATACTGCAGTATTATCATAGGAGGCACAAAGGTCAAAGAGAGCAATTAAGCTGCCACTTTTTAATGCCCATAACCTTAACTATAACCATTTCCACAGAGTCAAATTAATGTTGATATTTAGCCATTTCTAAATAAATGAAAACACTCATCATGGAATTCATAATGTTTTTGCTAAATCATTTTCATTTAAAGGCTTTTTAGGAAGCCAGTTAAATTCCTTGCTATTGCAGAATATATCTCTTTATAAATATGCCTTTAAATTGCATTCATATAAGTGGTCGGATGAAAGGGCTGAGACTGGTCCTGGTTGTAGGGTGGGACACAGAATTCTCTGAAGCGGGCAGGGGGGCTAAATGCGTTAAAGTTCAAAAACCTCTCGGTGTTATTGAAGATGTTGCACTTGTTGTCAGACACAGTCAGCTGGAAGGCCAGAGCGGCGTGATGGCTCTCCAGCACCGCCGTGTCGTTGTACAGGATGGCCAGCTCGCTGCCTGCGTTACACAGGAAGGAGTTGGTGCGGCCCGGGTGGTCCACATCGTGGACCGTGGCAGCGATCAGAGCCGCTACTACGTCTAGCTGGTCTAGACTGCCCTGGGAGACAAGGATAGCCAAGCGTTTCACTCCTGTGCAGCTGAATATGTATTAACAAATCTAGCTTATGATTGATCAAATAATTACATAAGCATTAATATATTTTCAGAGGACTGAAAAAAGCAATATTACAATTGTATTTATTGAAACTAATCAGTTTAAAATTGAGAAATTTATGAAATTCAATTACCTAGATAGAATAATAATCATGTCATGCACTAAATACAAGGAGAAAATTATTAGCCACCTAGAAATGCTTTTGTTGCAATAAAAAGGCACAGTCACACAAAGTTTTCTTGTTCATTTTCTTTAATTATGGTGATATTTTATCCACTAAGACAAAAGTTACCTTATATTTACAAACGTTATCTATTCAGCAGTATTGACCAAGTTAAATCTAAATCTAAACAGTTTTTTTTCCCCCAGCATCGTAATATAACAAAGCCTGTAATAATCTATTAAGCCCTAGAGGCTCATCAAAGGCAATGTTACCTAAATGTACCTGCACTACTAGAGGCTCATCAAAGGCAATGTAACCTAAATGTACCTGCATTACTAGACAGTCCAATAAGGTATCTAAAAATGCACTTAAATAGTCAGATAAAAAGGGAAAAATAACTTTCTCCTGGATGGATTTTTATTTTTGTACTTTTTTTTTTGGTGTTTTTTTTTATGTGAGATATGGCAGCAGAAACAGCTTAGCCACAGAAGTGCAGCATCACCCTGGTTGGGAACGAGTACCTTGACCCTGTCCTTGCGCAGGAAGTAGGCCGTGGCGTGCAGCACATCAGCTGCGTGAGTGGAGTTGTGGTAGGAGTTGGAAGCGTGGTAATTGGCCTCAATGACCTGCAGCCAGGACCGCAGTGTTGCCTCTGTGCAGCTCAGAAACTCGCACACCCCGAAACGAGCAAAGATTTTCAAACCGAGGTAGGTTAATGGTCTGGAAGAAAGTTATAGCGTAAGTATGCTAATGCTAAGGTCCGCCACAGTTAGAAGTATTCCAAGAAGTCTGATGCATTTGAAATGTATAGCAAATTCTACATTGTCCTTAAAGTCTAAAATATCATGCAGCATACATTTAGCTACTTTAAATGTTCTGCAGCTTTCGAGTCTTCCTCTCTGACTATAAAGCCTGCTCTCCAGGCACCCGCACACTGTCTGTCTCTCCCATGATTACAGTACATAAAATCGCCTAACGGTGCTAAAGGTGGATACTTGTTATCATACAGCAGACCTGCCTCCCCTTCATGGCCACTCACCTCTTGTGTGTTGCAGCCTCCAGCTCCAAGATGTTGAACTCCCAACGATCCTCGTCGTCGAGTATTTTGGCAATGGACGGGGGTATGTCGCTAAGGGTGACAGGCATGCCCAGCTGACTCTGGCTTATGTCTGCAAAGGGAAACACAGATCTAAGAGTCTGCAGAAGAGAGTGTGAGGATCAGATGCCAAACTCTGTGGCACAAAGTACCCGCTAAGTATGGATTTCAAGAACGATTTAAAGTATTTTCCTTTCTGAGATAATGGAACACCGCATCGTTTGGGGAATAATTCAGTTTTTGAAACCAATCTGCTCCTTCAGTGAGCAAGATGTCATTAACAGCTTGTTCAGTACTGAAGGAAAGATTATTGCTGGCCGCTGAGACACTGATACTGCATAAAAACACATCCGAAATTAATGACATTTGGACCATTTCCAGGTGCACTACATGTTATTATACCTGCACTCCATTCACAGGAATATTATACATCAATATATAATGCCTCAGTATCTTTAAACATCAACCAACATATTAATGTCTGTATTTACTTTTAAACTTACTTTTTGAAAATACATAGTCATTCCCAGACAATCTTCGCAAACCATCCTACAAGATAAAGCATAAATGTCAATGTCCTTTACCATAAATACATACACAGGCTTGCACATAGCCTACTATTTGTAGGTTACAGACCACAAATAAACATGCAGAGATTATCAAAATAATTATACAAGTTATTACAAAAATACTGAAGACTAAATGCAAACTGAATGCATGGGTAATGTATCATGCTTCTATTTTTATCCGCCTATTTTCAGCAAATTCCACTCACACTCATAAGACCCCCCACTAGGTCGTTGGTGTGGGGGTCATCCTCTTTGGAGGCCAGTTGTGGTGAATAAAGCTCCGTGGTCCTGAGTATCTCTAGAACCCGGTCCAGGGCCTCAGCAACAGTCACGGGGCTGTTCTCCTGGGCTGCATTGATGATGTTGATCACCTGCCCAGTGGACGCAAGCACATAGCTGGCACTCAGATTGAGTTGTCAGGCCTCACGGTGTGTCACCGTAAGGAGTATGGTGATTTCAGTTAATATCTCGCTTAAATCTTTATGTAGAATCATGAAAAAAACGCTGATTATACCCATAATCTGTCTTCTTTTCAAAATGTCCATTGTCGTAAGTATTAAAGTTTTTTAAATTAGGGTAAACTGGGAAAAACTAAAAAATAAACCTTGTTACCTTTCTTTGTTTTACCTGCATCGGGGGTGTGTAGCACCGCCCTCAGGTGAAGATCGCTATTCGCAATCTAAATAGCTGCATTATTGTATATTCAAATCACATTCGCATGGAAATTTGATGAACAGCAGCGGTGAAACACCATCCAGAAACATCACCATCAGCACCATAAAAGGGGGGGGGGCGTGGCCAGGTGACAATGGCTCATTCATACACATGAGAGCTGCTACATATTCAATGAAAGGAGCCAGAAATAGTGACGAGTTAGCTTTTTCTTATTTATTTATCCAACTGAATGTTGCAGCTACACCATTTGTTCATCAGATATCTTTGATCAAAACAAACTGGCACTATTGTTTACTATGTACTTTCATAATGTTTCTGCAAGTGTTACAAACTGCATTTTGCAATGTCTATACTTAGACGTCAGATTACAATCTTAACATAAATCTGACATATTTACAATATAGATTAAAAGTAAGATGAGTGTAATGGCAAAACAAAAATATACAGTAAGAAATAATTTATGTGCCATGAATTAAGTTTATGAAATGGAATGAAATGTGTGACCATGCCCTAGTCAGTGAAAGTGTGTTCCCTATCCCAAGACCACAGAGGGTTAAACGTTGGGAGTTCTTATCACTGGGAAAAAACAGAGCTATAGGAAATGAACAAAATAAAGAAAGCACCATATCTAAAAGGACTTTGAAACTTTAAAGTAACCAAGTCATAATTACAAATGAAGCTACAAAGTTGAGTCTGCCAATCAGCTGTATGTTTCCTCTGTGAAAGAGGTCTGACGGTCTGCAGTGTAATATGCAACTTTTCACAGCAGCAGGAGGCAACAGAATTCCAAGAAGTACAAAGTCAGTGCGGGGCCTGCAGGTGTTGGGACTGCAGACACAAAGACTCTGTAATTAATGTGTCAAGGGGAAAAGTCTCAAAAATCATGATGGGTTTGAGCAAAGACCAGCTGAAGAGGAACATTGGCTACAATTCGAGGCTCATCGACAGGGACAGACAGAATCAACACACAGTGATGCATGACCAGATGTAAGGAACACAAAACCTGGACTCCTGGACTATTGGAAAAAGCAATATGGTCCTACATCCATAAAGATTTACATCTGGAGAAAGACAAAGGATGCCTTCAGACCCACAATGTCTTCTGCTATGGAAAGCCAATATACAGGAGCTATTACACCTCGCGTTCTCCTGCCAAGGAGCAATGAAGCCATTTTCTAAGACCAAGTGTTCCATGGTGCAGATACCTCATGACATTTCCAAATTCCAAAATGATAATACTCTCACACAAACATCTGATTTTAGCACCACTGAGTCTGTACAATTTGTTCTGGAACACAAAATGTGAAGGTCCAGTTCTGGACATGTATGATACTGTTCCAAGGAGGGATTAAGCTGTTCTGAAGGCAAAGGGATGTTAATCCTTATCGAATCTCTGTTATTAATACATTGTAATATATCCAGCCGCTGTATATTAGTATTTTCAGGTTTTGTGAATAGGTTTACCTTTGTGATTGGAGCCTCAATAGTCATGGAATGAATTCTGGCCATGGATGAATATCTGCGGTTCTGCAAACTCGGGGCTGGGAATTAAAAGTAAAAATGCAAAGAACATTAGAAAACATCAGAACCCTGGAGGTGTGAGGAAGCAGTGCTGCTCCCCCATTACAGACACAGCAGAAATGAAACTACGCTGCGTGTCCACATTCGTCATTGTCTGGGTCAAGGGAGCCTGTGCCAGGTAGGAGAGGGCAAAAGGCTGGGGTACACCCTGGATAGGATGCCAGTCCATCACAGGGCACGGGGCTGGGGTACACCCTGGATGGGATGCCAGTCCATCACAGGGCACGGGGCTGAGGTACACCCTGGATGGGATGCCAGTCCATTGAAAAGTACATACACACACTTTAGGCATAGCAGAAACGTGTGGCAGGAGAAATGATTACCCACATGATATGAACATGCAGATTCTACACACAAAGCAGTGCTTTGCTTGGAGCAACTAGGAGTGAAGGGCCTAATGGTAAAATCACTCTGTCAATCCCAGGATTTGAACATCAGACAATACATTCAATAATGTAATTAATGTAAAATAAGTAACATTTGAAGAGGCAAGAACCCAGATATTTGCATCAAGGATCCTGAAAAACAAGACTTGAATGATCTGGCTGCAATGTTCTCCTCACATAAAGTGGAGGATGACTGCAGCCAATGATAGGAGCTTCTTAGCCCTGATCCTGTAAATAGCGCCAGGTGGCGCGTCAGTGGAAGGGGGGGGGGGCTTATCTGACTGAATTACAGCAGCAGTGTGTCTGACTCACACCTTCAGAATGACTCCATCACTGTATGACCCTCCCCCCCCCCCGTCCTATCCCGTCGTGCCAGGCCTGCCGTACCGTCGCTGCTCCGTGAGCTGATGGATCTGACGTCAATAGACTCTTTCCTACGGTCCTTGTGACGTGATGAATGGGATTCTGGGAAAATAAACACAACATTGGGTCATAAGGCTTTTCTGCAGGAACAATGATGACAAAACAGTGATCACTTGGCTAAACTTGCTTCTGACTTCTATTTCATATAATTTAACACACAAACAGCCACACAAACAAATAAATAAGTCTGTACCTGATTGGGAATTATCACCACTGTGTTTTTCATCTCGATTTAACTTATGTACCTACCAAGACAGAGACACTATTATTGCAAATAATAAATGATAACATATACAGACGATCCTCTACTTACGAATGGGATACGTTCCGAACGGCCGTTCGTAAACTAAAATGTTTGTAAGTCGTTATTCAACATCATTTTAAGGATATGCGCAAGTACTAAAAACTAGGATGCTGGGAGTACACACGCTACGCTGCTGCGCGGGGGGAGTAGCGGCCAGAAGTCATTGATGTTGCGGACAGGAAACGGAAGGTCAATGAACACAATTTGGACTTACAGTCCTCTTTGTTGAAAGTTTGTAAATAGAGGAGCGTCTGTAGTATCTTAATAACAATGAATTCAGTGTGCCATAAGGCTGCCAGAAACAAAAAATATTTCAAATTACCAAGCAAATTTCATACTTTACTAGCAAACACTTTTGGACCAAACACATCTCAAAAAACAGAACAAGACTACTTAGTGAAACTGATCAGCGTTTGGAATTCTGTGCTGGCAGAAAATTTTACTTATTTGTTTATACTTAGTAATGAATCAAATCAGACGTTTAGAGGTCCATCCAAAAACTATGGCTGTAACAGCCCCATGGGCGAGTGCAGCTCCACTATGTGGAAGCTCTTCTTTATCTTGGTTGAGAGGTTCATGAGCTGAAAAAATCAAATATGACCCCCTCCCACCCCTCACGATTATGGAATCACCTTTTCATCACAGCATCCCTTCGCCAAATCAAGTGGCATCCATACCAGGAATGGGAAACCTTTTTCCTATTAAAGGCCTTTTCAGTTTTATTAAATTCTTCGAGGTTAGGGTGGCACACTTATAAATGAAAAATTGCAGGTTCAAATCCCCGACCAGCAAGGCACCACTGAGGTACCCTGAGCAAGGTACCGTCCCCAAGCACTGCTCCCCGGGCGCTGAATTAGCTGCCCCCTGCTATGTCACGACGTCACATATGGGTTAAATGCAGAGGACACATTTCGTTGTTGTGCGCTGTGTGCTGTGGTGTGTCAACAATGACCACTGATAACTTAATTGTAGATTCTACTAAACTGGAAAAAATTAGATTAAAAAATTAGACCACAGCACAATTTTCAGTTCCACTCACTTCTCAATTTATGGATAGGCACCTGTGTAAAATGTACATTTTTTTTGTAAACTGCAGCCTGGTTATTCTCTGTTTCTCATTAATGAAGGGTTTCTTCCTTGCTTTATGGGTCTTCAGTCCTGCTTCTAGGAGCCTGATATAAATTGTCCTACCTGTGCACTTCATACCACTTAATGTTGCCAATTCTTATTGAAGGTCACTTGAGGTCATCCTCCGATTTATGAGGCGCTGTTGATGATTATCTCTGCCATTAGAAAGTTGCTTCTACACTCAACCTGGCTGCTCTTTGGTCATTGACAGTGTCTCCTGCTTCACCTTTGTCTTAAAAACTTTGAGCCTGGTTGCAACCTACCATGCAGTGTAGCCTCTTTAATTTTTTCCAGAGCTTTATATCACACCATCCTCGCACAATATTATATTCTGTGATACTATATCAATTCTCAAAAACCCTGTATCAATTTTTAACTTGTTCGGGCTTAATTTACATCAAACTAAAATTAAGTGCCTCACGTTTGCATTAAAAACATTCATTTTTTTTCTAAAACAAGTCACCACTTTTCACTTTTTGAACCATCAGAGACTGGGCAACTGAGATGGTCATAAGATCATAACATGAAAGGAATATTAGCTGTATAACACTGAAATAGTGAAAGGGATTGGTGTACTGGCACATTACACACTTGGCTTATTTCCTTTTACTGTAAATTTGGGCCAGATTGGGGATTTTAATAGATACAGCCACAATCTATAGATTTGGACTACATTTTCTTGGCAAATCAGGTTTTCGTTACTGCTGTAAAAATGAGCACTTCAAAACAAAGCACTTTTGTTGACTACGTAAGTAATTGAGTATGAAGTGCATTCCACCATGAACTGGCGCATTCAAGCGTGTTACTCTGCTAGGGAAAGCAAACACGTCTAGGATCAAGATGCCAATAAGCCAATGAGAGATTTGCGCTATGCTGACACATTTCCCCTATTTGCCAATCCTGTATTTACATTTAATGGTAACACTTTACTTAACGGGGCGCAAATAATGTAGTATTATAATATTACTTGTGTATTAATTAACCACTAAGGCTCAGTTACATACTGATCGCATGTTATTCATCAATAACGAATCATGACATGTTTTATCCTAAGCAGTTACTATATCTAATTCTGCAAACCTTTGCGGACTAATGAAGGAACAAGTAATGAATACCTCAAATGAAATAATGTCATGTATGTTCATCATTAATGAATCGTGATGTATCTTAAGTAGCAACTATATTTGTTCATGATTTGTACTTCAGCAGTAACTGAGTTATTACCAAGGATTTGTGCCTGGTCAAGTAAAGTATTTATTTACTTAACAGGTGTTTTTAGCCAACTGGAAACTGGAGGCCTTGCTTGAGGGTCCAACGGTGCCACCATTCAGCCACCTTTGGATTTGAACCGGTGACCTACTGATCATAGGTACAGCAACCTAACCCACGAAACCACATACTGCCCCCAGTTAACCAATGAGCATTTTAGAAACGTGTGTAATTGCCCTTTTCAGGCACATTGTAGAAAACCATATTTATTGGATTGTGAAGTGAGGGCATAATTCTCTCAAGTGAGAAAGTGTCACCACATTCACCTTTCAGTCGTCACGTTACAGTATTTCAACAATGACTCTATGACGTCAACACCGCCATGTGGCAGCCAAAAAGCATTTTCGCCAAGCAGCCGATGTGCCAGCCGGAGGTCCAGCCATGATGCACAAGATATTTTTGCCCTGGAAAAGATGGGCAGCACAGCTCCCTTTCCTGTAAGGCCTTCGCTGTCACATAAGTGCGAAAGTATCCCTCTGCATAGTATCACAGATGAGACTTGAGAGGTGCGATACGCAAGGAAGTCCCCTTCCATATTTCGCCCCTGATTGCTTATCGTTTACAGGGTAACGAGGGCCAGGAGCCAATCCCTGGAAGAACAGGGCACAAGGCAGGAGATAACTTGCACGGGCAGCCAGTCCACCTCTTAAGGCTGCTCTGAAAATCCTTCACTGTTAATTACAAACCCCCCATCGCCATCCATACTCCCCCGAAAACCAAACTCAACAAGAATCTCCTGTTGCTGGGGTCACTGCTTCATGACTGACACCTGCCCCTCAAATCTCATCACTCTGTCTTGACAGAGAAGCTGCCAGCTGACAAAGCTATCGCCATCACTAGAGTATAACTGGAAGTGAAAGCTCTGCCTCTGCAGAGAGCTGCAGGGCGAGTGAAGAGAAGCTACTGGCAGACAGCTGAACTAGAACATGATGTCAAAGCTGATCCAATGGCAGCAGCATCCTCTCAGAATTTTAAGATGGGAAGCAGAAAAGCAGAATCACATTGGCAAGTCTTCGAAACTACTATTCCTACAGTACACACACACACACACACACATACACACACATACACACACAGGTCTGTAATTAATCATTGTGGGGAATTTCAATGGGGAAAACTCTAATCCTGACATGACGACCTTAACCCCTACCCAACTCTAACCATTTTCTGACTGCATTAACAGATCTTTGTGGGGACCTGAAAAAGCGTGAGTATCACGTCAGATGTGTGAGCACTGGCAACCCCTCGTGTGTTCAGTGTTCATCCCTGAATATCATGTAAACTGCTGGCTTCCCTGGCTGTGTAGTAGGCTATACCATCTACGTTTGTGCAAGTACACTCTATGATGTTCTCACAATGACAATATCACCTAACGATACATTTCTCAGAAGGGATCCCCATTGTAAAGTGACGCATGATGGTATAAAGATTTACCTAATGCTCCCTGAGAGAAAACAGATAATTTCAGATGCTAATGCAAAGTGAATTAAAATTCTTAGAATAGTGTAATTACACAAAGCACTTACATACTTCTGACAAAAAAATAAGATGCTAATTTCACATTGATTTTTGTTGACTACAGATAACAAATCTTTGTCATCCTGGACAGGAAGGTCAAACCTGCACTGGCTCTGCGGCTGGTCACCGTGGTGTTATTATGTTATTATATCTGCATTTCAGATTTGCCTGTACTAAAATATGAAGTAACATCAAAACTAACCTCCCCTCCCCATCACCCTCCCTATTTATTCATTTTCACCTTCAACAGAATTTTAAAAAAACAGGCACATATTAAGCACCAGCATGAATCAGAAAGCTAATGTGTTTTGAGATTTTAAAAAAGGACAACGACAATAACTGGAGGAGTAAATAAAAGAAATGGCATCCATGTAGGAGTGAGAAGGGAGCAGCATGTATTCGTGCAGGATAGCAGGGGCCAGGTGCGGCCACTCACCACAGTACAGCTCCACACTTGTACAAACAGCCCTACTCATTCTTTAGCAATGTACTGTATGCAGCATCAGTTGGGATCACGCTTAATTAAGAGCATGACAGCCAGGAAGCTGACTGAAGGGGCAGAACCACTTCAGCTCCATTCCCAAAAGCACCACACCTGTTTTTCGAGAGATGTTTGTTTACATCTGACATGCTTAGAGCAGCATAAATACTTCCCTGTAAAAACGGTGAATGTGAAACTGTACACTGATTATTTTCACTATTATCTTGTGCAACCATACAGTAAGTTGATTTTGTAATAATGCAAAGTAAAGCCAAATGAATTGATCAATATACAAACTGACCAAAGCACTTGGATTTTGTTACTCGTGGGAGGTCGAGCACCCAGCTGACCTTCGACGCCCAGGTCTTCTATTCCATAAAATGGACTTTTGTTTCCTCTTTCCTATTCCTTTCTGCCTTTTTTCATTATTATAATTAATTTTCACTATTGTGATCCTTAACTGTTGCACATCAATTAGTAACATTGTAATTTGATATTGTATGAAGTGCTTTAGGGCAACTTGGGAAAAGGTGCTATATTTAAAAGAACTAAGTATAATGAGAAATAATGAATAATAAATGGTTCAAAGCATCTGTTAGCAAGATTTATATTTTTGTCCACACCAGTCTTTTAAAAAACCTTACATACTAATTAAGCATTACACACTGTGCACAATGAAATAAGATGGATCAGTTGACTGGCATGTAATCATTTGTTCATTGGTTAGTTTCCCTGCTGCCTGTTTTTCCATCACTGGGGGGCTGGAAGTCAGAGATTCTTTCAGGCAATAGATAGACATATTTCCTTACACTTGTAATTATGTTTTTACATTTGGACAGGAACACAAGCCAGATCCAAGGTATTTTAACAGGCTTTGACTACAGCCCGGCTTTAAAGTTAAGAACAAACACCTGGCAAGGACATTCATTACCCTACGCAACAGTCATGCAGCGTTAGTGGACTTAATGATGCAAGTAAAGCATTGTACTGAAATGCAGTAACGCAAGTTTTTATAATACATGTGTCCCAATAACATGTCCTGTCTTATGCACATCCAGGCTTCCTGGTATTGAATCATCTGGATTTTGAGATCCTTGGCAACATATACATTGCATTAGAGGTGGACAAATAAAAAATTAAAAATATATGGCCTCACCTGTTTGTTGTTGTCAATATGAGGTCTGTTGATTGAAACAATATGTCGGATTTTTCTGAAAAGAACAAAACAGGAACCAACAATCATCACAATAAAGGCTGGTTAGAGATTTAAGTCTCATCACTTGTGAAATTTAACTGAGAAGACATAAAATGCAAGACATGCAATGAGTCACGATAAAAAAAAAGGTTCATCATAATTCATATTGATCAAAAACACAGTACAAAGATGATAGATTTTTATACGAAAAACATGGCTTACCCTCCCTGTCCAATAACAGGAGTGATTTTAACATGCTGTTGAATATTGTCTCCAGATTTCCTCCTGGCATAGTAAATGCCCTGCCATTCCTACAGAGGAGGGAGATGCATACATTCAACAACAGAAACATATTCACCATTCTGTTTCTGAGGCAACTTCCAACTTACTTCCCACTGATTCTGAGTGGATGGTTCCTGACTTAATTACAGCAAAGTTCAGGAACAGGGTACGTTTTTTTCATTTTTTTCCTGGAGGTACTAGCTTTCAAAGGTGAAGACCAAATAATGAAAACCAAAAAGCAGATCTCAAGTCATAAATGTAATCAGGATACAAATTGTAAGCTGCAAATTAAGAACATGCAATTACGAACACGCAACAGGCATCTGGTCATTCCTAGATGCTGACCTTTCCTTTCTTGATGCAGGTGTTGATGGTGTCTAGCAGGTCAATGCGGTTCTTCTCACTTTTTGGCAGCTCTGTCAGCTCTTTCCCGATCAGCTCCCCTTGCTGGTATCCCATCATTCGCTCAAACGCTGGGTTTACATACTGTCACAGATGAAATGCCCGCCATGACAACATATTTATTAATCAGCCAAGATCTCATTAAGCATGTTCAGAGCCCTGAGACGTAAGCAGCTCTCCTGCGCCCATACCTGTATTACGTGGTCTTCACTGGTGATCTCCACTGCTTCCTGACAGTTTTCCAGAGCAGTGAAGAGTGAGTTACATGCCCTGTGACAGCAAGAACTGTCAGAAACGTGCAACACACTTCACACAAATATCACCTTTGACACACGATTTCAGAAACAATGGTAACAACTCAAGTTAAAATTTGTTATACTCTATATGTTTTAAAACCACATTTTTACGTAAGCTTAAACTGAAGACAATAAAGAGCCTTTAAATGTGATATCAGTTGCCAGAACTGAATCTCAGGGTCCAAGGTTACTTTATTGTCATCAGCAGCTTCATACATGTACAAATAGTGATGAAACAACGTTTCACCATGGCCCTGGTGCTACATATAGTAACATACAGTACACTTAACATCGCAATCTAAGAGATGGAGAGCATTCAATACAGCATTTTTATTAAATAGTGCAAAAAACCCTGCATGGTACGTCTTATTCTGGACCAGGTCTCAGAAGTTTGTGCCTATAATCTGATGGTGGCGACCATGAGCTTGATTTACCTCAACTTGAACTGTGAGCACACCTCTCCATGCTCCATCTGGATAAGCTCGTTGTAGCAGGCCGAGATACTGCTGCTCTCGAGAAACCTCTGCAAGACAAAACAACATGGAAAGGAGGAGACGGCTCCGAGTGGTACCAGATGTGAGTTGATCTCCCGACACCAGATGACTGCGATCCTCATAGTATAATATGTATCAGTTCAAACAGCTTAAACCCAATACCAAAATCAAGACCCCAAAAAATCTGATAAAAATTAATCTGTAAAAACCTAAACATCTTTTTTGGCTTAAAGATTCTAAGTTACAGATAATGATTTATAATTTATTCCCACAACCCTGCACTCGATAAGTGGTTGGAAGATGTGTAGATGGCCTGGATTTATTCAATAACAGTGTTTTAAAAAGGTTTCATTTTTCTCTTAAGCCTCAAACTACTGCATTGTGTCAAATCAACTCTAGCTAAGAGATAGAAGCCAACAATAATAACAGTGATGGGTAACGTATGTTATGCAACCATGATATAACTACATAATGAGGAACTGGTTAGATTTGATGAGTTAGGATAACCTTAAACACATTGATCTATAAGCACTGAGGTTTCCGTGCCAGGTTAGTGCTGGTAGCTGTACCTAGCACAAAGATGGGCTTCACTGGAATAAAAAACAGAAGCAGACCAGCAGTCCCATAATCACGAGCAGCACGTAGAACACACCAAACTCTATATTCACTTCCTTGACTATGTTTGCTCTGTAAAATCCTTTTAGATCCCTCAGTGTTTGGGGAACCCAAAC
>JAABNX020000130.1:10619824-10636053 GCA_015163995.2 Mormyrus lacerda | reverse complement strand
AACTCTATATTCACTTCCTTGACTATGTTTGCTCTGTAAAATCCTTTTAGATCCCTCAGTGTTTGGGGAACCCAAACCCATACAGCATGTTTCCTTTGAGAGCTTTCATTCATGATATTTTAGGACTTTATGTAAAACATTTACTGCATGATTAAGACGCGCACGAGGCCTGTACAGTATATGCCAATACACTGACACACTAAATACTACTTTAATGAGGAAAAGTCTGTCATTGTAGCTCAAATGCAGAAAATCACTGCCATCCCCGTTGGTCGCATTCGTGTTTGTTTGTCTCAAAGGTAAAAAGGGTATTAAAGAGGGCATTTCACAGTCTTGGAGCGATCATCCATTATACACAGTGTGCTCGGCACCGTGGAAACAACAGATACTCACTCTGCTGAATCCTGCATTGAGCAGAGGAAGGACTGAAGGCTCCTCTTGATCCTGGGCTCTGATTCACAAAAAAAAAAAAAATGTAGCACAAAAGTCACTAGAGTTCAGTTCTGACCTGATCAGAATTATATCTGTTGATCAAGAAAATTGACTAAAAAATGTACACAACCGATAATCAAATATTAAAAAAACATTCACATCACTCTGATATGTAAAGAAAAACCATTTAGTGTGATAGCTACCATGCCAAACATTAAGAGAAACCATTACATATTATTACAGAATAGCTGCTCCTTTCTTCTTGCGGTTTTAAGAGCTATTCATTCGCAAAAAAACAAAGTTATGCTGTAAGTCTCAGCACAAGCACCACTTACATTTGTGACACAACAGCTAGAATGACAGTGTGTTCTGAGGGCTTGGTAGCACGTATTGACCTAGGGGGAAAAAAGTGAAAGAAAACTAGATTCAGTGGTGTTGGAAACCATAGCATTTTATTCCCCAGGCAGCCCTGCCATTTGGTCTGGCTATCTGAGCCAAACTCGTCACACACTCGCCCACTTCCATTATTCTTGTTTCTAGAAGTACTGGATGTAAATGTATAAGTTAACAAATTTGGTTTTACCTGAATGCTATGAGTCCTTATTGTGATACATAGGTCTCATGATGTACTTATTCATTTACTGCCCATTCCACAATTTGCAGAATTAATCCCCACCAATTATGTGACTACTTGTATTCTTTTGTGTATGTGTGTTTTAATGTCCATGTCTAAAAATTTCAATTATTTATGTGTTTAAATATTTGTATTCTACTTATTTCTCTTTTGCACTACGGCTAAAATTTTCTGTGACATAAAAAAGAAAGGCACACTAATGATATGGTGAATATTGGTTCAGTGGGACAAATAATAGAGATAAAGTAAAATTTAAAAAAATTGTCTCAGTTGATCAATGTCTACCCTATATACTAGAAGTATTCAAACTGTGGAGCTACTTCAGTGTGATTTGTTCTGGTCTAGATCCTCACCCTTACAACATGTCTGCAAAGGTTGAAAAAGGTCTGTCAA
The DNA here is from genome assembly GCA_015163995.2 of Mormyrus lacerda. Lineage (NCBI taxonomy): Eukaryota > Metazoa > Chordata > Actinopteri > Osteoglossiformes > Mormyridae > Mormyrus > Mormyrus lacerda. The sequence goes on along the minus strand of JAABNX020000130.1, from coordinate 10,634,594 downwards.
ATACCTTTTAAGTTATCATGCTAATGGAATGAAATGCCTGAACTACCCTTTTGTATGTTATCACTATATGCCACTGCTTCAGTTTTGGTGTGATCTGTCTCAAAATTTAATCAGTTTTAGCCCACCCAAACAATTCCTGTGCAAAGTTTTAAAAAGGTCCATCAAATAATATTTAAGTTATTGGTTCACATAACAAAGCATCTGAGGCAGCATCTGACTGGTGCTAAAACCATATGCTTTTCCCAAAGGCCGGGGAATACAATAAACCAATAGACCTATAGTCTATTACATGTACCTAGTGAATACTTTATTATATGTACCTAGTGGCTACTATTGTATATTATATATACCTAGCTAGTGCCAGGTACAACAATTTATGCCTCCAGAACCACTTAAGGATAGACAAGTTCAGAGAATCCTTTCTGGGCACCTCTGTTGTATTGAGCTGCATTTTTGTAGCATTCCCGATGAGAGTCTGACCATTCTCCTCAGACCCCTCTCAATAAACAAGGGGTTTTGGGCCACATCATAAATTCTCTGTAAAGTCTCCATATTTTAGTGAATAAGCCGGAAGGATATCTTTCATGCTTGGCCCGAACAATCATACCACATTCAGAATCACTTAGATCAGGGATGTCAAACTCCAGTCCTGGGGGGCCGGAGCCCTGTGTACCTGTAGCTTAGTTCTTTCCCTGTTCTACCATAAATGATTCAGCTGAAGAGCTGTGTGGCCTGTTAATAAATGTGGTGCATTTAGTAAATGAGGGGAAACTCAAAAATGTGCAGGACTCCGGCCCTCCATGACTGGAGTTTGACACCCTGGCTGAGATCATAGGCTGTTCTAATGCCTAGTCAAACAGTGTTTGAGCCTTTTGACCCAGGCTGTGAGCTGTATGTATTTAGTTGAGTCACATATTTTGCTATCTGAAGGAATAGACTGCTTATGTTAACAAGCAAGTGAACCAAAAAACTGCCAACTATGTATAACTACACATTTGAAAAAACAGAAGTTATATGTATTACAAACCCCAAAACACCGAGAATGTTTCGATGAAATTGTTATGGGTGTATTAGAGGTGCCAGTTCACCTAATCACATATCTTTGGACTGTGAATGTCTAATGGTAACCTGTGTGCCACAAGAAGAACACACATAGTGTTTCTACCACTCCTAGTGATGCAAGGCATCTATGAACCAACATGCTACCACCTTTAGCTAAATGAATATAAAGTTCACATAATAAGAAACTTTATACAGGAACTGGCAAAACAATAATCGACATCCCACCTCACCTGAAAAGTTCTGGGGGTCTCCTGGAAATTGACAGCAGCTCCCTGACACCCAAAAATGATGTGCAATCTCTTGGAAGACTGACGTTCCGCTATTCAGTGGTGGTGAAATTAGCAGGCAAGAAGTTTTGCCTCTAATTTACCCCAAATTTTACAACCACTCTCTAGCCCCAGTCAGAAAAATTCACCCCCCACCCCAGTAGACAATATACAGTATATATAGTATTAACAAAATACTGGCCAAAGACTGGCACCCCTGCCCTCCCAGGTGCCCTTCATCGGCCTCTCTGAAATCAATATCTCTATGGTGGCATGTCGGCAATAACAGTGCAGCTATTCAGCACTCAGTTAACCAAACACACAACAGACACAACTATCTTTGACCTTTGATCAAATGACCTGAAGTTAGAGTATGAAATAGTCTTCCTGCTAATGTAGTGCAAGCTAAAACCCTGGGTTCCTTTAAATCAGAGCTAGATGAGATTTCAACAACGCTGAGCTATTAGTTAAGTTTTCCCCAAACGAGCTCGATGAGCCGAATGGCCTCCTCTCGTTTGTAAATTTCGTCACCTGCAAACCGCTTCCGCCTCCAGGTGATGTGATCGCCTTGCGTCGATAATGATGATCTCATGCTGCTTGTCCAGAAAACATTCGACAGCAGATTCGGGGGTGCGGGCGATGTTGCACTTGAACCCGGCGCGGTCGCACGCCCACCAGAAGGCATCGCTCTGGCTGTCCTCCTTTGTGAAAACCAGCAGGACCTGGGGGGGCAAGGTTGACAGGGGTTAGAGGGCAGGTCAATGGAACAGTCATACAGCTGAGACCTTCTCACATCGACCATTGCACTGAAAAACTTACGTTTATTATAATACACAGTATGAGCGAATGGATGGTCTGTTATGACCTGCCTTGGACTCTCTTCTATCAAGGATAGTCTTCCAGTTTCAGCTAAATCCATATACTGTACTGCGGTCAAGAAAACTGGATGAAGTATTAGTGAAAATATGTGTATGATAACGTCATATGATTAAAAATAAATATTATAATCGTATAATCATATAATGTTTGATATTAATGTATATTAAAGCTGTCATGATACGTTAGGATAATGGAAGTTATGCTTGCATGCTGCTTATGCATGTTCTATGAATGCATAAGGAAGGTGCACTGAATTATAAACGTGCACTGAATGATCTAAAAAATGCATTATGAAGGAACACTGAATGTTCGACAAAATGCATAATGAACCCATTATGAAGGTGTTGTTAATGTAAAGCATTATTAAATCTTTTAATGACGCATACTGTAATACGCAGTAGGAAGTACATGCCAATAACAGTATGTTCCAACAGGGTCACTTCTTTACCGATTGAAGGCCTAGCTTCCATTCAGTGAGTTGATAGATGCACGTAAAGTGAGGTAGCATATCTTTATTTTATTGTAACTCACAGCAGACCTACGACTTTAATCATGTTTATGCAAAGCCAGCTGTTTACCAGCTGATCAAAAGCCACACATGTTTCCCTCGTGCTAACAGAACTAATGGGAATTCCTCGGTATAGATGACCATGAAAAGTGAGAAGCTAATGAAATAGAGGGTGCATTCCGGGCTTCTGTCCAAAAATGCTCGAAATGAAAAGGGAAAAACAAAAACCAGATGGGATACAGATTTTAAAGGCTTTTAAGTCTAATCTGTGACACTGCGTTATTTTACACTCATATATTCATCCATTCATCATTAAGCACCTACCCAAATACTGTTATGGTGAGTGTGGAGGAATCACTGGGTATGACCCAAGGCTAACTGCCTGCCCACCCACTGCACGGCACAAATTCACACTAGAGGCAGTTTAGAGACACCAGTGCAACTAAGCACATGGACAGTGGAAACTAGAGTAGATGATTGAGAGGAACAATCCACACAACACGCACAACATGAGTCCATCCACACAACACGCACAACATGAGTCCATCCACACAGTGCCTAAAGGTAAGTCACTGTTCATTTCACATATGTTCATTTAAGCCCCTCTTATTTTACTTAATTTATTTATACAATGGTTCTTTATTTACTCAACCACATATAGATGTACAAAAATTCAAAGAATCAATATACCATTTATATTCACTTATAGATTTTACTGTTGTCATTGTTTTCCATATACTTTATATCACAAATTTGAAATAAATCTACCACAGAATAAATCCTGAATATTACATAAATAGCTACAGACAGTTCTCTACTTATCCAAATACACTGTTCTTCAACCCCTTTAGCAAGTCAAAATTACGTATGTCAGATTCCCCTTCCTCTCCTGGATCTGACACCTTATCCTGGTGGAGGGGTTTGTGTGTTCCAATAATCCCAGGAGCTAAGTTGCCAGGGGCTGTATGCCCCTGGTAGGGTCACCCAAGGCAAACAGGTCCTGGGTGAGAAACCAGACGGAGTGCGGCTCATTAGATCTCTTATGATGAGGAACACCATGGATTCATGTTTTCCCTCGCCCGGATGCGGGTCACCAGGGCCCCCCCCGGAGCCAGGCCTGGGGGTGGGGCGCGATGGCTAGTGCATGGTGGCCAGGCCTGCACCCATAGGGCCTGGTTGGGCACAGCTCGAACAAGGCACTTGGGTTCCCCCTCCAATGGGATCACCACCTGTAGGAGGGGCCAAAAGGGTTGGGGGCAATGTGAGTTGGACAATGGTCGAAGGCGGGGACTGATCCTCGGCTGCAGAAGCTAGCTCTATGGACATGGAATGTCACCTCTCTGGCAGGGAAGGAGCCTGAGCTGGTGCACGAGGTTGTGAGGTTTTAACTGGATATAGTCAGGTTCACCTCAGTGCACGGCTTAGGCTCTGGAACCAGTTTTCTCGAGGGGAGTTGGACCATTTTCCACTCTGGAGTTGCTTGCATACTTATTGTCCCCTGGCTCGGCATCTGTGAGTTTGGGTTTATTGTGGTGGACAAGAGGGTAACCTCCCTTCACCTTCGGGTGGGGAGACGGGTCCTGACTGTTGTTTGCACCTTTGCGCCAAACGGCAGTTCAGAATATCCACCCTTTTTGAAGTCCTTGGAAGGGGTGTTGGAGAGCAATTGTTCTGCTGGGAGATTTCAATGCTCACGTGGCCAATGATAGTGAGACCTGGAGGAGTATGATTGGAAGGAAAGCCCCCCCCCCCCCCATCTGAACCCGAGTGGTGTTTTGCTATTGGACTTCTGTCAATATGAGCACCATGTTCAAGCATAAGCGTGTCCATATGTGCACTTGGCACCAGGACACCCTAGGCCGCAGTTCGATGATTGACTTTGTGGTCGTGTCATTGAACTTGCGGCCGCATGTATTGGACACTCACGTGAGGAGAGGGCCGGACCTGTCAACCGATCACCACCTGGTGGTGGGTTGGCTCCACTGTTGGGGGAGAAAGCTAGTCAGGCCTGGCAGGCCCATGCATCTGGCAGAATCCTCTGTCAGAAAGAGCTTGAACTCCTACCTCCAGCAAAACTTTGCCCATGTCCTGGGGGAGGCAGAGAACATTGAGTCCAAAGGGCACTGCTGACCTCAGCTCGGGAAGTTGTGGGTCAGCGAAAGGAATACTTTAAAGACCTCCTCAGCCTCCCTGGTAAGGTCTATTAGGGGGTCCTAAAGAGGAGGGTCCGCCGGATTGTGGAGGAGGAGGAGCAGCATGGTTTTCGGGATGGCCGTGGAACAGTGGACCAGCTCTATACTCGGGATTATTCATTCTGTTATTCTCCCACTGTGTGTCTGCGTCCACGGACTGACTCAACGGCTTTTCGACCCTTGGCATCCCATTCGACTACGATCTCGTCTCACGACTCGGCACAAAGCACCCGGCTTGGACGGCTACGGACTACGACCCCGGAACGGCTCACGACTCTTCTCTTTGTCTTACCGAATAAACTTGGTGGCCCGGAATTCCCTGTCCGTGTAGTTTGTGGCAGAACACTAATAGAATACATGTGTTCACTGTACAAGATATGTGAGAACTGGGAAGATGCAGCTGCTCGCCTTGTCTGGTTATGCCAACTTGTGCTTAATGGACTTTAGATCTTTGCATAAGAGCTATCCATAAATAATGTGTATGTCGAGGATTGTTACGCAAGTCCAAATTTATGCAAGGCAAATGCACACGGGTAGAGGTTTGTAGGTAATAATATCATTCAAAAGAGAAAAAAAAACTAAAAACAGCGTAAACGGTTTTAACTTAGAGCATATACTAACATTAAGTAAGGTAAAAAGTGTATTAAGGCAACTGGCTGTTGCGCAGTATCACCAAGCGGGCTGACTATCATGTCGCGGCATCCAAATATCCCTGGATAAGGAAGCCGAAGGGGAGGGGCAATACGGCCAAAATAAGGTCAGAATGAGGAGAAGCAGAAGCAGGAATTCACTGTAGCAAGTGGTTTTCATTTCAGAAAACGCCCTGGACCTCATAAGCGTCAAATGAAAATGAATATTTCACTGTTTAGGTTAAATTCCATTGATGCATATATGGATTTCAGAGTCTTTCCAGCTATCCTTTAACTAGCACTCAAAATGTGTGTTTTTGGAATTGAACATTGTGGAAAACTTTCGCCTAATTTCCATACCGGGTAAAGCGGCTTGTTCATGTTCTCAGTCACCTAGGTTACGTCTCTGAATTCCCGGTCGTTCCTTAGCCCCAAGAGGCGATTTTGCTTGTAGGGAGAGCTCAAAGCCAGGAAAGGTTCAAAGCTCACTGACTGGGCTTGCAAGATGGGCTGTCATGACTGCAATACGCGGGGGCAGGGGGGGGTGGTAATGCCTATAGAGGTAGTGGTGGTGACCTAATATTTGCAGCTGTCTGCGAAAGGTCAACATGCTTTTATCCACTCGGCGACTCGCAGCCAATAGAACTCTACTGTGAAATTCTACACAGCTGTGATGGCGGCGGACAGAGCAGAGGGCCCCCGCTGACGGAGGGCCACCCGGGGACGCCAGGGGCCACTCTGAGAACTCCGAGCCTGAGGCCTCTGAGCCGTGGTGGGGAACAGCATTCTGGGAGAGCAGAGAAGAAACGTCAACGCTCAAAAAATGACAGGAGCATGCTATGGAGATCTGAAGGAGACTAGAAGGGAAGCAAAATCATTTCATGGACAAACTTAAAATTTGTTGAGAAGATTTCATGCCATTTCTGGGGGTAGCAGGTTAAGTACTCCTTAAAAAAAACATTTCCAGGGCAATAATATTGCAATGCAAGACCCCTCTGGTGTCAAAGATAAACTTGTATTACACTGCTCTATATATCAAATATGGGGATCTTTACACTGGACACAACTGAAAGTTACCAAACATGGGAAAGTCAGGACATTATTTACAGGGATGAGAGTTGGCAACTTAATCGCTTAAAGGTCCAGAGTTCTGGGTATATGTGGAACTGTTCATGCACTACCTGTATCATTGGGATGTTTTTGCCCTGTACTTTGGTATTCCAAACACATTCCGAACAAAAGGCTGCACAGAGCACTAACTTTGATTAATCATGTCCAACCTGCACTAACTTATGTGCCTGTTAAAATTTCTCTGTTCTGACTGCAGGATGTGACAGATATGAGAGCAGTTTATGGATGCAAACCATAACATGTCTAGTGTACATCCACTGCCACGTCCAGTCTACGCATCCAAACAGAGAAAAACACGGCTGCTTAATGACTGTGGACTCTTCACACTTTGAGAGCTGTAATTCAAGGGGACTGTTGGAAACGGACAATACAGAAAACTGACCTGTTCGGCTACACCAGCAGAGCCAGTGGAAAACACCTTTTTCAGAAATGTATTCAGATCAAAAGCACTTTCATAGGTACGTTGTATGTTTCAATAACCGCTTTTAAATGAACTCCTGTTACATTACAGGTCATTCTCCGATATCCTCCAAAACAGAAACCACTTGTACAGAAAATGTTTTATCATACGGAAACTTAAAGAAAATTGGAATGCTTGTTTAGTTCAGTAAACATATTGCAAATGTACTCATTTAATAACAAAATCATTACTTTATTCTTTTGTTTACAAAAAATATATATTAGAAATAATCAGTAGTTCTATGTAAAACATAAATTTCAGGTAGTAATAAATTCAAACTTAAATTATAGTTTTAAAAAAGCCGTTCCGAGTTAAAAAGTTCATTGACAAGCAGTCTTATTGGGTGCTTTTTAATTGGTCACATCATTGCTATAACATAAAACATTTGTGTTTAGTATCTCTTTGGGAGCCAATGATTACAATTGCAATTAATAGCAAAATGAAATGAATGAATAAGTAAGGCAAAAAAATTATCATACTTAATAAAAAGAAAATGTCTGTGCAAAATGCTAATGTTAATATCTATGATATGTTAAACATTACTTGACAATGGAGTTTTGTTATGAAACCAGTAAATTTGCAACATTGTTACAGAACTACAGTAAGCAAGCGTCCCAAGACTTTCTCTGAGCACTGAATTTTACTGAAATTAAGATAAATATTATTTGATCGCTTGATATAAAGACAAATATAATGCGACTTAGATCGTTGTTGTTAATATTTTGAGCCAAATCAGGGGTCAGGAGCTGCTTCTGCAGAATTCCAAAGTCAGTCAGTATCCAAGACCGAACCCCTGCGGGAGTGTGTGTCCCAAGCTGGATTACACTGATTTTTATACACTTTTCATATCTCTTGTCAAGATAGCCGTCACATGGGATGTCCCAAGCATCATCTTTCTGGACCAATTGCTATCATTGTGTCTCCTCTTCTGGGACCCAAGTAGTCCTCGCTCCTATGCATCTCACCATAGAACTGGCAATCATTCTTTTCTGTAAGCATAATCATATGAAAAAGCTTTGTACCACAATGCTTTGTATACTCATGGAGACTGACCAAAAACCAGCCAAGGGCACTATGGTAAAGACACAGGCAACATGCCCATAAGGATCATGTGAACCCAGGTGTTTCTATAATAATAAACAGTCGCAGTCTCGGTAGTATCAGCTGGACACAAGTTGCTTTATTACAGAGCCAAATAATATTCTTTGATCTTCAAGCTAACATTAGGTGCAGAAACACTTTTATGGTGCAGCAGTAATTGGACTATATTCTCTGAAGGTTACAAGGTTACATTGCATTCTGCAGGTTGCATCTTTATAGTATTGTCCCAAGGATTACATTTACTAAGTGTTATAGAGTGCTAAATAATATTCCATGGGATGTTGCATGCATTATCACACTTGACGATACACAGCTGCGTGTCCATGGGAACTAAGAGCATGGCTGATGGAGAGCAAAGTGGCTCTGAAATGTGATAACACATCAATAACACACCATTCCTCACCTGGTTCTCAACAAAACACTCAAGCGTGCACGTCGCCAACCTAAAGCGCTATGAATTGCTGTTTCAGGCAGGAAGGACAAAGCTAGAGCATAAATATCTCCTTAGGAACCAAGGCTACTGCTAATGAGCTACATGATGGTAGTGAGTGATGGCTGCGTGACATAATTTCTACCTGTCAGAAGATGAGAGGGAATCTCTCAGGATAACTCTGCCCACAATCACAGACAAGATGTGGCCGCCCAGTTCGATATGCACTGAGAATGCAGATGGTATGTGTAAGTCACAGCCCCTCGGTCACTAGATCCAACCCCAGATGAGGATTTACGTGATGGGCTGGAATGGAGCATGTAACACTCACGCCGTGGTCAACCGGGTGAACTGACCTCATGTAATTTAAGGCTGCATCCCTCTTGCAGAATTCCTATTTCAGTACTGTACATTGTACTTGTAAAATGACGATATTTTCCACATAATATTTATAAGCACATATTTGAGTTACTAATCATAACTAATTACATATTCACACTGGGGCTAAGTAACTTAGCCTTTTTGAATTACTTCACTTTCTTGTTTTTCTTCTTTTTGCCTTTTGATCACAGCTTATTTCATTATGTTACTGACTTCTAGGGGTGCGACAGGCACAAAAATGATGGTTCAGTACGATTTGAGGTCACAGTTCGGTATGTTTTTGGTACAGCAGAAGTAAAAAGAACAAAACATAAATACTGCTGCAACCTACTAATAAAAAAACAAAAATTTACTTAAAATTAAATAAAAAATAAATATTCTGTCAAGTATATAAAAATAAAATAAATATCCATTAAGGTGCACATTTAGAAAATGAAGTTCATACTGATGTCACGATGTTTACACATTTCCATTTTAACATTAGCACACACCATTATCTGCCTGTCATACCAATCAGACACTATGATTTTTGCAATATATGCTGAAAATATTTTTTCATTTATGAGAGATTTCTCAAAACCTAATTGACCTAAACCTAATTGGCTCTCGAATGCAGTATTTTACATACTCAGGAGTCGTCTCCTGCTACTGTTACTACTACTATTCGTCTAGCGACTACATTGGTTAGTGACTATTCACAAATACCACGGTAAAAAAAATAAAATCATCTGACCTATGCATGCATTTACGACCAAATTCCATACGGCTGACAGTACAGGCAGAAGTGAGAGAGATCTTTGAAGTAGAATGTACAAAATATTGTTAAAAATGTCCACTTCCTGAAAGATGAAAGAAATTTAGTGTGTAAGGGTGATGTGATGTCATAAGTACAGTAACTGTCATGCATAGACTGATATGATACTCAGTGACTATTTCACTACGTGACCTTGTCGTTGAAACGGTACTCAGTCACTTAAATGCAAAGAGATTGTAGTTAATTCGCATCGTGCAAACCCACGCACATTAACACACACACAGACATACTCACGCAGTCACACACTGAGAACATTTCATTTTAACACGTAACTGGATCAAGCTTTGTTGTATGTGTCAGTCCCATTTACACATTTGCTGGCTTAGATTACCTTACATTTATCTATGTTAGCTCTGCTCACATGCGACACGCAGCATTTGATGAAGGAAAACAGATGCGGGTTGTATGCTGTACTGATTCCCATAGCTAAAAAAAAAAAAACGATTCTTGGACTCCACCACCATAAGCACTAACTCTGTATCCTGACACTGACAAGGTTCAGCTAAGATTACCAACTAATACGACTGCTTCACTTTTCCTATAAGCTGGTGCCTTTGTGAATCCTGAAGCTCATTGTACATATTTTCTTGAAATTATCAAATAATATCTACCCTAGACACTGGATACAGAGAAAGACAAATTATGTTGCATTACCACACCTGGCAATGTATGTCTGCATTCCACGGGGACTAAGAGCACAGTGATGGACTGCAGAGATGTCCAGAAATGTGATGACAGATTAGTCATACCTCTCCTGGTATATATAGGACCAACTCTAAAACCGCTTCAAAGCTAGATGAGTTGTATATTCAGAAAGGCCATTCTGAGTGATATACTCAGACACACTCTTTGGCCAAATTATTAGCTACACCTGCCCATTAACACAAACAGCCTGTTCCTCAAAACCGCAGTCACATGACTGCAATTGAATAGATAAATCATGCAGACAGGGTCAAGCAGTTCATTTACTGTTTGTTTAAGTATTAGAACAGTAAAGATGTATGATTGACGCAAGTTTGAATGTGGTATGGCTGTTGGAGCCACATCTGTTGTGTCTGGCATCTAAGACACTGTCGATATTTTACTGAGAATCTTGTGATCAAACAAACAAACAAACAAATAAATAAATCAGTGAATGTGTAGCCAGACTCCAAGCTAAAAGGAAGATCACAAGTAGAAAAATAACAGCTCAGCACAACAGTAGTTCTCAATGTTTCAAAGTGGTTCTGGAGGCAAAAGTCAGTCCAAAAATAGTGACACTTTATTCATCTGTCATTATATCATATATCTTGCTCTTGCCCACAGGCATATACAGATGTGAGCAGGTTTTTGAGATCAGAACACAGGGTCAGCTAGTAGCAATGAGATCTCATGGGTGCCTCAGCTGTTCTGACATATGTACACAAACTAATTTACTATGATAACAAGGTCCGTTGAAAGTGTGCTGCGACAACTTAATTGATGACGCCGATCTATCATAAAAATAGGCTGACAATGAATTTTGTATTTAGTTGCCTGCATTGCATAGAATGACATAATTTGTCTGAGGATACAAATTTCCGTTGGTGCATGCGTACAGCAATGATACTCCACCAGGCCAGCAGAGGGCAGATGTAGTGCAACAAACACAAATTTCAGCAGTGTAATAAAATGGGTAAACCATTATGAACATTTTTCAGAGTGTTAATAGGCTTGGTCGCTATGATGGGAATATGGCAAATTTTGCCACCAGCACTAATACCGTCATATCGTCCGGACATACTGCTGCGGTACATGGTATTTTGACAGTATTTTGAAAAGCAATGCTATTCTGGTATTTCCCAATAAAACCTACCCAGCACTGCCCACACACCCCCCCAATTGTACCTCATCTGCCTCCCTGAAATCAATAGCCTCAAGTAGGAGGTCTGCTAAGCTTACTTTACACACACAACGTACATACAACCATCCTACTACTGTGATCCTTACTGTAAACTGCACCAACACTAGAGTGCGTAATGGGGCATCTCCATGCCTTTCAAGGAACTTAGAAAAAGCTGAAAAACATTTCACAAACGCTATCATGTTTAACCGATACGGAGGATGTTTTAAGTCATATAGAAAAAAGGTTACACAGCAGCTGAAGTAAGTACCAGTAGTGAGCGTGCGATGAGAAGTGCAGACGCTTCGGCTGCAGACCTATCAACCCCACTTTCACCTGCCAGCTCCTCTTTTACCAGGGCCGACACAGAACAGTCGCCTCGTCATGACATTTTTTAATGGGAGGACTTGTGGAGGGAGCTGCTTATGTTTGCTTCCCATACACCAGCTGGCACAATTATTTTCAACAAACTGTACGCCGCTCCTGAAAAATGGCTTGGAGAAAGAAAAAAAATGTCGGCGGTCATTGATGGAGTTCTATCCATAGCTGGTCAACTCAAATCAATAAAAACAAATCAATAATATATTATGCTGTATGTGGGGCAATAAAAAACTACTTCAGAATAATTATAAAATCAAATGAGGATGAGTCACTGGCCCTTTGCTTTGTACTATTTGTTGAATCCTGCCCTTGTGGAAAAGTAATAGGGAGCCTGCAGTAACACATGCAGATAGTGAGTAGCTCACTCAGACAGAGAGGAAGCTCAGAGGACAGCTGGATCCTCTCAAAAACACGGTCTCAGAATTTCAGGAGAACTTGAATTTGAAGTGTTAATTTCCAATCATTATCAATTTATCAAGCTGGTAATGCAACAGAGAACCAAAATCTAAATATAGATCCAAAAACTGCATGAAGATGGAAAATTTCAACATTAACATCGCCATCGTCTTCCCATATTTCTTAGTGAGGGTTGCAGTGGGATGGAAATTTATCTCTAGTTAATAAATATTTGGTGTGACTACCCGCCTTTCCTACGGGTATTTACTGTAGGTCTCTAGCAATGCATGTTTCCTTTTTCTTTTAATAAAAACATGTTGTACCAATGAAAAATTAGTGGAATGGGTTTGCTGGAACTGCTAAATAAACATTAATTTGGAGTCTGTACAGCAGAGCATTCATCATCCCTTTGGTAAAGTAACTGCATAGCCAATCATATGGTAAAATTATATAGAACAGTACAGCACCATAAGCAGATCTGCCCTTTTTGAGAGTGTAAATTCAGCAAAAAAAATATGGTTGCAGGTTTCACCCCCTACAGCCAGGCATTCTGAACACTGCGTTCACTGAGTATTTTCTTCTTTCTTTCTCCAAAAATAATACAATTACTTAAATACCATCTCCTCCTAACGCTCTGTACCGAGATTAATAAAATCTATAGATGAAAAAATACATCCTTTGCTTTTAACCGATAAAATGAAACTTTAATAAACTTCCAAACAGCAAATACATCAATAAAAATCTGAACCTGAATTACTATTCTATCCTCATATTATAGGACTGTGTGAAAATGAAAGATTTTATTTAAGAACAAGCATGTGTAAAAGTCCATGAAAAAAAGGTATGAAATCAAAAGACTAATATCCTATACAATCAGGGTATTTTTATTTTTTTTGGAAACAGCACATCTAAAAGCTAGCAAAAAACAAAAATAAGGCCTGTCTAAATCTGTTCAATATGTCCACAAAGCAAAAATCAGTATGCTGGAACACACAGTGCACTTCAAAGAATTTCCCTTAGATAATTTAATACCTTGGCAATTTCCCTTTCTTCTCAAGCACAACAACACAAAATAACAAATCAAAATAAGCTGAGGTTTAACAGTTCTTAATTCATTTAAATCTTATTAAATCTGAAAACAAAGCTAAATACAGGTGTAAGACTTACGTAAACAGCAAAAAGCCTATAAATGAATATATAACTTAAGTACCACCACCAGAGTAATTGTGACATCACTCATCAAATCAAAAACAACTGAGGTTCTCAAGAATGACCCCACTCCCTTTATGTTTGTAGACCTAAGAATTGAAATTTGCCTTCTGAACTGTGCCAGCCAGAACAATTAGCCATATTAAAATGAAATTTATTGTACCTGAATAGGTTCTTGGTTCAATCGCATAGGCCCTATGCAGTCCTCTGTGGCAGAAACCTGGGAGAAAAAAAGAGGTTGCTTTAGAACAATTAGTTAAAGCACAGAAACAAAAACGACGGATACAAAACTGTTAGCAGTTAAATAATGAAGGACTTGGAGCAATTACCATCACAATAAGCCTGTCCACCAGCATATCAGTAAATGTAGCTTGACCCTTATCATTTATTTGCTCAGCTTAGAGAACAGACTTGTAGCAATACACAATAATTAAATGCCACTCTGTCGTTTGTTGTTGTCCTCAGAGAACATGCCGCCAGTTATATTTCCCAGGCTCATGACGTGGTCTCCTGCCCCAAGCCTGTCCAACAACAGCCTCCTTCATGCCCAATATCACCAAGGCTGCCATTAAGCTGCCCGGAAAGGGATTCCAGCATGTCATGTTACCGCATGACTGCAGCATACAATTTACTATCAGCGAACCAACGCAACTCAAACGTCGTACATTTGCTGGGTAGCCATAAAAAGCACTATCTGAGTCTAGAAGGTTGTCTTCCCCTGAACCATTTGTGGTCAAACTACTTTGTACACTATTAAAAATTAGGAACTCACCATATTTATGGTGGGTTGGCATATTATTTTTTATTTACCGCAACAAATTCTTTTAGAATGTACCAGAAAGATGATGTGACAATGATATTTTCCCAGTTACTTTCATAAACAAACATGAATCTCCTTTGCCATTTTTAAGCCTATTATGAAAGAAGAGCATGAAGGAAACACTTGTCCCAGGTTATAATATTAACAACAGCTAGCTGATTTTTTAATATGTATTATATGTAAGATCACTTTGTGTGTGTGTGTGTATATACTCTATATATATATATATATATATATATATATATATATA
>JAABNX020000130.1:10578874-10618962 GCA_015163995.2 Mormyrus lacerda | reverse complement strand
ACTCAATTACACCAGTTCTGTCAGGAGGAATGGGCCAAAATTCCATTACACTGTTGTGAGAAGCTTGTGGAAGGATACTTATGGGGAAGATGGTGGCGCTATCGTTTGGCAACCAAAGGGTTGCAGGTTTGAGCCCTGAGCAAGACACTGAACCCCTAATTGCTCTGGGTGAGCAGGCTGGCGCCTTGCATGGCAGCCTCTGCCACCGGTGTGTGAATGTGAGGCATGAATTGTAAAGCGCTTTGAATACTAGGAGTAAAAAAGCGCTATATAAATGCAATCCATTTACCATACCCAAAGCATTTGCATCAAGTCATTCAGTTTAAAGGCAATTCTACCAAATACTAACCAAATGTATGTCAACTTTTGAGTTTGTAGAAAGTCATAAAAAAATCTCTAAAAAATTCTCTCACACATTATTTTGACATTTAGCAAATAGAAATTATTTTGGGGATCCGAGCGGGCCTAAAACTGAAAGGGTTTTGTATGATTTAATATCAGACAGTAAGAAAAAAAAATTATATGTCTTTTTATACAGTGTATGTAAACTTTTGGTTTCAACTGTACCTATCTATTTCATGGCTGCAGGATCTCTCTTTTTTTTTTTTTACTGGAATTGTTTAATTATTATTTTATTTAACTTAAACCACAGTCACACCTTTTGTGATATTTTTTTGCTTGATGTTCTCTGTTAATTTATAAAAAAATAATACAAATTTTAATAAAAAAATAAATACATGTTAGAAGTCATTCATATCTTTAAGTTCTCATCCTTGTCATGATTAGATATTTTCCACAAATCATTCAGCATTAATGGAAACGTTCAAAGTGTGCAGTTTTCTTGATGTTTCCACCAGAACATTATCTCACTACTACAACTGCTACTAGCCTACAACTTTAAAATGATAATTTTATCATGCTGACATTGCCAGAACCTTTGTTGAAATGTGAAACGTTGGAAATAACACTCCATTAATGTTACAATAGGAATGCTGAATTTGAGAACACGTTCACATAATGTTGGCTAAAGTTCTGGGAACATGACCTGTTAGCTGGGATGCAAATGGTCTTGCAGGGTGTAGCTTTCCAAGACACCGTGACACAGGAACAAATCTACAAGGCCTTCTTTAATGACAGTGGTAATGAATCGTACTAATCATGTGGAGGTGAAGGCTAGCCACAGAACGACCGCATTGCTTCACACTGCGACACTGTGATCAGGCATAATAACAGATTGTTCAAGAAGTTAGTGTCACCAGTGTCAGGGGAGGGAACTTCCTGTCTTTTTTCCCCCTTTAAAACCGTCGCTTTCCAAGCAGTCACAGCCACAATGGGACTGCATGGATACGTCAGTTGCTCTGACGCATAGGTACACAAACAGTTTCACATAGCCAAATAACTAGTCATTCTTACCACAGAGAAGGGGAGATTTTGTTAACTTATCACACACACGATGTTTCATTCAGACAGCAAAAATGTGTACTCATTGTACATATCACTGGAAATAGGAGGGGAAAACATGTCGGGGCAAAGCCAACCAATGTTAGCTTCTTGATGGCAGGTTTGGGGACAGAGTGAAGATGTATGGTGAATATATATATATATATTTACACCAACACGAGGATAATTTAAACATCATTTTCCTTGCCTGCCTAAGACTTTTGCAGAGTACTGTATATATATATATATATTTAGCATTAAATCACTTCTTTTATGTTATCATACATTATTACCTAGATGGTACGACAAAACAGATTTTCATTCTATCAACCACCGTCTTTTATATATGAAATACTACATAACATATAACATGGATCAATCATATTACAGTTATGCATTAGAATTGTAGTGGATTTTTAAAAATGAAATATTTGCAATCTGACAAATGAAACGATGTTAAATACTAACTCAAGAACAATCTTCGAATTTAGTGATTAATTGTCACTGTTGACACACCACAGCACACAGCGCACAACAACGAAATGTGTCCTCTGTGTGCCAATGTGACATAGCAGCTAATTCAGCACCGGGGAGCAGTGCTTGAGGACGGTACCTCGCTCAGGGTACCTCAGTGGTGCCTTGCTGGTCAGGGATTCAAACCCGCAATCTTTCAATGACGAGTGCGCTTCTTTTTACGAATGTAGTTTCTTTTTGTAAATGTTTTTGTGTGTGAAAATTAGGTTTATTCTTTCAAAAAACATGAGCTGTAAGACTGTTTCTCCTTTTCTGAATCATTCCCATATTTACACTCTCCTTTCAATGGACCATCTCCCAAAATTCGATTTGCCAGATCGTTATGTCCCCACTACTCTGCCTGCGATATGTGGTTAGAAGATAGATGGATGGGTGGGTGATTGGTATGGAGTAATAAAAATACAGTCTTATATTTCTTTGCACTGACATTCTATCCAGTATGTGCCCCAGCCTTGTGCCCTGTGCTGCCTGGGATTGGCTCCACCCCCCATGACCCACACAAGGAGCATTAATTAGAACAGTGATTCCCAATCTAGGGTCTGGAGCCTATCCTACATGCTATGGGCACAAGGCAGGGAATAACACAGTATGAGGCACCTATAGACAACTTCAATTCATGATAGCATGTGATGTGGACTGTGGGGGAAAACTGGAGGAGACCCCACAATGACACGGGGAGAACATTTAATTTTAATTTGGTGATCAATGGTCATTGCTGACACACCACAGCACACAACAACAAAATGTGTCCTCTGCATTTAACCCATATGTGACATCATGATACAGCAGGGGGCGGCTAATTCAGCGTACTGCATGCACACTCCATACAGGGGCAGGGCAGAGACTCAAAACCCTTTCCCAGATATGCGAGGCAACAATAGAAACCACTACACCACTGAGCCACCTCAGCTCATATATTTGTTACAGTTAATTTCCAGCACGGCTGACTCAACTAAATATGGGGTTGAAGATTACAGTTATAATTTATAATCACGTTGTTGGGTGGTGGAATAGCCTAAGCATGTGGGATGACAGGGATGTGCAGGGCAAGGCTTAGGATGGACTGCTCTATACCACAGGAAGGAGAGGGTTCACAAAGTGACTCGTAAAGGGATGCAGTATCTAATGCAAAGAACTACACCTGAACACCCTGTTGGATAGAACCATTAAAAATCAATTTCACTACCATTGCAAGCAAGCCAGATAAATTTAACTTTCAATGTAAATGATTTACTATATCTATATTTTTCAGCAGATTCTTTTGTTCAAAGCAATGTAACAGTGAAGCAGATAAATCACATATTACAAACACGTGGCTGTCAAGGAGTCTACTAGGTATAAGTACAACTAGGCTGAGCTTCCATGCAATGAATGCTTACAAGAGTAAGTAGTATTGGACAAGAATGGTGTGAATGATGTACTTATTTCTCATGTATCACATGACTAAAGTCCAATTGGCTTTTATCCCATAAGTAAAACTGACACTGCTTTGCAAAGAGCAGAAGAAAGCAAAGAAATTCTCACAATGAACAGAGAAGATTGATCTTCACTTCCTAGGAAGAAACACAGATTTACTCATTTTACATTAATTTAACTCGATGCTATATATAATATTAAATATCACATAAGTTATCTGTTTTCTCTATATATCTGTTGGTGAATACATTCTAGAATCCATTGTGGTTAATACAGGTCAAAAAATATACCAAGATGTCAGGGGACATTTGGAATGGAATTAAGTACCATTGCTTCAAGACCCACAAATATCTTTTTTTAAGATCCAGCTGAGCCCTTATTTTCAAGGATGATTTCCTATGAGAAAAATATTGTGTTGCAGTAACCCAGTTTTTACAAGAGAAACAAACAACCAGAACTGTAATTTTTAAAGAGAAGTCCAAAAATGTTTCTTTTGAGGAAATGGCATCAGAAATTTGTAAAATGTGACTTATGTACAATGATAGTCACATAGGTCTAACTACATCTAAATAGTGTCTGCATTATATGTTTGCATGTATGCAATGTTCTGAGTAATGGCAAGTACTGAAGTGAAATTTAAAAACTATGCATTTATTTAAATTTCTCACCATGTTTCTTCTGTTCCACTTGCGATCTAGTACTAAATAAATGCCCATGGCATGTTACTTTATACAATACGATTGTAAAAGCGCAAAAAACAATATGCTTTGTTTATGCAACTTTAATGCTGCATCATACATGCAAAATGAAAATATCAGTTTTTCTCAATATACTGTCCCTCCAAAAATTAACAAATGCAACAAAATGCAGGCTTTGTATCCTGACACCTGGTGTTTTTCTTTAGCCAGATCTTTTTTGAACTGAAATGCTTTAGAATATCCACCTTACAATACATGATAGTTATATGTGTAATAATGTAATACGAGACTTACCTACTGTATACTCTATGTGCAGATTATGTGCAACATAAAACCTCCATATTTATCAACATTAAGCCCTTTTCTTAGTATCCATATGCTAATGTTAGCCATAATGTTAGCCATATGCTAACGTTTGCCATAATGTTAGCCATAATGTTAGCCATATGCTAATGTTTATCCTTGGGCTAGAACTTTGCAGAAGAGTGCTTTGAAAATTCAGTGATTCCCTTTTCACACTACTGTCAAAAACATGATCATTTCAACATATTAGAGCAATGCAAAGAAACACATCGCTGTAATATATTAAAATGATTAATTTAATCAATCACTCAATCAATCAATAACCATGTGGTACTGGGGAAATCCCTCCTCTCTCGATAATGGCCTGAAATTTTTTGACGCCCCCATTAACATAATCTTTTCTAGAACCTCCTTAAAATTTCCCTGCATCAGGCAGATATAAAATCGCTTATTTCATTTCTTAAAGGCCTCTCATCTTCGAAAAGTACTGCTTGTATTCAGGTGTAACAGCAGGAATGACTGTCAGCTGTGTAGCATGGTGACATCTTCCATGACCACTTATCAAACACAGGTTGGTGGTACATCACAATATGTGGTAAAAAACAGAAACCCCAGGTTAACTTCCAAGTGCTCTGCTTAAACATCTAACTGGGGATAAAAAAGTAAAAAACAGAGAAGAACAATGGTTCATAATTATTTTTTAAATATTGGACTTTAAGTGATAAAGAAATGGTCACCATTCACCCATTCACAGAATACAATCACAATATACCATCTCAGCATGGCTATTGTTTGTTGTAAGACCACCAGCTTATTCATTTTCAAGCACCTTTTCATATTTCTGTAAAATAACCTGCAAAGCCCTAGTAACACACTCTAGAGTGGTACTTTGCACTAAAGAATACAGTCCTCTTATGACCTTGCAGATACAAAATGAAATTAAAAGCATATACTGTGCAATGAAGCACTATATATTTTCCATCCCTTCACCCATTTACAATAACAGCTTATCCAATGCAGGTTTGTGGCCAGCCTGAAGACCATCCCAGGAGGCAAAGGGAATGAGGTAGGGCTCACCCTGTAAGAAAGACCAGTCCATCACAGGTCACATACTCACATACTGTACTCACACATACTCTATTCACTTAAACTACACAAATTTGCAGACAACCAACATACCTAAAGGAGACCCAAACAAGCACATATGAATCACATAAACTACATACATGAAAATACATACACAAACTGGACAGGAACCGAACCCAAGTTCTGTATAGGAACATAAACAACAAAAGTACATTAATCCATTTTGTGCATCAAAAAATATTTAAGATGCTGAATGGGAGGGATGTGGTAGAGAGTTGTTAGCGCAGCCATGATGTACGTGAACTGTGCCATTGCTGATTTTAATGTGTTTCTGTCTTACTAGAAAAGCGTGGCGAACAAACATCTGTTGCAGTTTGCCAGCCACCTAACATCATGGTCTCGCAGCTATTAGACAGAGACCAGCGTTACATAACAGCAGTGCAGCTGGCTTGTGCTCAAAACACGAGCATCAGACGACCACAGGCAAGGAGCGGCTGACAAGTGGCGTCGACCAATAGGAACACAGAGCTCATACTTACCCATCTAACAAGTCAGCATTGCATGCTTTTATACCTGCTTAATAAATAAAGCGATGAATTACTATTTTAATCATCTTATCATTTTACAGCTCCTCTACTGTTGACAGGACACAAAGCACAACAGTAATCCTTTGGTGTGACAAGATGTTCATTACACGGCAAAAAGAATAATTATAATTTTTACACAAGATCTGTTGACAGACTTACTCGGGTGGCACGTGGCAATGGGAAGGGGACACCCCCCCCCCCCAAAAGCATGTTCATCTTGCCTTACTGAGACAGTAGGCAGGGTGAACCAGGGACAGCATTGAAAGAGCCTCCATTTCTGAGCATTACGACCTTCTTTACAAAAAGTTACCTGGCAACCACCGGAGGTGCCATAGATCTATCGTTTGCTTTTTCCATTGCACCTCAGCTGCATACATCTAAGGGAAACGTCGCTAATTTGATTTTCTACATTTTCAGTGAATGATCTTAATTATTTACTAGAAACAGCACATTCATTTAGCATTCTACACACCCTGTGTCATGTTAGCAGCAGCCGTTTGCTTGTTCAATTAAGTAATAACAGGCGAGATGCAGGGAAGAATTGGACACCTGAACGTCAGTCAAATGCTACCATGACTGTCATTCTCTTCATAGTAAAAAATGGGCTGGAAGTGATCAGACCCAACAAAGATCTAAGAATTGCCAATGTAAGATATTCACATTTCATGCTGCACTGTGCTGAATATCCAAGTTCACAGAGATGTACTGGCGAACCATTCCAAGGGAAGAAAAGAGGAATCTGACTGACTAATTGATCAATGTTAACATAATGTACTCACTTTCAGCCAGTACATGCAAAATAATGAGCTTCATTTTTACAGTAACTTATTACGAGTAGCAGCCATCAGGTTAACGTTGACTGGTGTTGATCATATTAGACAATATTCCTACAGAATGCCCTGTACCTGCTCTCATCTTTCAGGTTAACCCTTTAATTTTTCCAAGTATCATAGTCTTGTCCAATGTGCCGGGGTCTTTTCATAACATCCAAAGTAAGACAATTTTAGTGCGGTCATTTGTGCTTTGTGTTTGATTTCACCAAGAATCTGCTTTTCTCTGAAGTCTAGGGCTGCATGATATTAGAAAAAAAAATCAAATATAATGGGATTTTTCTAGTAAATATTGCAATATTTATAAAGTGTAAAATGAGTTGACAATTCACTCAAAATATAAGTATGGACTATAGTTTATTGTCTGCCAAAAGAATCTGCCAAATAAGTTGCTTGTGTTGTCATGAGTTAAGCCAATACAAGTCATACCGACAAATCATTTGTTTTTGTCCAATATAGTTTCTATGGAATCCAAAATAGTTCCATTCAGTGGAAGGCTAATGTGTTTTGGTGATGAGTTCTTGTTTGCTTATCTCATTCTCACTCTTTTGTTCAATTTCTCACAAAACGCACCACAATGTCTATGAGTTCAGCAGCAAAGATGAGCATGATTTATTGATTGACTCAGAGAGCTCATGCAGAGCTCAGGCAAAAGCAGTGGCCAATTTTGCACAAGAAAGTTTTAAAGGTTTTCTTTCCATTTGCCCATGTCCCTTTTGGGGCTCCGTACAGTGCTGAGTAGCTGGTAGACAACTTTCCAGAACTTACAAGAATATTCAAGAATTTATTAGAGATGGCATCAAGAAGATGCAAACATTCTCCACACACATTTTGCTATGTATGTGGCCAATTTATCAGGACAAGAGCCAAACAGTACTCTCTGACATCATCTGCTACGATGTGTGAAGCCTATGAGGCATTTTTTTGGCATGCCGGTCGGGAGAGTCAGTGATTTACATTATTGTAATAAATCTCAAAAAACTCATGGGATTCATGGGATGTTTTATAAACATAAACTCCTTTAATTAGTTTCTCCATAATGTCTGCCTGACTTTCCCACTATGGTCCATATCCTTCGACTGTCCTGCAATTTAATTAATCCTAAACTGCACACACATATTACTCAAGACAACTGCATTGATTGCCAGATCCTGGTGGGCTGTTTTATTCATATTTTGTTAAACAAAAACTGAATATGAAGGTCACAATATGAGCAAAGAAAAATTCTCCCAATGACCTGGCCCCACAATTTTGAGAAGCCTCAGTTCTGCATAGGATGGCAAAAATGATCAGGTCATGACCACTTCATTAGGGGTGGTTTAAGAGATGTCTGTAGTGCTGTCCCCTTGCTTATGTCTTCAGAAAACTGTCAGGGGATGTTGTACAGCATATCAAGGTGCACAACTGTACAACTGCAAAAAAACACATAAAAAATACGCACCGACATCAACTGCATAGTCGACAGTGAAATACCATTCCTTTGTTGCTTCTCAACCTTTCGTTTCAATTTTTAGGCAATTTAATTCCTTTCTCCACTTGAAAAAAGACTAAATAATTAAGAATGAGAACGACAGGTGGCAAAGACCGCTCACAGTCTGACCTCATAAAGTCTACATGTATTAAATCAGGATTACTGCCCTTGCAATAAAAGACCAACGACAAACACAGTGTGATATTTCCCCTGTGAAGTCAGCTATTAATAAAGGCCAGGACACACGAAACAAAATAAGTTTATGCAATTTTGCAATCATTTGTGAGACTGAAAAATATATTTTGAGGTAAATAATGTAATACTTTAAGCTGGTCCGCAGTATTTTAAACAGATTCAATTCACCAGCCTTCCACTATAACCAAACAATGAAAAGGTCTCCATGGTGTTGAGGACCATAATTCAATAATACCAGGACTATGGCACCATGTGACAGTTGTGGTTACATAACAGCTTTTTTAAACCATCAAACTCAAAATAATGTTTGTTCTCTGCATTTTTTTAAACACAAAGACAGATTTAGTACTGTCTATTTTTGTTATCCATCCATCATCCAAATACTCATCTAGCGCACTTTTTTTTGGTGGGGGGTGGGGATTGGGTGCAGATAAGGACATAAGGACAGAAGGCTGGGGAATGTCCTGGATGGGATGCCTTGTATATAAAAACAGGTGTAGAAGACTCTAGGTGTATACCTATTCCCAAAAAAGTTAGGATGCTGTGTAAAATGCAAATAAAAGCAGGATCCAATGATTTATAAATTATATAAACCCATATTTAACCGAAAGTAGAAAACATATGAGATGTTGAAACTGAGAAATATTTTTACGACAAATACATGCTTCATTTCAATTACATGCCAGCAACACATTTCAATAAAGTTGGGACAAGGGCATGTTCACCTCTTCTTTTAACACTCTGCAAACTTCTGGGAACTGAGAAGACCAGCTGCTGGAGTTTTGCAAGTGAAATAACGCTACATTCTTGTTGAGATAGGACATTTCAGGTTCTCCTTTGTTGTATCCTTCATTTCATGATGTGCGAAACACTTTCAGTGAGTGACAGGTCAGGACTACTGGCAGGACAGTCCTACACCTGGGCTCCTCCACTATGAAGCCATGCCGTTGTAATACATGCAGAATGCAGTTTGACATTGTCTTCCTGGAATATACAGGGCCTTCTCTGAAAAAGACATTGTCTAGATGGTAGCATGTTGCTCCAAAACCTGTATATATCATTCAGCATTAATGGTGCTTTCTCAGATGTGCAAGCTACCCAAGCCATGGGCTCTAATGAACCCCCACACCATTACAGAATTACGGATGCTGAATTTTAAACTGTCCACTGATAGGATGGATGGTCCCTCTCCTCTTCAACCTGGTGGACGTGGCATCCATGATTTACAAAAAGAATTTGAGAACTTGATTTGTCAGACTGCAGGACAGTTTTCCATTTTGCCTCAGTCCATCTTAAATGAGCTCGGGCCCAGTGAAATCAGCATTTCTGCATCATGTTTAGATATTGTTTCTTCTTCGCAAGGTAGGGTTACACTGTGTAAGAACGAGACATCATTTCACTCTCAAAACTCCAGCAATTGGTCTCCAATATATGCAAATGTTAATATGCATGCAGACATGCATGTGTGTGAGTACATGTATAAGCATGTGTCTTTCGAGAGCAGAGCAGTGCAGGCAAAATACAAACATGTCAGGTATGGAAAGTGCCTCTTCACCAATCCATTTATATACTTCACCCTGTTTTTATCCATGGATGCTGTGCTGTTGGTGGCATTAGAGAATTTTAATGATCGTTGAAGACTTATGGGTTTGACTGGTGGGTGGTGAATTAGCATGACATGCAACATAAATATACCTGTAAACAACATCCTTAATTTCTTTATTTTGTATTGCTGATAAACAGATGCTACAAGTATGTCTTTTGTCCTCTGACTAAAAATGCGCGAGAGAAGAACATGAAAGCAGAGGTACTCCAGGTAGCTAAACCACACCTGAATTACACAAACAATTTATTCAATCAAATGAGCCATTGTACTACGTAGGTAGGAAGAGATAATTAGCAACAGACTGCTGGGAGAGAGACTATAACAAGAATCAAAAGGCAGCCTTTAAAAATATCACAACTACCATTTATAATGTTTCTGCATATCTTATCATTTACTATACATTTATTAGAAAATAGAAAAAAAGGACAAGTATACAGGTGATATTCAGGGTGGTGTGTGGCTCCCTGCCGGGGAATTGAATGATTTCACTATTTCGATAAAAGCTGCTCCTAAATAAATAAATGTAAATATATACAGATTTCAGGGCTGGGCGATGTGGCAAAATATTTTAATTGCAATATGAACATAAAATCAGTTGATATGAATAATTTTAAGGGTATAACTCCAATACTTATTTCTTTTCTTGGCTGCATTTTTGCTTAAAATTTCCTCACGATTTCCAGGAACATTCAGAACATGAAAAAGATGCTGCAAACTGAAACTTTGAAGTAATTGTACAAAATACACATTTTTTTGTCGTAGGGAAAAAATGCTGACAATATGGTTTATTGCAGGGTTTTTCTCTGACTGCCTTGCTGCTCCTCCCAGGGATTGGGTCTGACGGTGCTGGTACACATTGCCACCGCCCCATATTTTATTGGATGGTACAATTTGAAAAATAAGATGCTGCGTCCTGTATTGAACCAATTTGGGACACAATTTGTCCTGTATGTTGGAGGATGATGGGGTCCTGAATTTCTTCAGAGTGAAAGTAGACATTCTGCCTGCTAGTGTCAGTGTCGGTCTGTGACATTAAGAGTTTGCGTTCCGTATGCTCTGCTTCATGGCAGTGCATTCAGGGTGCTGAGATAGGTTCACACTTTTGTTGGCGCAGGTTTCCGGCAGTCAGGATTATTCCAAGGACCCAGAGTGACGGGGGGGCCTAAAAGCTGGTCTGGGAGGGGGCCCAGTACGGTATGCTTTCAGCACCTCTCTTTACAGTACACAGCACCAGTCTGTTGGACGTCAGAACATACCACCAATGTCTTTACCTGTTCATCCACAATGTCGCCTTTTTAAGAAGATACTGTGACTGCTGAGCTGCTGCGTTCATTGCTGACACTTGAAGTTTCCTCTCAGGGAGTAACTCACTCCCCTACGTTACATTACCAAAACAGTAGTATATAGCATGCGCCACAAACTTAACCAACCTTTCTGTGACTCAAAATATCATATTTTGTTATATAAACTGTTTATGAAGATAACTTGATATATCATTCACATCATACCCTAATACACACACGCGCACACACACACACACACACACACACACAGACAAACACAGTTGTGTAATCATATCTTAATTGTTCATATCCCTAATATGTATACATGTATATACACACATATATATATCGTGTGTGTGTGTCTGTGTGTGCGAGCGGGTATTCCTTACCTTATGCTCGACAACATGATGAATATCCATTTTTTTTTTTCTTTTTCAATTTAATAAAAATCTGTGGCTGCAATGAATTATCTAAAAATGCAAAAACTCTTGTATTTTGCTTGGTTACTTATGGTTATGGTTAGGGCTGGGTAGGGGTCAAGGTTATCATAGTTAGCGTTAGCATTTTTCCCATAGAAATGAATGAGTGGTCCCAATAAAGATATGTTTACCCGACATGTGCGTGTGTGACTGTGTATTCAGCACTACCAGCTTAGCACATGGGGAAACAGCTACTCATACAAGGCTATTTAAAATATACACAGAGACCTCTGCTGCGGTCAAATGATTCACAGCATTCAATACCCCAATGAGGGCAGCAATCGATGGGGGCTGAACAGCAAGGAGAAGTAAAGTCTGGAAAAAGAAATACATGATGTGGTCCACTGTACTGCTTATTTCCTTAAATATATCTGTAAAATCATAACAATCAGATTATATTGACGTTGTAAGCAACAGGCCTATAGAAATGTATGCAGAAACAAACACTAGAAACTGGCAGAAATATTTTGCAAAGATATTCCGAATACACAAACTGGACAGCAATTTAGCGATGACTCACTCAGCAGCGGTTACAGAAAATACTGAGCAATACCATGAGGTTGGTGCAACAGATCCAAAAATCGGCATGATCTAGCCATTCCCCTCAGGATCCAGCAACATTTTCAGCACGCTCTTTGGTGTGTGACAAACTAAAAATTACAAAATTATAATCTGTAGCACCAGCCTAGTAAACAAAACGGGAAACAAAACATTTACGGCACATTTTCATGTTACTGTATGTCACAGAACCCTGCCCTGCCCCCTCACCAAAAAAAGTCCATCGCACACAAACTACAGCATGCTGTTATCTGAAAAACCATAACTCTGTCCACAGACACCTTTTGTGTGGCTTATCACCCGCACACATGTGATTCTTCATAATCCAGACTAATGGACTCGAGGGGTAAACATTGCCCCAGAGCAGCCAACTGAAGCTATCAGCACAATCACAGTTATAGAAACATCACAGCATTGCACCAGTCAATAAGATCACTGATATGTTTTGATTAATGGCTCAACAAGAGATCAGCTGACTCTGAATGCTGTCAGAAGCTTCTATCTTCACAACACAATCTAGGAGCCCTTTAAGCTGTGGAGCCCTTAGGATATTAAAAATAACAAGTTGGCACTGAAGGAGCTTCCTAGATGATTATCCAAAAGAAAAAGTTGCATTATTACAACTACTTCCATACATACCATTGTATTAATTCAATGTACAATACATTTTGACTTTGCTTTCTAAAGACCGATAATTCCAAGTTAAAATAGATGCAGAACAATAAATGCAAGACAATAAGCAGATCAGCCAAAAAGACAATAGTACATCAATTTTAAATGTTTAGCATAGAGATGTTTCACAGTCGCGTAGGAATAGTGTAATTCAACAAAGAGCCAAAAGCAATCTCACTCTACAATTATCTCTATATATGACATTTATCAGACATTTCAGGCATATATTTGTTGCAATTTTTCTCTGCTTTTCTAGAAATGAAGTGCCATGTTCTCAAATTCACACTCAGGATGTGGCATGAAAATAACACAAAGCAGCTTCCTGGAAAGCTGAAGAAAGCGAATATGGAAGCCTGAAGGCTTACGGGCTGCTTTAAGGGATTGTGCAGCTGTAGGGCACATACTAAAAGTTTATGTTAAACTACATGAAACTGGCATACTGGACACACCACTGCAATTCAACGCCCTTCATTATAAAGCCAAAGAAGGGGTTTAAAGTCATGTTGCTTTCAAATGACAATATACAAAATATAACTGATTATATCAGTGGGAATCACTGTAATAAATTCCAAGTGGTTTGTTTCCTATTCATTCATTAAAATATTGATAAATAACGCATTTAAAGTGTCTATAATAACTACACGTATAAATTCAACATTTATACCAGGCATGGCACTTATGATAATCCTTAGATAAAAGACAATGCGAGTAGTTGCATGAGTAAAGATTTAGAGAGCAATTTCAGTGGCCTATTCTCTTCCATAAATAAACGGCAGCTGGATTTTTAAGATGTTCTGTGACTATGTATTGTATCTGAGCCATACCTTGACGCTGGTGTGGCTCGTCTGCGTCTCGGCCTCGATGCAAATGTGTCCCCCGCTGTTTTCCCGGCGCTCCCGATGCGAATTTGTCCGTACGTGTCTGCTTTGGTAGGCGATGACAGAAGGGATGGAGTCTGCCGCGTCGGTCTTGATGAACAGGCCGTGGAGGGTGGCCGCGGTACCCTGGGAGATAGTCGTTGTCTGGTGAGGGGAGTTGGACTCGTCCGAGTCCCTGCAATAGATTACCCCGCTCTGAGAGACGTGAATACTGGGAGCGCAGCCCATACCGCACACCAACGATCCTGCGCAAACCCAGTTATTTAATAATTCCTGTTACTTCTGAGTGTCGGATGTCTTTTTCTACACCCCCGGCGCTTTAACTCCCCTTGCTATTCTTTCAGTACATCGGCGCCTTTTCTCTATTGCAACTCCCCCACCTAGTCCCTTCCGTCTATTTGAATACATCAAGGAAGAAATATTAGGTTGTTTCCTCTCTTACACCTTCAAACTGTGCCGCTAATTCCTGCACTCCGCGATGCCGAGGTGTGTGTCCTCCAAGCTCTGCTTTCGCGACTGCTGTTGTTTTAATATCATATGCTATCAACTGAATAATATCATTGATGCTACTGTGCAATACGACCATTGCCGTGTGTCGCGAGTGAATCATTTCATTGTGTAACGCATACACGGATCACAAAAATGATATGAAAGTGTTACGTCGGGTTCAGCTGATCCCTTTCATCTCCACACAAATAATGCCCTCTGCCTGTCACGTTCGCTTCCGAGAAGAACTATCTAACACGCCCATTCACGCCACCAAACTGAATTGGTCAATTAAAAGACACTCACATCTATTAGCCATTGAAGTAAATTGGCGGAGATGTGTGGCTCTCTCCACCTAATTTGCATTACTGTGTTGTATTCGACCCATGTGGTTTTAGCTTTTAAATATTACTTTTATTGCCATAGTTGTCATGGATCATATTTCCCGTACAAACGCGGTTTGTGTGCATTGGGGATTCCCAGGGCATTAACAGGTCTCATGAACTGTACAGCACTGTTTATGTTTACATAACCATTTACATTATTCCTGTGTGTGTATTCCTTTCCTTTTTATGACTCTTTTCGAAATCCATTGAACGTCAAAAACAACTCGACATCATTTAGCTAATGGATTTCAACTAGGTTTTCGTAATGCTACACTAATTGTTCGACAGGAAAATTGTAGCCTACTTATATTGTATCGAGGGACTGCAAAACTGTATAACCCAGAGGTGCCATAAGGGTTGGGGGTTAGGATGATTCCAAGGGCAAAATTAGAAAATAACTGGATTGATCTGGACTGGGGAGCCCAATATCAGTTGCTTTCATGGGCCCCTGTCACTCAGGGGCCCTTGGAATCGTCCAAACCTACAGTCTCTGTACATCAGTTTCCAGTAGGTACCTCACACGCAAATTGAAAAACTGGCCCCTAAGCTTGTATTATGAAAACAAATATACACTCCCTGAGCACTTTATTAGGTACACCTGTCCAACTGCTCCTTAAACCAAATATCTAATCAGCCAATCATATGTCAAGAGTTCCAGTTAATGTTCACATCATACACCAGAATGGGGAAGAAAGGTGACTTCGGTGACCTGGAATATCATGTGATTGTTGGTGTCAGACAGGATGGTATGAATATTACAGAATCTGCTGATCTACTGGGATTTTCACGCACAGCCAGGGTGTAACGAGAATGAGCCGAAGAGAAAAGACATCCAGTGAGTGGCGGTTCTCTGGGAGAAAATGCCTTGTTGATGGCAGAGGAGAGAGAAGAATGGCCAGACTGGATCAAGCTGATAGAAAGGCAACGGACAGGCAACTCAATAACCACTCGTTACAACCAAGGTATGCAGATGAGCATCTCCAAATGCACAACATGCTGAACCTTGAAGCAGATGGACTACAGCAGCAGAAGACCACACTGGGTACCACTCCTGTCAGGAGGAACCTGAGGCTACAGTGGGCACAGGCTCAACAAAACTGGACAAATGAAGACTGGAAAAATGTTGCCTAGTTAGATGTTTCTGCTGATTCAGATGGTAGGATCAGAACAATTGTGGGGATATTTTCTAATGGAGATACTTCACTTTGGGCCCCATAGTACCAGTTGAGGATTGTTTAAATTCTGCATCGTCGCTGATCATGTCCATCCCTGTATGACCACAGTGTATCCAGCTTCTAATGGCTGCTTCTGGCAGCTCATATCCGACTGTTTTCCTGAACATGAAAATGAGCAGAGGCGGACATTTCAGGTCCAGAAAGTAAAAATCCAAACCACGATTTTATTTCAACCAACCAGTTGAGCATAAAGAGTAACAGTCATATAGTACTCAACTGGTTGATTGCAATAAAAAAGTGATTTGGATTTTTACTTTCTGGACCTGAAATGTCCGCCTCTAACAATGAGTTTCTGTACTCAAATGACCTCCACAATTACTACATCTCAATCCAATAGTGCACCTATGGCATGTGGTGGAATGGAAGATTTCCATTATGGAACAGAAGATTTGCATTAAGAAGGTGCAGCCAAGAAATCTGACACAACTGCATGGTGCTATCATGTCAACATGGACCAAAGTCTTAGAGAAACGTTTCAAGCAGCTTCTTGAATCTGTGCCGTGAATAATTAAAGTAGTTCAGAAGGCAACAGGGGGTCCAACAGGGGACTAGCAGGGTGTATCTAATATAATGGCCAGTAAGTGCACAGTAAGTCGCCCCAGCACACAATTTGACCCTGCTTGTCTATAACATCTTCAACTGAAATAATGGGCCCATTTCCACTTCCTCTATAGCTGTGCTGCCAACATCGTGCCTACAGAAAGGAGAATGAAACTGCGACTGCACTGGGACTGAGCTAAAGACTGCAGTCTAACCCATAACATATATGTGCTGCGCCAACCTCATACTAACAACGCATTATAAAAGCAAACAAAACCTCGTATAACTACTCTACCTACATATCAACTTGCATCAGATTTTACTTCAGTTGTTGAAATATATTATTTTAGTTATGGGAGACTGTTGAATCATACATTTTAAAGTCACTTATGCTGGGTTATTATATTTTTATGATTTGATATATAAAAATCAAACAGTAAAATGCATTTGGATTGATAGCCTTTATCAGTACTTAATCAAATGTTAATACAATAATATCATCGAAGGATTTTCTATAATAGAACTGACATTGCTAGATAGACTACAAAACCGTATTATTTGTAACAATAATTTAATGCTAATTTAAAATAGACAAATAATTCGTATCGTACTAAAACGAGTTGTGGAAAACTTTTGTTAAACTTTAAATTATTTGATGCCCTCTCGTGGCAGTGATATGTATGTATCTGTACGAAGCGAAATTCTGCTCCGTTTCAGTTGAGTTCGTATCAAAATTGAGGCACGTACCCATCTTTGGATCGTTCGAAAAAAAGAAACCATTTTTATTTTATTTTTTTGCTAAACTCTAGACGGCTTGGAACTAATTAATATCTTTACCAATTAAAAAACATTAGTTATATCCAATTGCAAGTATGTATCCAATCATTAGAGCATTTGTGTCTATTTCCCCACACAATTTTTGGCATTGAGTTAGCAACATTTTTCGGTAGATTAATCTTTAGTAGGTAGGTGGTCTTTAAACTATATCGTCTACGCAGTGAAGTTCTAACTTGTTAAAGGAAATCACTCTTGAAATACAATTAAAAATAAACGGCACTGCAAAGTAATTAAAATGAAAAGACGCACACCTGAAATATGTTTCATATCTCTAATTTTCATATAGGGCTCTATAACATTAACTGCGCACATCCTGGTATTTTTAGACACATTCCTTCATTCAAAGTGGTTAACAGTTTACCTGCTTGACAGTTTACATTTGGGAAATACAGCGTGAACTGAATTATATAAAAAGGGGGGGGGAGGTCTTCGTGAGAAGTTGCCACAACACTGACCCACTACTAACGCTCCCCCTTACCTCTCTCCAGCGCCTGTTGCTGATTTCGGTCTCCTCTTCCCTGCTCTGGCTCATCTCTATATAATTATAGTGATTAATTCGTGGCGATAAAATGACGATACTGCACTGCGCGAGACTTCGCTCGCGTTCTCAGCCGCGCGAGCCACCACCTGTACGTAAACCTCACAACTTTCCAACATCAGATGTACAGCAGAAGCGCTGGTGCGGTCCTAGTGCCCTCTCATTTTCACTGCAGCATACAAAACGTCGGTGTTTGGTCAGAACAGATGCTTGTAATCACATTGGATATAAGCTCATTGAATACTTGCAAACTTCCAGCCGACCAAGAGTCCGATACTTGACTCCCATTTCCAGTAATACAAGAGGCATGCTGTGTGAAAGTTTCATACGAAGTGCAATTTTTACAGTTCCTTTGTTCACTATACCACCAGGAAAATCACAGCAGAAATTAAATATTTAGATTTGCAGTACAAAACTGGCCATGATACACTAGGGGCAATTGTTTGCAACCAGAAGGATAAACCACCTGTTAGGAAAGAAACATATTGAATTTCTTAACCATTCATCAAATCAGCTGGATAAAATTCTCCTAAAAACGAATAAAAACAAACATCTTACCTGAAAAAATGCAGGTAGTGCCAATTCAGAATATTTAAAACAAGTCCAGCCAAATAATATGTCCATATTGCAATACTCACTACTACAATCAACTCAAAGGTTTATGACACATTTTTATTTGCCACTAGCAGATGTGTCTACCAGCTCGGTAGTGTAAGAATTTATCAATTGACTTCTTATTGTACTTAAGCCTATGGCCCTTAAGAGAATAATGAGCACTTACATCGCACACACTCATATCACCATTACAGCAAAAAAACAACAGGTAAAAACTGGCCCCACTGAATTAGAACACAAGTGAACAAATACCCCTCCCACGTCCAGTCACAACAAGCATGCATAACCTCCAAAAAGCAGGACCTTTAGGAAAAAATGAATTTATTTCATAATTTCACATTGCTACGTTGCAGGATCACATGGATGACACAAATAAATGGATTAACAGATGAAAATAAAAAGGTCTCGTCTTTCGTTAGCAGCACAATCACAATTATATCTGAGAAAATGCCAAGGGTTTTATTCTGGACCTTTAGCAAAAGTCGGATAAAAATGAAAAATACAATAAAAAACAACAACAACTCAGGTACTTTTTGATGGCTCATTTGATTCACTTTTGACCCACGACTTCGGCTTGTGTTGGTCTTTCTTAACAGAGGTGCTCGGCGCCCGGCATGTGTCAGCGAACCTTTCCCGGGCTTTCTCCCAGTTCTTCTTGCTCTTGGACTGAGGCAAGGTCAGGTCCTCCACTGATACAGAGGCGTTAACCCCAAGTCCCGCTTGCGACTTCCTGATCTGAAGCTGAATCTGGAAGGATTTAAGGAGAACTACTGAGGACAAACGCATGAATGCCTACTTGGTGAATTTGTCTTACACTACTGACCATAACAGCTGCTGAATCAGCTGAAAGCTGTTGAATCAGTTAACTATCAGAGAAGCTAAACATCATGTTTAGTAGTAAGAATCCGAAATAAAAGGTCAGATAAACATCTTCATAATTACCGGATCTTTCATTCCGGCTCCATCCTTCCCGAGCCCTTCACCCTTCTTCCAGCCCATTTTCTCCAGCATTTTCCGTCCTTTGTTAGCATCACTGATTTCCCTGTATATATATATATAAGTGAAGCACTGGTTTTTATTAAAGCAGGATTTGAGATTACAGAAATTATCTAGTAGTTTTACCATGTAGATCGGATTAGTTTACCTTCCATCCACGCACCAACCAGCACTGTTACTTTTAAATTAATTTACATGCAATACATGTATAATTTATTAAAAAGACAAATAATCAATCTGAATAATGAGTGACTGACTCCATTCTTGTGGTGATGCTGGCAGTTAAAGTGGGAAGCTACAGTATAGTGGCATGTGACACAAATTTGCTTCATTTGCAATAAGAGATGAGAAGCGATTTAAAAGTTTAATCCAGCCTAAAATGTCAAACAAATAGGTGCATTTAGCAAGCAAATCACTGACATTTGTGAGAATGCTTCTAGAAATCCATTGTTCTTGATGACACCAGATCTCTTTCAGATCTCAGCTGGCTTGTCCAGCTTGACCCCGCCCCCCCAAAAGTTCAAACAATACCTACACATGAACAGATGATGGGGCATCTTCTCTTTGGAAGATCCCCTCGCTTCCCACCACTTGGCGGCGCTCTTCTGCACGGTCTTTGTACCTGGGGTTCCTCAGGGGTTTGGTACCATCATACTCGCTATTCTGTGGTGGAGTAGAAGTTCACAAGAAAAAAGAAAAGTAAAAAAAAAAAAAATCTAATTTAACCTTCAGTTAAAAACATTCGCTGAGCCGCACATTTAAAAGACACTAATGAGCTGTTGGGTTAATTATTACAGAGCTAATAAGAATTTATGAAATATTGGTGCATTACATTACAAAACTTCTAATGAGATACAGATAAAGGCAACCGCGAATCATCAATTGATAAATGCAATATTAAAGTAAAAATGGTTACGTTATGAAGAATAAACAGAACGCACAGCAAAGTAAAACAGACAATCGCAATAAGATAAAATAAGATCATCATGTAAAGTTAGATTTATAAAATTCTGAAAATGCCCGGTAAAACTGTTCAGATAACCTGATGCGGAGATTGATCGTACCTGATGAAACGTTTAATGAAATAGTATTAAATCTCCACTGTCCAGCGATAGGTACCATACAACCAAAATGCTTTGTATTTAAACAGTTTCACTAAATTATGGTTCATGTACAGTAACTGGCAAAGCAACTTTTTCCACTGCTACAAGGCTAAAAACAAATACACAGGGAGTCCAGCAGACATTCTTCTGGGTAATATGCATAATTCAATATCTCTGGCATTAAATTATTCTAAAGTAGGTCAAACCTGACCACAATACTGACAGCACTACTAACATACATTTTAAAACACAGCAAAACTAATTTACTGAACTTGAAATAATCATATGCAAAAAATTTTAAGCAAACAGCTTCATTTATTATTTCACTCCATTTTGAATTGTGACAGTTTACTGGCTAACGGTCACTGTAGGAGTATAAGATATCCGCTTACAGTGGCGCATTCCATAGACAAAACCAATAAGTG
Source organism: Mormyrus lacerda (assembly GCA_015163995.2). Classification (NCBI taxonomy): domain Eukaryota; kingdom Metazoa; phylum Chordata; class Actinopteri; order Osteoglossiformes; family Mormyridae; genus Mormyrus; species Mormyrus lacerda. The sequence continues at coordinate 10,597,765 of JAABNX020000130.1, read as the reverse complement.
CAGCTTCATCTATGCACCAGTTAAAAAGCAGCCTTATTATACTGGAGAAAACACACGCAAATGGGTAGGAAACCTACAGTCAGGCCATATTTCACTTTCATCTGTTTAAGTTCCTTCTGCCTCTGGAATTCTTTGTCCTCTTTGCCCATCACTGGTCCTGTTAAAAAGAAAACAGTTCAGGCAGTTACAGAACCAGCCAGCGTGTTAATCACAGCACAAGCTGTCTTGGCAGCATGGCAGCTACTGAACAGACCCCCACCTATGAAGTGTGATATCCGTGGAATTTGCTGTGTGCTAAATGTACTTTATTTTCCCCATATTATTATGACTGCTACCCACTTTAGAATTTAAAATAAATGCACCCCCTTCTTGTGTTTCCTGTTCTGTACGCTCTTAGAGCGTCTGGAACCTCCATATAAACCAGCCTCAGTAAAGATGACCCAAAACCAATCTAAACTTTCAGGGAAAAAGTGTAGCAGGTTGGCATTAAGAAGACACCTACCCCCCGCCTCCTCCCTCCTGTGGCGGCCGAGGTGAGCGAAGACCTGGCCGGGCTCACAGCCGTCGCACGTGTCACTTCCTGGGTGGATGTGGAAGGACAGGACGGTGTCCCCCATCTTGACCTCATCACCATGTGCCAATGCACAGGGATCAGACTTGGACTTAGGCTGGAAGTGAGGGGCAGAATATTTATAATAAAAAGGGGCGGGGGGGTGCGTCCACGGTATTTCAAAGATAGTGAGGGAAAATTTCTTTTTCCATACTTGGAGAATCCTGTTCCCATTGATAACGGTCCCATTCTGGCTCCCCTGGTCCACCAGTACATAGCACTGCAGATCCTGGTCAAAACGCACCTCGGCATGGCACTGAGACAGCACAGGTCAGTCAGGGTCTGACACACTACACACTGCATTAAATGTTTACGTCACTGCATGATTCATAAAGTACAATATCAGTAAAAAGAAGCTACAAAAACATCATTACATAGAGCACATTACCTTACTGACACCCATTTCAGGTATTCGGATGGTATGACCCTTGTCCTTCTCTCTGCAAATACATGCTTCGTTAAAACTACAATTTAAAAATTTCAGATTCTCCCAGTCTAATCTTGAAAACAGAAATACTCAGGCATGTGAAGTATGTTGCTTTTATTGAAGACGTTCTCGATTTCATTCAGAAGCAATTTTTCTTAAGCAAAAACAACGGAGGCCGCAGGAGGACATTGCCATGGTAACCGCCTCCATACGCGCCTAAGGCCGGTGCCCGTAAACGCGAGTGGTCACCTGCCGATGGTCGCCGGTGTGTCGGCGGTGATGATGTACAGGGTTCCCGTCTCCAACACCGGCGAGCGGACAACCGTCACTCTCACACAGGGAGGCCACGCTTCTTCAAAAGCTACAAGGGAGGAAAATGAAAACAGCTCCATGAGAATTTTAAAGGTTACCTTAAACAAGACTGAGCATCAGAAACTGCCATTATTGACATGGAAAAAAATATATACTCAATGACAAAAAGAGGTAAGCACCGAGTGGCGGAAATGAACTGAACGTGCACGTGGTGAAAGGTCATGTGACAGTAAGGCAATTACTAATATAGCAGATCAAACAGACAACAGAGTTGGCGGTATGGGCACACTGCTGGTCCCAGGTCAGTAGGGTGTGGCACCCCTGGGCCCGGATACATGCGCCGATACGGTGCGGAAGGAAGTCGTACAGCTGTTTGTATCCTGTTGCAAACCCACAATGTGACCCCTATCAAAATCCATCAAGTGCTGGTAATGCTGTCTAATGTGCCTACGAGGCATCCTCTGTGTCTGGTGACTAGACATGCCAGCTCTTTGCAAATTGAATCATTTACATACCTATCGTTGCTCTACACATGTACCAAATTACATCCAACCATTTACATCTGGGTGCTTCATTTTTTTTTTCCAATGACTGCATATACATATTTTAAATAGTCTGTATTAGAAAATGGATGGCTTGTGATTTTGTACCCTTAAAGGCGGCACTGAATTGCTAGTCGAAAACACACCACAAACAGCGAGCGGCAGAAACAGCCTAAGGAGATCCACACATCAAAGAGCTCCATGAATTTATCTGCGCCCGACTGGCCAAGCCTTCACTGCTATAAAACGAGCTGCAGGCTCTCCAGAGCCGCTCACCTTCAGGGCCATCCGCTTCAGACCCGGAGTTGTCAGAGGAAGACGGCTCGGAGAACGAGTCCTGCTCCCGGTCAGACTCTCTAATCTCACCCTCCTCAGGCTCGCTCTCGCTGCTCGAGTCACGGGAGCGCTTGCGGCCGCGCACCACCCTCCGTGGGGCCTTCGGGGTCTCCTTCTCCTCCGTGATCTCCCCGTCCTCTGAGAGCTCTGGGCTACGGGACCTGCGGACGGCCCTCTTTCGCTTCTGTTCCAGCTTCCTGCCTTGACACTCCCCCGCTTCATTCTCCCCTCTGAGGCTCTGATGCCAGATTCACAGTGGACATGAATCAATAACCAATAATGTTATTTTAAGGTTTGGATTATGGGAAGATACATACATATTTTATTTTGCTAAATATTTTGCCGTGTGTCTCAGTTTTCAAGTATAAGCAGGACCTTTTCTAAAAATCACACTACTACTCTGATATACCAAGAACGCCACCCAGAAGAGCACAAACAGCCAGCTGCCAAAGCTCCGCCAGCTGGCTCACCAGCACTTAACCACACCTTCCATTCATGACAAACAAGAGCCAATTCTGTCAAGCTCGTGGCACAGGGAAGAACCAGAATGCCAGGGAGGAAGTCAGGTCGAGCGAGATATTAAATGACACCGATAAACCCACGCACCGCATGAATGCTGGACTGTGAACGCGCAGGATGACGGAACTGCAAACTTTGCCACCGTGCTACATACACCGTCTACAGATTGGCTCACCAGTCCCCAATGCTTATTAAAGCAGCTGAACATTCGAGTCACACAGACCTCTTAAGGAAATGGTTCCACCAATAATTCCCGCCAAAGTCTACGAAAGAGTTCGGATCCTCAAGGCTGCACTATCAGCATCCATCATTCGAACTACCAACAACATCAGACAGCTCCACAGCCGAGTGATGCCGGCATGTCGCGGTGTTTTTACATTCCAGACATTTAATGTGGATTCAGCTCGATGAATCAAACAACGGAAGAAACGCGACCGGTAGGCATACAGATCCTCAGGCCAAGAGAAGCACTGTGACACTGTATAACCCCATGAGGGAACCTTGTAAATCGGCACTACTGCGGAGGATCATAATACACAATAGTAACACAGCACACAGCAGTAAGAAGCCATTATCAGCAGACAGCTTAAAGTCGTGTGTTAATGCAATAGATGTACCTTCACTTGGAGGGATTTTTCCTACTGAGCCAATCTTCATATTAGCCATTGAGTTAGTCACTTCTCGGACCTAAGGGCAGGAGGAACAGCAGACAGTGAAGCCCCTCGCTGGGATTAATGGCTATCCAAGGAAATCCAGCACTTTCAATTATGAGACTAGATTAAGTTCAGATGATGTTAATGAAAGGCTGGGTGCATTATCAGTACTGTGGATGCACTCAGCTGTAAACGGCAGGATGCTTATCAGCGTGAGGCAAACCAACTTACATCTGCTTAGCTATACAATTTACAGAAACATAAACAAGGTTTCACCCGAAAGCCACGATTCAGGGCGGCCTGCCTTGTCATAGGGGGCATCGCGCTGTGTTTTAACACGCTTTACCTGCTGTGTATGACCGTCCCGTTTAGGTGGTGCCAATGTTAGAACTGGTCATTGTGGGAGTCGTGGTCGTACTCCAAACTGGACTGAGCACCGCACAGAGCAACTGCTCCTCACGCAAGACGCAAAGTACCACTGACATCACCAGGCCCCACTGACATCACCAGGCCCCACTGACATCACCAGGCCCCACTGACATCACCAGGCCCCACTGACATCACCGTTCCTAAGATGAAGCCCTCACAAATAGACAATGCAATGGACGCCCATCACAAGTTCCCTGAGCAAAAGCTAAATCTTAAGCAATTATGGAGGAATTAATGTTTTTACACCTAATTTTACACAAGTTTAACACAAACTATTTGTACACACCTTAGCACAGACCCTATACAAATATTTAAGCCAATGCAGTTTCTCTCTTCAGAACTTCAGCTAATTTTCAAGATATATCCAAGATAAACACATTGCCAACATCCCACCTGTATTTGAAAACTGAGACAACTTATTTACTAAAATCAGCTATGCAAGGATAGATTTACGGCAGAATATCAAATTAAGGAGACAAAAATACAGTATATCTATGAAAAACAGAATGCAGCAAACTGATGAACATTGTGGTTTAACCTCTCTGCAAGTCAAAACTTGTACTATATGAATCCGTAACAATGTAACCAATTATAAATATTACAAAAATAATCATATGGTGATACGATTAACCCTGGGAGGTAAACGGAACACAATACAAAAAATATGAAGGATCTGGAGCAAAATTGACATCCGTAACATCTTCAGTTTTAAAACAGCAGACGATTTCATGTAGTCTGTTACCTTGTCTTTCAGAGAAGATTTCTCAGTTCCTTTCCGTTTTTTCCCCTTTTTGTCGTGGCTCGACTCTGCCGTGGCCTGATAGGACTGCATGTCCACTCTAGAGTGAAACTGGTAGCGCCCACTCTCCGTGTCGTAGTAATAATACATGCCGGTGTTAGCATCATAATACAGCTGGCTGGTCTGGATAAGAGAGACATGAGCAAAGTAACTTCATTTGCAGAAGATGTTTCTGGGATAGCAGAAGGTCAATTCAGCAAAAAAGTAACACACTCTGAGTATTATTTTTACACACAGTTGCAAAAATTGCAGTTTACACTTTGATTTTAAACTGATCTATGATTCACAAATCACATGACATTAATGACGCTTGATGTTGATGTCTGACAGTGACTGTGCAGTGATTATCGCCGTTGTCATGGAACTGGCAAGATAAAGATGAACGTGGCCTTCACTTCAGCCTTGTAGCTTACATTTCATTTTTAAAAAAAAGAAAGTTACTATTTCTACCTCCTCATAGACATCAGAACAACAACAGAACTTGTGAAATGTGTTGAATTTATTTACTTTAGATCAGTGGTTGCCAAACTATGGTACGTGGCTTGGGCTCACCATTCACACCTTCTTTGCCACTGGTTCTGAGGTGGTATGTAGTGAGAAGGCCGGCGTCATATTTTAAATCACAATATAAAAATCTGTGTGCGTGTGTGTGTGGGGGGGGGGGGGTCAGGTATTGGAGTGGACGACTCAATATTATCATCCATCCCGATTTTTACATCATATGGACCTAAATCCCAACCAACATCAATTGAAAAGTCCCAAAACGACACTGATCAAGTCACAGAGAGGCAACATGCTGTCAATTACCGAATCATAGTAGAAGCCTGTACTGTGGTCGTAATACATCCCAGATGTTTCGTCAAAAACAAATCCTGTCTGGGACACTGCTTCTTCAGCCGTAGCCCGGATCATGTCAGCGATCGAGGTGCCATTGGTCTCCTGTGTTGAAAGGAAACAACGTTGCGACCAAAAAGAAAAACCGCATTCCCAGTCAAGTATAGAAATCACACATCATCTAGATCAGGGGTCCCCAAACTATTTAAAACTGAGAGCTACTTCACGGGTACCGAGCCATACAAAGGGCCACCAGTTTGATACACTCTTCTTAAATAAATCTACTCAGTATAATAAACATGTTTTAAATGTTTTTTTTTTATTATTATTATTATTTTTATTTTTTACTTATTGACATTTTCAAATCTACATAAATACAAACGTGATTAAAGAAGAATAGCAACAGGATAAAATTTAATTTCTGACGCTGCTCACTGGTGAGTTGTACTATATTTAGAACAGGTCCACGGGCGACACATGTGGTTCTTGGGGGCATCCTGGTGCCCGCGGGCACCATGTTGGTGAGTCCTGATCTAGATATACCCCGTGTGTATTACACACCTCTGATCTGCAGGCAGTGCCATCCTCCGCTGCCACACTGCTGCTCTCCGGGGCACTTCCTGTAGAATCCGGACACGCCTCTGCTGGCTTCTGGCTTTCCAGAGTGGCTTCACACTTTGACTCCTCTTGTGCTGCTGAAGACTCATTTCCACTCTGGTAATAACCTCCATAATAGTAGTTGTAATAATCTGTGTAACACAGTGACTTAAGTACATGCATATAACGTTATACAAAATATGCAGAAAAATACCATCTGGGTGATCAACATGCAGTAAGTACCTGATTCCGTCCAGGAATAATCATCAGTCTGAGTCTCTGCATTTGCTCTGTTCTTTTCCTTCTTCTTTCGTTCATGGATTTCCGCACTTAATTTATTAACCTAAAACAAAGTAAAATCAGTTAACACACAACGCAAAATTAACAGGACAGCAGGCAACAAGTAAGCCACAATTCCAAATAAAATCATGTACATAGATATAAAGGCTAACATATAATTAATATATTTTTCTTATATTATTACATTCATATCATTTTAAGGGCAATTAAACGTTAAGTCATTGTCTAAAACCACAGGTGTATAGAAGGCAGTACCTGCTTTCTTAAGTCTTCGTTGTATCGTTCTGTGTTCTTGTGCTGATGTTCCGTCTTGCCGAGTTTCTTCTGTAACCTGTGTAACTCACTTTTACAGGTTTTCAGCTTCTTCTTCAGTGCCTTCACTTTTGCTCGGAGCTCTGTCACCTCTGACCCATCATCCCCATTTGTTGCCATTGTTTCACCTAATGTAAGAGTTTACATACAAGTCAATCTAATGAAAGAATTACTAATTTTATACTCATTTCATGTAATCATGGAAATAAAGCTGCCGGTCAGGTATGGCTGAGAAGGCATAGCAGTTATATTTTCAATTATCATAACGTGGAAGTAATCATACAGGCAAACACAAACAAACCATTGAGATACACTTGCTGACTACTCAAACATTTCAGTGGCCAATATTTCAAATCAAGGGATCAAAAGTGTGGATGCCTTGAAGCATATTTTTGTAGTTTTAAAACCGGCGCTTTTAACTGCCAAGACCAACTACGTACAATGAGCATAGGTTAGAACAATCATGTAATGTTTCGTGAAGAAAAATCGTATAATAAATCCAATGAATCAGCTAGGCAATACTTCACTAGAGCAGGAAAAATGCAGGATAGCGTGACCCAAAGTGAGGAAACGTCAAGTAACCAGATATGTAGCTAAGTTAACTTCATTCACCATTAAGAAATATCATATCTAGCTAGATGCACAGATACGCACTTCGGATTTTAAAACTGCTTGAGGAAACAAATCGAAATTAATTTAAGCGGACTACTTTACAGGCAGAGATCTTCCTTGGCGTGAAGCTACCGACCAGTCTTTATTTAGCCTCACCGTTGTGGCAGCCAACCTCCATACTTCCAAAAAGTTCCGCCCGACTAATTAACCTGAAAATTAAAAATAAACATATCGTAACTACCTCGTATTCTTAACATACACATGTACATGTTTCGTTTTATAACGAAGAGAGTTACTGTTAGTAATGGTGCGATGTTTACACTCCGCTTCTATTGAAGCCGCCATTTTTCCAAAAACCCTAACTGCTGTTACTGATGACGCAATACTCTGGGCGCCTAGATAATACGCAAGCAAATCTGAATACCAAGTGTATTTCCATCCATCCATCCGTCCATTATCTGTACTACTTCATGCTATACAAGCTCGCGGGTATTCGATTCTTAACTGGGCGCAAGGTAGGGAATAACGCAGATAGGACGCCAACCCGTCGGAACAAATATAACATAAAAAAGCCTTTTCAACAGGTGTGACAAATAAAAAAACAAATACAGAAATAAGTTTTAAATAGAAAAATGGTTAAATAGATAAAGGTGTATGTCTATTTAAAGAATATATATAGCGGTAAAAATATGCAAATGCATATGCCACCTTGTTTCAGTTTACATAACTAATGGCAAATGAGCAATGTTTCTGGGCACCAGGCAACCCATAGCAAATACCATTACATTACTTTTTTTTCAGAACATATCCCAAGACGTATAAAGAATATTTTAACTTACATATTTGTTTAAGAAAATTGAAGAAACAGATCAGCTACTGATCGGAACTTATTTTTTTAAGGTTGCTTTTATCCATACGGGTCCGACTATATGTTTATATTCAAGAAAAACTAAACTAAAAAACATTAAAATATGGCACCTCAAATGGACCAGGCAGCATAAAGCACAACATGAGCCTTCTGACTCCATTAATATGTAGCAAGTAATACTGTACATACATCTTTAAAGGTCCTTCTGTCTGTTTATATTAGGCATTCACAACATGCTGTTGTCCCCCCATATTAAACTGTCTAAAGTTATACTAAGTGACACATCAATCAATCAGTCCATCCATCCATCCATCCATCCATCATCTTCAAACCATTTATCCTGATATTGATCATGGAGAGTGTAGAACATATTCTAGGCAGGTAAAGGATACGAGTAAAGGGAGGGCATTGGACAGGGTATTTTCACACTATGGTCAATTCACCTACCCATGTCTTTGGACACAGACTATGGGGTGGGGGGGTGGTGCTGGGTCCCATCTGCATTACTCACTGAACTGCCATCCCACCTCTTTTTGCAAAATAGCTGAAACCAGATATGCCTTTAAGAACCTGGTGCTGAACAAGATGGCTGCCATCTAGCGAATGCTTTCACAATTTTTCAATTTACTATGCAATCGCGTAGTAATATATTACATTTTTTTAATTTGAATGTTGCAGATATTATCAGAGTTTATTTTAGTTATCTGTCTCTATGCCTTTTTTTCTCACATGAAGTTGTTTTGTCTGTGCATCTTTGGAATCAGAAACATACTCAAATATAAATGCTTTAAATTGAAATGCTCAAATATATCCACAAATGTATTCCAACTCTGGGAGCTTTTACATTATTGTTTGTAATAAAAATATATTTACTGTCCTCTCAACGCTAACCAGGTTAATAATGTTAGAAGATGGATGAATAGATGGATGGATGTAATCTGTATTTTCCTTTTTGTCTTTTCTTTAAATATTTCAAATACATGTAGCAGAACTGTATGTCTTCACTGTAATTAGTGTTTGATGAGTGTTGTATCCCTTTTCTATAACCAGCTTATCTTATGCAGGATCACAGGGACTGTAACAATTGATATAAAAAATTATAATTATAAAAATTATAATATTATAAAAAACTATCATTTTAATTAATTAATATAGGATATCTCAAGGGCTTTCTGATCAAGACAACATTATAAAGAATCTTACATTTTTTGTTCCTGTCAGAAGCCTGCCAGGAGAGGGCAGTAAAAGACTAAAGCTAACACGAAGTTTGACTATCTAACGTATTTCTAATACAGTAGTATTTTTCCAAATAATATGCAAGTTGTAGGTTCGCATCCAGCATTTACTGATTGTCAGCGTTTACTGATTTTGTATATTAACTTAATCTGTGTTTTGCTTTCCCTGAGTGTATGCACTGTGCTGTGGTTACTTAAAAGTGTGTCTGAGTACTGTAATGGCATCACCTTGGGAATATCAGCGCAGTGCTGGCTCCCACGGGAATTCCGCTGCTTTAGCACCCTGTGGATGGACAGCGCTTCTTCAATACAATCTGAAACAAAGAGAAATACATTTGATGTCCTGGCCAGGAAATGCCACTTTATATATGGTTGGTAGCTAACAAGTTGCTGCTGGTTTCCTGCCCTCAGTCTCAGTCTAAGCGGAGGGCTGGATAGAGCGCTAACTCAGTCAGAAGGGAGTTTGCCAAGACTACTAACTGCCAAAGTGGTGTGGTGTGTGACTCAGTGGGTTACGATGCTGTGCCTGATTAGAAAGTCACCAGCTCCAATCACTGAGTGATTTCACTGTTGGGCCATTGAACAAGGCCTTTAACCCCCAACTGCCCCAGGGAGTTCCTGACTCAACTCTCAATGCTACACCACTTTGTGTGTTTGTTAAATAAAATGATTGTGTAGAAAATGGCTGCCTCTGGTGACTTTGTCACCACCCATGCCAATCAGAACTGGAAAAGGATGCACTAACCACCTTAGCCCTAGGAAAATTGTGTTGCAGCCCCCACAGAGGACCAATACCCTTGAGCACTTTCCCCAGACAAGAAACAACAGTTTCTTGTTTGCCTTCCTACAGTTTGTGTAATCAACACATGGCACCCCCACAAAGATTCAAAGAAGGTCGCCCTCTCAGGAACTTGAGCTCTCAGCCACCACTATCTCTTTATGAGGAATGATAAATCCTTTATTGAGCATTTGCACAAGTATGAATACAAGTATACTGGAATCTGGTTTTTTGCCTACCCCGACTTGCTCTGATTAGCTTGGGGGTCACAGTATAGGGTCAACTATCATGTGGTGCCCCTGGAGCTGGGGACTAAAGGCCTTGTTCAAGGGTCTACAGACATGTGACCATTCTGCCGAGGTCAGGGCTTAAACCAGCAACTGTCTGATCATGGCTACAAAGACCTACGGAACCACTATTCATGATGACATCGTGGGAGAGGATGTGGGCATTCTGAAATGGAGACTTCCCAGTACCATTTCAGGGGGAATCCGATTCTCTACTGGAGGAACATGAAAACATTACCGAAGTTTCTACACTGTGATGAAAAGACAGTGGGTAGTCTAGAGGGCAGTTGCCTAGCGGCTCCTATAGCCACTAAAGTGATGATACACAGGGGAACTATTTGAGTAATGTTGCTGAGCAATAGTCACCCAGATGAGTCAAAGGGCAACTCATCTGCATCTGGATGATCACAAAAGTGAAAGTACCCGAGCATCACTGGTCAGCAGCTTGCTCAAAAAGTTGCCATGTATATCATTTCCCTCAGCAATTGCCCCAACAGCTGAAAAAGGATGAATTTCCCAACAGTGCTGGAAACCAGGAACCACAACAGACCATTCACCATTTTATGACCAAACTGTTTAAACATGATTACATTGAAATCTATCTTGTCAATTTTGAGCAAGTGGCAGAACAAGGCCCTGGGGTGAGTCAAGAACTTCCGACAGCAGTGTGAAATGTGTTACTGGCCGTCCACTCAGCCCCGTCCTTGAGAAACCATTGGAGCATGTTGATAAGAAACAAGTGGGGCTTCTTCCAAGCTTAGTCCAGCATCACAAGTACATTTTAGTCCTTGCGGACTAGGCCTTCAAGTAGCCACTCCATTACAAACGCTATATCCAAGAATGTGGCAGCAGAGTTGTTCTAATTCTGTGTAGATCTGTGTTGCCATGCAACATAAATAACAAACAACAAATAAACACATCCTGTTTGACTAGGGCACACCGTTCATCTTGCAAATTATGAATAATATCTTTTGGCTCGTGTAAGTACAACATCTCTGCACCTTGGTCTACCACCCCATTGTAGATTGGCTTATTGAATACCTCAATCAGACACTCAAGCAGGCACTGAAAAAGGCAGCGTCTCAGTATAGGACTGGAGGCCACTGTATTTAGTCTTAGGGGTCCAAGAGATTCCACAAACCTCCAGAGGATTGACCCCATTAAAACTACTCTTTGACAATCAACCTCATTGACTTCAGACCACAGAAAATGCACTGTAGAAGAATACAGAGACAACAATAACAAGAGAAAGTTCATCAGTAGCAAAATATTTGGTACAAACAAACATAATAAAAAACAAATCACATTGAGACCCTTCCTGATGTTTTTGTTCGAAAGAAGCCCTATAAATTTCCAGAGGCCCAAGAACTTATTGTGGAGGACAAAGTACAAAATACACTAGTGGCCCACTCTGGATTTTCACAGGCCATTCTGTCTCCACACAGATACCTTGGTGACTGATTAGAGACAACAGGGGGGGGGGGGCACCATTTTCCCCAGACTAGCCTTACGCCAAAGTCATCAGAGACTATATTACAGAGCCCCCAACCATCATTGGCTGTGTAGACTTGGTGGCTCCATAGATATGAATTGCTCATTTATTTAGTGTACAATTTTTTTTTGTTTCTAAGTTTTTTTTCTCCGTATTATTGTCTATATTGATTTAGTCTTTTAAAAGAATAACAATACACCTAAAGATAGTCTTGCGATCTAAACTAATGGCACTGTTATAAATAATTGCTTGCTTTTCATCATGGCTGTGATATTTCATTGGTAGTTATGTCACAATAAAATGTTCATTGTCCTGGTATTAATCCCTTTGAACTAAAACTAAATATGAAGTAAACATTACAGAGCAATGATCAGTCTTGTCACTTCTGTGGAAAAAAAGACAGAGAATGTCTTAGATATGGAGGGGTTCATTTGGCTGTTCAGTAGCCAACATAAAACTGGCAGAATACAGTTGATTTCAAGCCTTGTTTTGAAGTACTGACCATTGTTCCATACGCCAGTTATGAAAGAATGCAGAATGTATTGGAAAAACAAAACATGAAGAGGTTATAACAGTCTGATTTGGTTTTAGTCAAAGATTAGAAGAAAGTAGTGGAATATATTTTTGTAAAACTATCGTGGATAAATACATGAACAACAAAATATTAGAGCCATAATTCTTGTGTAATTTAAATATATTTAAATATATATATATATATATATGGTGTTTTTATCTTCTACCCTAAGTAGAAAGAAATCAGTGTCAGTCCGAATTTTTGCTCTTCAAATGGCTCCCCTTTGTTACTGTTTTGTCCTGTGTACTGCTTCCCAGTAATTTTGAGCCAGCCCTGGTCCTATCAGGAGACTTCAAGGAGGAAGAGCACGCCATAATGGACCTGTCCCTCAGGCAGTCTACTGCTCAGAACCAGCCCTGAAACGGGAAGCTCTGGCCATTGAGTTCGTGCTTTTGGAGGAGTGACCCTGAATGTGTCGCCCTCCAGCCAATGACTCGGGCCAAGTCTGACCAATGCCTGGGTCACAAAGTGGTTCCAAGATTTCCATGTCATGGTCCAGCATCATGCTGACATGGCACCTAGTAATGCAGGTAGCTACACGTTTTTTTTTCTTTTGGGGGGGGTGTGGAGATAGGAACAGCAGAGCACGTTGCCGGCCCCCGCAGGGATCCTCCTACTCCAGCACCCCGAGACTGGACAGCATTTCTTCATCGCAACACAAAACAAAAATGAAGGCCTGTGGCGTCCCGGCAGGAAGGTGCGTGTTACACTGCTGGTGACTAATAAGAAATGTTTTCTGACTTCAGTCCTGCCTAAAAAGGAGGGATGGTGTCAGATGTAAAGCCAGCTGGACTGCATGAAAAACATCAAAGTGCGGCACTTAGCCCCCCCCCCCGCAAAAAAAAAAAAAAACTCAAAAAAGTACCACCTCCCAATAAAGTGGCCTTCAGCTGCCTTTCCTCTGCTTCTTCACCGGTCACAGTATGTGAATAAATATGTATGTTGTTGCCATCTGCTAATAACAAATAAATCTCTATGCAGCAGTTGATATGAAGGCTGATATGAACTCCTATGAAGGCTTTTTACAACATTTTTAGAAGTTTTATTTTTTTTTAAAGAGTAGCTTTACATATAAATTTACTACTATTCTCCTCTATCCATTCATCTACCCATCCACTAAAACCATTCCTGAAAGTATAGAGAACAAGGCAGGGAACACCTTTGAAATGCTCCACTTCTATACAATGCTACAAAAAGATGGAAAAGTATGTATAAGTATGTGTAAGAGTTTAATAAAAGGGAACATATTAATATTGTGTAACTGGAATTAAGTCAGTTAGGCAATTTACTTCCAGAGAATTAGGGGTAACACATTTTCAGCAAGTTAATGGGTTTAAAAAATACTGGTTTACTAAACATCTCTGTCAACACATCGTACAGTACTCAGCTAAAAATGCAAATATCTAGTTATTGTAATAATAAATGCATATACAAAAATTTCAGTCCTTAGTCTATAAGGTTTAGAATAATTTGGCAGATAGGCAGAGAAGAAGATTGCATTTTCTTGATGCCCCCAATTTGTCTTAGATAAAGCATTAAGGACTTAAATTTGCAAAATGAGTCTAATACCGCCATTACAACAGAGCCAGTAGCATATGTATGTCTAAAGGCTTTATTATGTTTATTTTAGGCCAAAATAAAATGCTGCTAGTCCCCGGATACCAAATTACTTAATGTTACGTTAATTGACACATCAACATGTACAGTTAAACCATGGAAGATTTATTTTATTACATGATTAAAAAAAAACAGGAACTGGATGCAATTTTGATCATAAATTAAGCACAGCAACAGAGTGGGGAGGAATATATTCACTTATTGTGTGACTGTTGATAACTATTGTATTTTAAACAAAGGCATGCATTTGTTCACACACTCCTGTCCGAGGTCCGAACTTTGTGGACCTGAGTACAGCTCCAGCTTGGTTTCTGCTCAGCATGAAGGGCAAGGAATTGTGGTGGTAGATGAGTAATGCAGTGAGATCCTGCCAGTGCTGCTCATCTGTGGATTTGTGATGTGTAAATCCCAGTAAATAAGTACAAATCACCTTCTGTAGGGATGGTCAGACCTTCAGCAAAGACTGAGAATGGAGAAGTAATCCAAAGACATTTGTCAAAGTCACAGAATATTGGATAAATCCATTTTTAAAAATCTGACTGGACAATTATTGGCAGGGATGGGAAAAAAACTCACTCCTTGGCGAGTCCAAGTCAAGTCTCTAATCAAAACATTCCAAGTGTTAGTCAAGTCTCAAGTCATGTGCCCTCAAGTCCAAGTCGAGTCCAAGTCATCAAATTTGTGACTTGAGTCCGAGTTAAGTTATAACTTGAGTCCCCACGTCTGGTCATTGGTTAATCCCACCCCTGTCTGTGCGTTTGGAGTTAGTACAGTATGTCATTCCTGCATTTCTCCAGTTTTCCAGTCAAAAGCAACATGCCAAAGGGCACCACAGCCTTGTACCAAAACAACATCCAATAACTGAGAGCACAGATGTAGCCTTGCAGCACATGAGTTACATCTCCAGCCAGGATTTGGCTTCCATAAAGCACCTCGAAGTGGCAGTGTGGCTTTACTTCCTGTCCTCTTATCTGCAGCTGGCGTCCTACACATTCATTCACGGCTGAGGTGATTGTGCAGCACACCACACTGTCATAGTCACTCACGGCAGCCTCCGAGCTGTGACGCGTGATTAAAGGCCCGGAGACACCTGGCAGAAAAGGAATTTCTGTGTGCTAACATGTGGCTGACAATTCACCAAAGGAAAGCAGCTTATTAAAGTCACAGGCATATCTGTCTTTGTGAGTCTCCCAAAAGAAATTTTGGGGCTGGCAAGGACTGCTGCCATTTACGATTCCCAATCAGATCTGCGTGTTGAATGACTGTGGGGGAGCCACGCTCCATAGAACTGTGTGATAAGATCATATGATATAAAATTTCCCCTGGGTGTCACAGACAAATTGGTGTTTTGGAGAAAAGTTTGGCAGATACACTTTGTTGTCAGTTTGCTGATAATAAGGGAACTGCCGGCAATGCATTCTGTCTTAAATGCATGAATATCAGGGCTTAATTTCTCATAAGATCAAAGTAACAATGTTTAAAAATCTCCATTTCTAAATGCAAGGATGATAATAGTACAGTTATTGTCACATTTCAAATTATTCTCCTTGTTAAATGGCTATTTTCCCCTTAGAACAGGTACTGTAATACATTCTTTTTGTTTGATTTGTCCAATCTGTTATTTCAGATGATAAACTACATGTTAAGAAGTGGTTTGCCATTGCACCTTTGAGAAATGTGAACATTTTCACGCATGAAAAAATATTAGAGGAAAGTTATTAAAAAATGATCAACCTGTTAACCTGTATGTTTAGTACAACTGGTGCACCCTGATTCGTCAGAACCAGAGGCAGGTGCCCCCTCCCAACATGGTACTATTCCTGAGGACATAAACACTGTTAACCTCAACCCAGTACCCATTACCAAGGGAGGTGGAAGAGGGGGTGGGGGGGGTTATTGTAGAGTCATGAGCTGCCAGCGGCGGCTCGGTGACAAACTCCATGGACGACAAGCAGACTCAAAGCAGGGGAGGAGTGCAGTCCACAGCTGAAATCAATCTGAAGTCTCGGGGGCTGACAAGCGGGTGACGTCTATCCCAATGGCAGGGCGGGAGGCTCAGAGTAAAGGTCAGGACCCCTGGAGCTCCTCGTCATGGTGATGCATCAGACTCACACCTCTGATGAGTCTCCACTCCTTGGTGAAAGTGATTCTGGGTAATGAAAATCCAATGACATTTAACACACCCTATGTCCTGCACGTTTCCTTATCACACTGAGAGTGATTCCTTACCTGGAATTAAGAAATCATGTTTGTCTTTCCGTCTTTTACTTTCATATGTAGGGGCTTCCACAGTGTGGAATGTTATTCATTTTAACACCCCCCCAAAAAAAATACTGTTGAACTGATTTTTTATTGATGTCCCTCAATATACTTCCAGAGATCAAGCCTCTGGTGTTGACGTCTCTGCTCATAATACATAAATGCAGAGGACTAGTTTGGGCCAAAATAATTCCTTTTAAATAGCCCTTGAGTATTCAGCATCCTTTGAATGATTATCAACATTAAGCATGACTGAGAGTTCCCCTGCTCCCCCCCAGAAAGGTGTAACTGTCTTTTAAGGGGGGATGGGGGGGGGCTTTTTCACCCAATGACATGTGTTCATGGAAAGAAAACATACTCCCATAAAAAAGTACATGATACAGGATGCCGACCCCCAAACCAAAATTCCTTCTCCTCATGCCGACTGCTTTTCGAAAGGAGCACTGATGGCAACAGAAATCAATCCTGTATCTTCGTATCTGATGAGGGGGTGATGTCTCCATTGGCCCGACGGCTGAAGCATCCAAGAAAAATATGAAGTGAAACAGAGCTAATGTTCTGTATGGGCCAGTTAATTGAACCTGCCTAACCATTACAGTTGCATGTTGACATTCAAAATCAATTGTAGTATCCTTGAGAAATCTGAATCATTCATCCATGCATCCATTCTACATCCATCCAATGCAGGGTTGCAGGAGCCTGGAGCCTATGCCAGAAGGCACAAGGCACCAGGATGGGGCTCCAACCCGTTGCAGAAATCTGAATCATGTGTGTAATATAGGCCTACAGTACAGTATTTCAGACACACACACGCACACATTTTTTTCTAGTCATATATTTGTGGGGACTCAACAATTTATTTCTACGGGAAAAACCCTATTCCCAACTATAATAACCTTAAGCCCTACTAAGCCCTAACTTTAACCATAAGTAACAAAACAAAATACAAGCAATGTTAGTTTTTGTATTGCAGTCACAGATTTTTATTAAATTGAGTTTCCCCTTATGTGGACCGAAAAGGTGGTCCCCACAACATCAGAATAACATGTTTTATCACATTGTGGGGACATCTGGTCCCCACAATGTAATAAATACTACATGACCCACAGACACAGATTCAGATTCGGTATCCATATCTTTGTGGGGATTCTCCACTCATATGCAAAACCTTAATCCCAGCAATTAATTATAGGTTTTTAATTTTATTCACAGATTTCTACAAAACTGAGGTTATCCTTGTTATGTATGAGTGGGTCATAGCAGGATATCATTTGTATTGCAAATATTTTGCAACATTCTTCTTCAGTGATCTTCAAAAAATGATTTCACTAATGATTTTAATTTGCTGAGCAGATAAGGGATGGCATGGTGACGTAATGCTTACTGCTGCTGCCTCACAGCAATAAGGTCCTGGGTTTGGTCACCGGGTTGGGTGTAGGACCTTTCTGGTGGAGTTCGCGTGAGTTTCTGCCGGGGGTTCTGGTTTCCTCCCATAGTGCAAAAGTGTGCATGGTAGGTGTGAGTGTGTGTGCCCTGCGGTGTGCTGATATCTGTCCAGGGTTGATTCCCGCCTGTGCTCATTGTTCCCAGGATGAATGCCCATTGATCCCAGGATGGGCTCCGGTGACCCCAGTGGTTATAGTGATGAATGGATACGAAGAAATATATTCCAGTTTCAGGTACAATCAGTCAGTCCAACCCTGTCAGCCTGATTGTGTATAGAATTAGCTGGTTGTTGGGTTTGATATTATCTTAGCATGAGCAGAAGAGGTGGGTGGGGGTGGGGGGAACTAGTGAGACCAAATCTGCCACTATCTTTCATGTATGCAAGTGGGCTATGGGAGGTACAGTACATGAAAGGTGTTTTACCTGAAAGGGGAATCTGTTGTTTTCCGCACAGAAAGAAACACCGTAATAATCCGTCGAAGCGAGGAGCCGCCCCTTACTGATATTTCAAGCATACTTTACTGGTACTGGGTTTATATCAAACATCTTTAGATATTTAAAGTCAGCTTTGCACCATTTATAACAGTTAATAAGTAATTGTTTTTATTTATTTTCGCTAATATTTTATACTATGGGGTGCACAATAAAGTATAAATTTGTAGACAAGATTTATAGATGAAACATTTAGAACGCTAGTGTAGTGAATACCGAGCAACTGCTGGACCAAGACTGATGTGACGACCGGTCGGCAGGGCAGGTAGTGAAGCAGGCAGGAGCCGTAAGCACGGTCAAAATGGGGTTTATTCAGAAGTGACAGGACACACGGTAAATCAAATCAATGACGGACCTGGGGATACGAACTCAGACGCAGACTATACACAGGACAGGCTGAACTTAACAGGTAACAGGTGATTACAATTGGGAATTAACACGAGGTAACGAGGTGGGTGTGGCAAACAGGAGGATTGGACGAGCAGGTCCTGACCGGGGGGGGGGGGGGGGGGGGGGGGGGGGGGGGGGGGGGGGGGGGGGGGGGGGGGGGGGGGGGGGGGG
>JAABNX020000130.1:10568291-10578864 GCA_015163995.2 Mormyrus lacerda | reverse complement strand
CCCCCCCCCCCCCCCCCCCCAAAGGCGCACACTCATGGTGTGCCTCAGGGAAGGCGACAGAGGAGACGAGACCGGGTAGCACAGGACCTGAAAAACAAAAGCAAAAACGTCAATGAGAGACGGGGAACAGAACAGAAACACAGAACAAGCACAGGGGCAGAAACCAAGACAGAATCTGACAAAGGACTGGGAACGCGGACAGACAGACCAGGAAGGGAGACACCGGGGAAATACCAACGGGAGGAACGAAAGGGCCGGGAGTGAACACGGGAGGCACAGAGGGACGAGGAGCAGAGACAGGAGGAACAAAGGGACGAGGAGCAGACAAGGGAGGCCAGACAGGAACGGGGGACAAAAGGGAGCCCAAGAAGGGGGCCGCAGGTCACCGGGAGGCAGGAGCAGGAGGAGACCACGAAGGGGGCAAGGAGACAGATGGAGGGACGGACAGAGGAAATGAGGAGGGAGCAAGAGGGAACACCGGCGCAGGCAGGCAGGAGGGGGAAACTGCGGCAGATGACGCAGCCAGAGAAGGCGCCGTCCGATGCCCAGCCGAAGAAGGGGAGCCTGGAGGCAGTCGACGAGGTGCCGATGGAGGGACCACAGGCGGGCGACGAGGCACCGGAAAGAGACCCTGAGGCGACAGCTGAGCCAGTGCCACTGGACCTGCAGGCAGCCACGGAGCCACGGCCAGGGGACGAGGGGGAGAGCAAGGGGGCAAGGTGGGCGGGACCCGACCCCTGCGAAGGTGTCCTCTGCCTTTACGGGACACTCACAGGCGGGGTTTTGGCCGGGATCCCCCATGCTGGGGTGAAGGAGTCATTAAGGAGGTCCCCGAGGGGTCCCACTCAGCTCCTCCTCCTCTAGGGAGGAAGGAGCGGTGGGCCGATAATCTGGGACCTCCTCGGGGATTGGAACTGGGGCCATCGGCACTGGGGCAGGAACAGGAGCCTCGGGCGGAGCAGGAGGCGGAGGCCTAGGAGCCTCAAGTGGAACTGGAGGTGGAGCAGGGGACGTAGCTGCAGATGGTGCCGGGACAGGCAGGACTGGCGGAGCCGGCGAGACAGGCAGGACAGGCAACTGGGACTGTCTTGGGTGAGGCAAGAGCCTCAGAAGGCAGCGCCAGGACAGCGGCTACAGCCGGGGCCACGGGTGCTGCCAGAGATGAGGCCGGCACTGGAGCCCCGGGCGTAGCTGTGGGTGGAGGCGGCGCCGGTACCTCGGGCGTAGCAGCTGCGGGCGGAGCAGGGAGCTCGGGCGGAGCAGCTGCGCTGGGCGGCATAGCAGAGAGTTCAAGCGGTGCAGCAGGGGGCGCTGCAGCGACTGCCAACTCTGGGGCCTTGGGGATACTTGACGTTGAGTGCCATGCTGCCGTTTCCATGACCAAAGTTCTCTTATGGCATACAATACCGACTGGTCGGAGAGCTGGTTGCCAGTCCAGGCAATTGTTAAACAGGTAGGTCATTTATTGAGGGGTGTCTGTACTTATATTTTCCATTATTTGGACCTAGGTTATAGTGAACTGTGAACCAATGTCAGGAAGCACAAAGCAGAGGACATCCTGGAAAGGATACCACTCCATCTGTGGACAAAGACCACAATCTACTGTATATGCTGGACCAGGCTGGACTCCATTCCGTGTTGCTCTTGGTCAAAGGTGCCGGGCTAGTGTCAGTATTCTATTAGCCCCCTAGTTCAGCAGCAGCACATTGGAGCTTACTCTGGTGAACGAGAAGGGTAACTCTCTTAGAATCAGGGTTTAGGCTCAGAGTATTGTTTGTGCTTATGCGCTGAATACCAGTCCAGAGTATTCAAACTTCTTGGAGGCCTTGGATGGGGTGATGGAAAATGTGGGCTCTGTTGTTCTACTGAGGAACTTTAACCCTCACGTGGTTAACGACCATAAAACTTTGAAGGTTGTGATTGGGAAGAATGCCCAATCTGAACCTAAGCAGTGCCATGTTATTGGATTTCTGTGCTGTTATGCTGTTCAGGTGTTCATAAGTTTACCTGGCACCAGGCCACCTTAATGACTGATTTTGTAATTTTGATAATGAGCGATGCTTTGGGCACTAAAGTGAATACAGGAGCTGAGCTATTAACTGATCACCACCTGGTGGTAAGTTGGGTCAGAAGGTGGAGGGTAATGTCAGGTAGACTCAAACTCACAGTGAGGGTGTATTGGGAGCACCTGGCAGAGTCTCCCGTTCAGGAGATCTTCAATTCGCACGTAACTACTCTCAGATCCCAAGAGAGGCTGGGTACATTGAGCCTGAATGGGCGATGTTCCAGGCCTCCATTGCTGAGGCAGCTGGGTGAAACTGTGGCCTGCTGCCGGGGCAATCCCCGAATCTGGTGGTGGACAACAGAGTGTAAAGGCAGCTCTCAGGCTAAAGAAAGAGGCCTTCTGAGCTTGGTTAGCTTGTGGGACTCCTGACGCAGCTGACAGGTACCGACAGGCTAAGCTGAATGTGACTTCAGCAGTTGCAGAAGCAAAAACTCAGGTGTGGGTAAAGTTTGTAGAGGCCATGGAAAATGAGTTTTTGTTGACCTATAAAACATTCTGGCAACTCAGGAGGGGGAAGCAGGGCTTTACTCATTATGTTTATATCAGTGATGGAATGCTGTTAACCTCAAATGGGAATATAGTCAGGAGGACCTCCAGAATTCAAAATCCCCCTGAATCCCACCAACTTGCCTTCCCTGAAGGAAGTAGATCGGAGGACTCTGAGGAGAACTTGCACAAAGCTTTATCTATTAGCCCATTTGTAAACATCAATCGATTGATTGATGCCTCGGTGTAACGTTTCTGCACCTACACTCATCATTCTATAGGCTATAGCAGGAATCTTGAAAAAAGACAAAAAAGAAAAAAATCCAAATGATGGGATTTTGAATTTACATGTCAACATGAAATTGTAGATGTACATTAATTCTCTGCAGGATTTTTGCAGAATGGCTGCACATAACGCACCTAATCCTGTAAAATGCAATGTATACATTTTACATTATTTCATTAAAAATACCAATGAATAGATTCTAGAATTTTAAAAAAATATGACATCGGATAGTTTCATTTTCTTTGCTTTTTCACAATGGCAAGCAGATTGCAGCTCCCTAGTAGGCAAAAAGGTGGACATTAACTGAATGATTGCCTTACCTGTGTGCCTGCCTGGTATCACAACCAAGGAATAGTACAGCATCTCTAGTGAATAACGGATGTCTCCTTAATTAACCATTTGACGTCATTAAACTAATTTCAGTCATTATCTATAGTGGCTGTTCAGAATCTCATCAAATGTAATGTGTCACATAAGTAGCAAGCAAAAGCCCCCCTCCCCCCCGTAAAATAAATTACTTGTTCCAGAGGACCGGAAGATCCGATACTCATCCACTGTGACCTAACGCTAATCAGCTTTTTCGTGAGGTCGCAAGACCTCAAGTCACCACAAATGATCAAATAATGAAAATGAAAAGTTACGCTTAAGTATAATAACCAGCAGTTATTATGCAGGCAGTAGTTGCAAATTTGGTGTCTTAAAATATAATCTGTTTTCTTGGTTTCCATATATGGAAGAGACAGACACTGTTGCTGCATATTGAGAGAATCTTCACAATACTACTCTGAACGCCCACAATAAAATTCAAGTGCAAATGTGGCTGCAAAACCTTGGGTTATCAGCTCAAAAGCAACATTTTTCACACTAGCCCAAGATGTTGAGGATTTTCCGTATGTTATAGATAACACGAGAGAAAATACATGTGATGTTTCATTTTCCTTAAGATGATTTAGTTCTGATTTCTAATAACAACATGTAAAGCAGGCCGAAAAAGTGCCCTACACAGAATAATCTGGCAGAAGAGCTCCACACATTTATTTATAAAAAAGTAAAAAATGTGTTTAAAACCAGAGGGAACATGATGTATTGCATGCTGTCAAGGCGCATAATTGACAGCAGCCCAGAGCAATCTGACATGTATGTCTTGAACAATTATTCTGATAGATGCTTGCAACATAACTGACCTTGTAACAGCCATTGGAAGTCTGCAAAGGACAACTGTTTGCACTGCTATTGGTACGCCTTAGGGCTGGCTTGGTATTTCCCAGAGAGACAGCCTCTCACCGTCCTTAATGCAATGAGTAATCCATGTAGGACTTACTGGTCATCTGTGTTGCTTTTGTTTTTGACCAAACCATTTGACTTTTTTTTTTTAATTTGCCTTATTGGTATATGGCACTTACATGCTCTCAGCATGTTTCATTTCAGAAGTTTACTTTCTGGCCGCTTCTTCCAATGGAGTCCGTACTCTCGATTGTTCACCCCGCTACAGCTGAACGCGAGAGGCAGGGAGTTAATCAAGTTCGATTTGGTTTTGACCAGAACAGAGATTCCTGCTGTGCCTTAAAACGTTACTGTAGGTTCAATATTCATATGCAACATAACATGCCTTTGGCATTGTAATAACCGCAAATTGAAAAGATCACACACATTACTGTGGAACTGGGTTTGCTATCAGGTGCCTTGCCATTCCCTCTCCTGCTGAGGCCCAAACCTTTTGAACAAAAGGATTATCAGACAACACAGCTAATGACAGCTATAATTGTTATCTACAAAAGTAGAAGATACAGTTATAACTATTAATTATAGTCTAATTACACTGAGGTGAATGAATAATTTTCTGAATCAACTGTTATCATATAGACCTGTAATGATTTATTTTGAACTATGCAGAAAAAAAAAAACTTCTGCAATAATATTATACCCGCAGAGTTCATAATTATTTATTTGAAATACTGGTTACCATAGTCACACACTGCGATTGTCATCAGGTGCCCCAAATGGCACGTCCAGATATCTTCGGGTTACAAATATTTATCCGAGGTGAAGTCATCACATAAAAAACCCAGTGGGACTCCATTTGCGTTCAGACCAACTCGCACTGAAACCAGCTAAATTATTAATACAAAGGCCTGATTGTTTACTCTTCCTGTGGGAGTGGAATTCTGAGCATCGAACGCCTGATTTTTATTTGAGACTGCTACTTAAATCTTCAATTTGCGTCATTGCAACAGAACTTATTTTACACAATTAAATGGATGAATTAAACAAGGAAATAAATTATACAGCACTGAACAAGGTAGAATACAAATTCTAGAAGCATTCAGCAACTCTTGGAGCCATTTAAATCAGTTTTAAATTTAGGTCACATTCCATTAGCATTATGCCCAAGTGTTTGACTAAAATAAAGAATAATGATACATTTAATGCATCTGACCTGCAGAAATAAGAATCCTTCATTGTCATTATGAAAGACTGGAATTTACATCTGGCCAGCATTAACATAAATGTTAAAGGGTGAGAGTTGCAAGATAAACTTTTATTCTGCAATACTGTATAACCGAAAAACAGAATCAGATTTTTAAAAATGTGCTGTGCACCTGATAGCTGTTTCATAGTGAATTGCAAATAATGACCTATATTTCCCTACTGTACCAGAATATACCTAAACCAGGTATTTTTGAAAATAGGAGTACTTTTCATCCATACAAATAATGCATCAATTGATTTTTGTATACCATTTTTGTAATCATAAGAAAAATTTAAGGAAATAAATCTTATTCTAATTTTAATTGAAACATGTAATTCTAATTCCAAAGTGTAATTCTATTGTCACGACTTGGGAAGGAGGCAGGTGAAGGCAGGCATCGGGGAAAGTGGAAGGGGTTTTCTTCCAACAAAACAAAACACAAAAGGCAAAAGGAAACAGACCACGAGGGAGAGTGGGGGAAAAACAAAGGGTACAGGGTAACTGGGGGGGGTAGCACAGACAGGCAGCGGGATCACGCACACAATACAATGAGCGGACTGGGGAGCTCAGGATGAGGAGCAGACGAGAGGCACCTTGGATCATCCACATGAGGGCTGAAGCGAGAAGCAGGGTTCACCCTGGAAACACAGGGGAAAGAGGCATGTGGGGCGTGACATCTGTCTCCAAGCCCACCGGCTTAACTGCTATGCCCCCCATACTGTAATTGCAGTACAATAGCACTCTGTATCAATGTGAAAGCCTCATCTTGTAAATAAATGCAATGAATAAACATAGAGGATCCAAGTACAGAGTGGAAGACTGGGTTAACAGTGGGAAGGCAGGTAAGCGAACAAATCCAATAACACAATCCAAGGAGCAAAACGAAGGGACGGGTTGAAGATAAACAACACAGAGACGATCCAGGAAGCAGCCAAAGCCAGAGAGATAAGGACAAGGATCGAAAATCAGGAATGTCAAGACTATAGGTCATGCATGGAAATACAAACACAATCATCCGAAATGCTCAGTATGGTGCAAAACACTCAATACTTCACGCGGAGTGCATGGAACAGCCAGTTTAAATAAATTGCTGTAGGCAGGGTTGTTCAGGAGAAGCTAGCCGTAGTTGCGGTTGGTCTGGCATGGGCATGACAGTACCCCCCCCCCCCTCTCCCCTACGAGCAGCTCCTGAAGCACGAGATGACCGGCGAGTCAGGCGACCACAAGGACAAGGAACAGGGAGGTCTGGGTGCATTTGATGGAAATTTTCAGTTGAGGAGGGATCCAGAATATCACACACCAGTACCCATGACTGCTCTTCTGGACCACAGCCCTCCCAATCCACACAGTATTCCAGGAATCCCTTGCTGTGCCATGAGTCTAAGAGGGCATGAGCTGAGTAGTCTGGATCTCCGCCGACATCCAGTGGCAGAGGTGGGCTTGATGCATCTGTGGTAGAAACTGAAGGAGGACTGAAGAAAAAAAACTTGAGTAATGACACATGAAAGGTAGGTGAAACACGGTTCTGACAGGGAAGTTTTAGCCGGTAAGTAACAGGGTTTATGTGTCATAGCACTTTGAAAGGCTCCCATCCGCATCCGCAGCTTGATGTCTCTCGCTGACAGCCTTACATTTTGGCCTGGGTGGAAACGTGTCAGTCCACAGAATGTCTCTGGGTTATCTCAGCCCAGTTTAACTGGGTGTGCGTCTTCTCCCATACCTGCGCACTCCGCTTGGATCAGGCATTCATGGCAGGAAGGTCACACTGCTCCATCTCCTAGGGGAACAATGGAGGTTGGTAGCCTAGGACGCACTGTAGTGAGAAGTGTGATATAGTGACTTTTGTGTGTTTTGAGCCCACATGACAGAACAACTCCAGTTCGCTTGATCGGAGGAGCAATATTGTCATAGGATCTAACCTGATGAAGGCGTTACATCTGACTGTTGGAATGGGGATGATGTGGTGAGATATGGGGGGGGGGGTCATACAATTGGAACAAGGCCTCAGCTTTCTTGGAACTGGGTTGGAAAGCGACTGTGAAGTGATATCTTGTCAAAGAGAAAAGCCCACCAAGCCCGATGACAGTTAAGACGTTTTGCCTCTTGAAATATTCAGTGTTATGATGACCTGTTAACATCAGAAAAGGGTGAGTAGCAACCTCTAACCAACATTTCCATTCCTCCAAGCCAAGTTTAATAGCCAGTAACTCTCTATTTCCCAAATCATCATTTTGTTTGGCACTGGGAAAAAAACAGGGATACAGGGATGCAGAAGGACAAAGCCTGGGGTTCTTCAGGAGATGCTGGGTGTCTGGTGTGGGTCTGGCAATAAAATAGTACAGATCAAAAAACAAATCGTATTTCTTGCAAGGATATGTTTATCTGGGAATGCAGTTACCATGCTGCTGAACTGTTAAACGATTATGTTAATTCCAAATTGACAATTAGCATCACAGAGCCTCTGCTTTTGTTTGTGTATTATGGTATCTTTTTGACCGATAGTAACAAGAATGCATAATAAAGTCATTATGTTTTCATTGCTTTTTATATTCCATATCGTCTTGTGAAGAATGCTTATTTTCCTTATATGAGCTAATACAAACAAATACAAAAAATATGTTCCCCCCCCATCCACATTCAGCAGTTCTCATTATGTTGTTACGTTTGAAAACATAGTGCTCAGCTCATTGGGAGTAAAGGCTTACAAACATCCCCCCATGACCCCCAGGTTTTAATCAGCTAGCTGCGATGGACATTCTTTTTTCACGTGGAGGTGTAGTATTTTCCATCCATCCATCAATCCATCCATGCACCATTTAAGCGATTTTTTTGTGGGGGCGGAGGGTGTCCCAGCCCGCATAGGGCACAAGGCAGGGGTACATTTTAGACTTATAGAGTGTAGAATTTCTGTCCGCCGGCCTCTGTGGGAGGGGCAAACAGCCCACCTCTCTGGCACAGCATCACATTCAGGAACAGTGAGCATCTTAGGAGAGCTACCGTAAGAGACGCAGCAGGGGAACTCATTTAACAAAGGTGCCACCTTGGAAGGCACAAGAAAGCACTAGACACATCCAGAAGTTAGCAAAAGGAGCAGCAGCAGAGAGACAGAGCGTGCTGTCTCTCCAGAGTGTGAGCTTCTTCTGGGACCATCTACCCAGGAAACACCCTGCACATCCACCATTCCCTATTTATTTTTTTTTAACTTGTTTTCTACTTTTTTTTTCCACCCCACCCCTACTTCTCCCACGCACCCCAGTAAGCGTTTCGCACCCTGCATGTCTCATCTGGTCCCTCCATCCCATCACACACCACATATGCGTCCTCACTCACACATACAACTGCACACTGCCACTAGGCTAAAAATGCCATTTCACCTGACCGCAAGACTTAAAAAGCAATTAATATGTTACACAGCTGTCTTGTCTTACAAAATAATTTATTCAAGCGCTCAATGGCTGCTGTCCACAGTTTCCTCCCAAAATTCGTAATACTTTACTTAAGGCCATGTTTTTGTGACTTATAACCACATGCAACACAAATAATAATGCAATCATGAAGCATTAAAAACATGCCTATAAATATATATCAAAAGGCATAATTACAGCCATTTGTATTAGGCATTATGAATGCTTTATGAAGCTCATCTATAATGCACTATAGATTACTTTATAATGCATTATAATAGTAGGTATAAAAATTAAGAAAGCTTTGTACTGCTTTAAAAAGGTATATATAGTGTATTATAGATGGAAGCTTCATAAGGCTGTCATAATGCGTCATAAATACGGCTATAATGTGTTATGCCTATAAAAATCTATAGGCATGTCTATAATGCTTTATGAAGTTAAGTGTTACCCATAATTCTTGTATGTATTTTGTTGTTTTCACTTATATTTATGTTTATATATTATACTTATGTTTTCACTGTATCAGACTCTGTGGTACACCTCTCTCCTACCCAAATGGTATGTAGGCAGGGACTGTGGTCCTCTGACATACAGTGTGATACTTGTAGCCGAACAGATCAGTTTTGGGTCATGTGACAAATGCAGTACAAGGGCTATTTCTGACTCCGAAGGGTGTCGTCTTTTTCAAGGTGGCTTAGTTACAGCCACAGATTCAGATGTTGCCTTTGAAGTCTGTCCCTCACAGGTGGCAGCTGCACTGGGCATCTGTAATAAACTGACAATCTTTATTCGCATTTATTTATTTGGGGGTGTCAGGACTGGTCTCTGCTCTGCCCTTTCCTGTCTGTTATTTCTCTGTCTGGCCAGCTAGTGTTACTGAGCATCCCATTCTGTGTTCCTGTAAGTTGTTTCCTTAGGTTCAGAACCTTTCATAGGTCCTAGTACAGATGCAGCCACCAAAATTTTCCCTTCCAAACCGGCTGCCTGCCAGCAGGCCTGCAAAAAGTCAGAGGGAGTAACCCCCCTCCTTCTGGGGGCGTGCCTAAATTCTCATCTAAACTCACCCATTTATTCACTTGCAGGGTGTTACCATGAGATGGTGCTTCCTTTACAAAAACACATTTCAGTTTTGGTCACAGGTTTACATAACTTGAGGCCAGTGGGCTAAGCGGACACCTCTGAACAAAGCAACTCCACAAGCCTCACCTTTTGACATTTTGTGTTCATGTGCCCTGTTTTCCTATGTGAATATCTTGTCAATTATGTGTTCTTGTATCTGTTTTGATTCTTGCTTTGTACCTTTAGTTATCCCTGATTATATGAATTTTATTGTATTGTCTGTACCCATGTTTCTGGAATCCCCAAGGGTTTGAATACTTAGCATTTGTTAATTGCCCTCACTCGTTCCTGTAGCTCATAGTGCTTAATTTGTAATGGCCCGCACCTGTTCCTCATCATATATCTTTGCTGTCTTACTCACTTGGTCATTGTGTTCGTCCCTGTGTTTGTGTCCCTGCTTGTTTGGGAGTTTGTATGTACTTTTTTAATGTTTCATTCTTGTGTTTTTCATTGCAATGCGGCCCAAATGTGCTTGGTGTTGCGTTTTCCTTCATGTTTATTTTGGCCCTTGTTAGTTCGTGTTCCACTCTTCTGCCTTTATTTGGTCCCTTTTGTTTCAGGTCATTGACTTCAGTTTATGATAAAGTTCCCTTTGTGTTTGTCTTTTCGTCACGCTATGTTATAAAAAGGGAGATGCCCCAACAAAGTGTATGAACACGTGTGTGAACATGGTAACCTTGCAGCCTGAGTGAGGTACAAAGGGAGCAGCCCTTTCTAACTTAAGTTAAAGCTTTATTTTT
>JAABNX020000130.1:10526800-10551128 GCA_015163995.2 Mormyrus lacerda | reverse complement strand
TTATCTGACCTTCTCCTGAATGTTCTGAGTGTTTCTTTGTAATGGAGTTCGTTGATTTCCAAAAATCAATTGAAAATCAAATGAAATCCTACCACTTGCACACAAAGCTCTTTATTCCATTATATTTACTGGATGCTAATATTGCTGAGGAGGAAGGGATGGGCTGCAATTATCCTCATAATTAGTATTAAAGGGAAAAGCTTCAAAACGAATGAAAGCTGTATTGTTTTCACATAAGCAAATGCAATTTATTTTGCTAATTTTTTATATTTTACAAAAAAGTAGTTTAATTACTTATTCCAAATAGTGGTTTGATGAAAATAATTGTCCATAAAAGTGTGAGACGGTAGCCTTAGAATATGTGTTTATCAAATTAAATGCACAGTACATCATTCATTTTAGATTGTAAATATTTATTAAATTATAGAATATTATGTACTGAGAGCACTCAAAAGTGAATAATTAAAACTGGACTATAGGGACCCTATGTAGAGTCAGATCCTAGCTTGTGGGGGCCTCCACTAAAAGGCTGACCACCCCCCCTCCCCCCAGGTCCAGCTGCCGCTGTGCCTGACAACTGAGAAGAGCCAGAAAATGGGGCTCCGCCCCCTGACCTCTTCTGCAGCTTTTGCTAATCACATGTTTAATTAAAGATGAATAGCCACCCCAGTCCAATCCTCTCAAAACCCACTCCATTAAAACTATGTATTTTTTTCTATCAGCGTAATATTTGTTATCTAGTTTTCTAAAGAAGATAAAGCATAAACCTTTGATACTAGAATATCCAGTGGTGTTTCTTTTGTGCTCCTTCCTTTGTGGCATAATGTCTGTTCTAGAACTTTTCGCTTTGTAGCACATCCTGCATCCTGCACCAATCTGTTATCAGTGAATGGTCACTTGCTCCTTTATATATACACGCCCAAAATCCCCCTTCTCACTGTTTATCTCTGGTTCTTGCTGACATACAACTCACAAACCAGTGTGTTTGTGTGTGTGTGTGTATGTGAGGGGGGGCAGAACCAGTCACCGGTGAGATTTTATCACTTCCAAGGAAGGTACCCAATTTCGCTTCTCTCAGAGCAACTTTGGCGTTGGTGAGAAGTGTTCTGAATTACACACTTGATCACTGCCACAAAATGTGACACTTGGATGTTGGGTAGTTTAGAAGAAAGATTCTCCAGTTTCTGATTTCTTCAAATTTAACCAGTGTGGGGGCTTTTTATTTAAATTTCTTGTGTAATGTCAGTATCTATTCCAGTTAGAATAAATGACATATATTCACTTAGAGCTTTGTCTAGAAAGTCTGAATTCAGTATAGTCAGCTGTGCGTAATTTTTTTTTTTAAAAGTCCCCGATTTAAATTTTATTCAAATTTAAATTTTATTCATATGTGCTCTTCAGAACATAACATGGATATAGTATGGTACCAGAAATTCAGTTTGCACAGGAAAGCACAAAAGTTTGGGTTGTGTAATGTCTATGAGAATCCCAGTGTGATTCCCCGTCAGAGTTACTGATCCAGGCCAAGCCAGCTAATTCCAGCATAATGCTTTACAAACTCTCTTGGCTATGGTACCCAGTCTAATCACTTCACAGGTTTGAGAATGCTGCCATCCTTCAAGGTAATCCCTCGTGTGACTGATTCCGGGCTGCTCTGGAAAATTGAGGGTCACGTGTTGTGTAAGAGGAAGCCATGACGATCTCCCATCTGTCCACAGTGGAACCCTCAGAGGTGTGAAATTTTAACGGCACTTGACGTCACCGTATTTGGAAGCAAAGCTTCTTTCCACTCAGAGCCTTAAGAAAGCAGTTTATCCTGCAATAAATTGTTTTTAGGTCACTGTCTCATAGAAGGTTCTGCACCATGCTTTCAAGGAGAAGACTGAATTAAATGTTCCCAAATGCTTCCTTTTGATGTTAGAGAAAATTTCAGCTGGGGATATTTTGGCATTACTATATTATATTGAATTAATGGCATGTCTGGCCCAAGGGGTTATGATGGCATGAACCTGCCTGGTATTTTAGCACTTTTGGTCAAACTTCTATTAGAGGCTTTCATCGTAAAGTAATAAACCATGGACAGGCTTATGCAATTAGACAAATTATATTGTGAAAATGTTTGTTCCCAGATGGCGCATAATATTTTACTCTCTCATACATGTGCGCACATAAAGGCATAGACATTTCCAAATTTATCAAGAAGAAATCTGCTTTTTACAAAAGTTTTTGTTTGTTACTCGGAGAGGCAGATTAGCCTTCTGCTGCAATAATAACTGTAATAACTCTGGCTAATATTAAGCAGATTACCAGTCACTGGAGGCCAGCGTCCCTGCCAAGATATTGCTTCTGATTAATGGTAAAGACACAGGGAAGGTATGACGCACAGAATGACTAAGAATAAAAAGTCACACTGTAGATTAGATCACTTTCTTATGGCACAAGTACTTTTGAAATGTTTCACCGTGATGGTTTTTTAAAGAGTTTGCAGAAGGCAGGGTTGTGATACGGTATTGGAGCATGAAAGAACATTTAAAAGACGTTTTTTGGGGGAAATTGATGACTCCTTAATTCCTCCACCTCTTTGGCCTGCTCCAGCATCCATCTTCCTTGTGTGCCTCGAGATAAGAAGAGGCGACGCAGTGTTACTTGTAGTACGCACTGACTCATTGTTAGGCACCCCCCTGCCCGCCACTGTCTGTGGTATTTCCTTTCTTGATCGCCAGTGCATCACATATACAAAACACATACAGCTCTGGCCAAACCGCAGTTCCTTCTCCAATTTCACTCCACGAAGACCACAATAATTGGATGGAGCTCTCCAAGACGATATCTACCCTGTCTCAAAGATATCCCCGTTATCTTACATCTTGCCTATTATTTTTGTAGCTTTTCTAAAAGCTTTAAAAAGTCAGTGACAGCTATATTTGTTTCCCACATTAGTCCAAAAAATATTTTCATGAGTTTTTGTACGTACACACAAACAGCACAATGCTATAATTCAGAGGTTTAAAACATTAAAGGCACATCAATCTTTTCCCAGTAAAATTCAGATCCATATCAAAATAGAATTGTCTTTCAGCATTGATTAAAAGAAGACAAAAGCCAAGGGTACAATGACAGTGTAAGCAAGAGAAAAAAATTATAGAAATATGACACAAATGATCGCAGCTATTATCAAATGATGTTAAACACAATACAGTTATTGAGGCACATTTGCTGTTCATATTCCATAGGGTAGTGATTGATAACTTTTTGTTAGAAAAGTTGCCCCCAACCTGGAGCGGCCACTTGGGGCTGTTTTTAGATCAGAAACTTCAGGGACCATGGACTAGGCAAACCTATTCTTGCAGAGTCCCCCTACCAAGACAGCGGATGATCTTTTCACTTCCTTCACAACGCACCTAATTCAGAAGCTCTAGAAAGCTGCCCATTCAGCCTACAGCAGAGCTGGACTTGGTGGTACATTTATTCCCGTGTTCTAATTCACATTCTGCTTTCTGTCAGGGTGCAGCCAATGACATCAATGACTGCATTGTCAAAAGACCAAACCTTAGGAGCTATGACTGTGCTTGTGCACTCTGCCAGGTGTGCAGACTTCTGAAGTGAACAGCAAATTACAGTCAGATGTGATTTGCGTTAAGCAGAAATAATGGGAATTGTCACATGAGTCATCTAAGCAACCTGCTTACATAATGCAAACAAAATGAAACTTCATGGACAATGAGAAGTAGAGAGCAGTTTCTTTATTGGTCCTTATCAGTTTCTTTGTTGGTCATTGAAGCTAGAATTCAACTGAACAGAATGTTTGACCGTAAAGTTTAACTAATAGCAATGTTATTCACTAAATAGCTGCTCAGTTTAATAAATATATTCAAGATTCAAGAGGTTTATTCGTCACAGTTGTACACATACAACATGCAGTGGAATGTAACCCTGGTCACTCCGAGCAGCTGTGCATGACAAGAGAGTAACAGAATATAGAAAGAAATAAGAAAAATAATAAGGTAAAAAATATATGAAATGTGCAGCTGTACATAATCTATACATAAGTGACAGGTAAGAGGTATTTTGCTGTGCAATTTTAGTGCAATGTGTAAGAGGCCTGAGGTAAGCCCCAAATCACTGTAATGTGTTTGTATCGAATAACCCGTAGTCTCCGTGATACTCAACATTTAACATACAATCGGAGCTTTTTGTTCCCATTGAAGTCTATAATGTTAAGAGAATTCGGATAATTTGTTAATCCTAAACTTAAAAAAACTTACCCAGTTATATTAAAGAATTTTATACAGTACCACTCGGTAATAAGATTGTACCAAGGTTTCCGAATCATATCTCTTTTGGAAATATAGCATTGCATAACACATTGCATGCATGAATGAAGGGCTTGTCATACGTATATCCAGCTGAGATGACATCAAAGCACACTAAGGGGAGGTAAAAAAAATGAAACCTGCTTAGCGTGATTAGAATATGCCTGTAGAGAGGCGCATACTGCTCAGGGCATCGTTTTCCATCTGTCACTTTCTGTTTGTATATCTGTAGACCTTACAAAATGACGTCAGAGCAGATATGTCAAGTTAGTTCAATGACATTTTTAAGGAGCCATCCAAACAGTCTAAATCTTTATTATTTTGAAAATGTTCCTATTTCATGTCTTTGTCATTGTGATATTATATGATTCCAAATCTGTTAAACTTTGAGGTAATTGCATAAAATTAAAGGCGCTGTCACACATTGGGGCAGCATGATTGTCAATTGTTGGTCAGGATAAGCAGTTACTGGAAATCGTTAATGTTTGTAATAACAATTACATTTGTTCACAATAGTCATACTCCAAGCAATTTCATGTTGAGCATTATTGTCATAGTTCTTAAAATAGGTTGCATCATCCATCCAAGAAACAGATCAGTCCGTATAAAATTTTAATTATTGCAAAAGAAATAATGCCATTTTATGGGAAAACCGTTATCGCATGACCATATAAGTTCTAAAACAAATAAATGTAAGTTCACCCAATTTTTCAGGTGTTTTTGTGTCATGTTATAATTTGGCAAATCATTTATAACAAAAAGAGCAAGTTGAGGGAAGCGTAAAAAGAATTTCCCCACTGGGACAATAAAGGATCGATTATTTATTATTATTATTATTATTATTATTATTATTATTATTATTATTATTAGATGACATGTTTTTTTACGCTTCTTTAATACAATTTATCTGACAAGGAGCCAGTGATTATTCAAATACTGGAACCTGTGAGTAGAGTAAGAGGTTCTGGTTTGACTGGGTTTGTCTTATAACAGTGTTTCTCAATCCGGCCCGGTTCTCAATCCGGTCCGCAGACTGTCCACGCTTTGGCTCCAGGTAGGAGTAAAAATGTGGATTGGAGCTGGGAGAGAGCACAAATGTTGACCGTCTGTGGGTCCTCGAGCTCTGGGTTGGGAAACATTGTCTTATAATATCACCGTAGCAAGAACAACGCACACCTACAGTATGCCGCATGGAGCGAACCAACAGCTTCTGCAATCAAGGCTTTCAAAACAATCTAACATTATGGAATTTTTTTAGTTTTCTAGAACTAGACTTACCTGCTGTGTTTTTGCTTTACTTAGTTTATGTTAATCAGCTGTAAATTGCTAAAAAGTTTGATTTTTATTCCTTCAAAAAGAAAGGCATAGCCTTATTATGGTGAATGGCAAACATTTATAAATGATTATATATGACATACATCCAAAACAGGGGCGTCTCTAGGTATCATATACATATATTTTTTTGAAGGAAGATTAGCATCAATAGTCGGTGCTCATCTTAACGTACTCAAGACTACAGCCCCGAGTGATTGGACCTAAGGACGCCCATGATCCAAATTAAGGACTTGTAATCTGATAGCTGAACTTCAGTTAAATAACTATTACTAAATATATTTTAGGGCTGACGATAGATTAAAAAAAGAAATGAATCGCACATTTTGCAATGAATTAATATCCTCAAGACTAAAGCTTGTTATAACGCATATTTAAATGCAAAATCATTCACTAAATTAATGTAGAATAATCACAAAGAATGTATATTTCAGATATATGAATGTAGTAGATCATGAATGACAACAGCACAGAAAAGGGTCTTTTGCAATCATTTGTATAGTTTATATGGTTGCACCATAATGCATGTTAATGCAATTGTGCTGATTGTGTTAAATTATTTTAAAGTGTTAAAATTAATCACAAGGATTACGCATTAATTTTGACAACACTAATATATTTTGAATTTTTTTGAAAATGAGAATTAATAGTGAGAATTAATAATTTTCATCTATGTTATTCTGCCCTCTGAGTGACTGAGGTGCCAGATTTTTCAGATTTTAGTTTTCAAAGTCTGATATTACAGTGGTTCAAGATTCAAGATTCTTCAATTGTCACATACATACTGTAGTTATATAAAGTACGACACACAGTAAAATGCATCCTGAACCGCTCTTTTGTAGACTGTGCAAGTTAGAAATCCAATTATGTTCAGGTTAAAGTGCAAAAAAGATAAAATGCAAGAGGAATATGTTCAAAATGAATGGTGACACAAACATAAAAAGTGAGCAGTGTGACAGTGCGAGTATGGTGAGGGTACAAGAGCACAGTGTACATCAGAGTGTGAGGTGCAATAGCATGTCCGGGTTCAGAGACCTCATGACCTGGGGGCAGAAACTCCTCCTAAGCCTCTCAGTCCTGCCCATGATGCTCCCGAGTCTCTTTCCTGATTTCAGAAGCTGTTGTTGTTGGGGTGGGATGTGTCCTTCATGATCCTGAAGGCCCTGATCCTGCATCTCCTGATGTAAATGTCCTGAAGAGATGGACGGGCTGACCTGCAGCAGCGTTCTGCTGCACAGATCACCC
Organism: Mormyrus lacerda; assembly: GCA_015163995.2. Taxonomy (NCBI): domain Eukaryota; kingdom Metazoa; phylum Chordata; class Actinopteri; order Osteoglossiformes; family Mormyridae; genus Mormyrus; species Mormyrus lacerda. The sequence continues at coordinate 10,544,238 of JAABNX020000130.1, read as the reverse complement.
TCTGGGGGGCTTTGTGATCCTGAACACAGCCCAACCAGGAAGTAATGTTCTGAGTCAGGATGCTCTCCACAGCGCCTGAGTAGAAAGTCCGTAGGATGGTTGGAGAGACCCTGAACTTCCTCAGCTGTCGCAGGTGATACAGGCGCCGCTTAGCCCTTTTGGACTGGACTTGGATGTGAACAGCCCACCTCAGGTCCTCAGAAATGTGGACACCCAGATATTTAAAAGTGAGTTTATGGCTAAATTATCCATCTGCTCATCCATTTTCTAAAACCTCTTATTCCGTTCAGGATTGTAGGTGGTCCAGAGCCTGACCTGGAGGCAGAGAACCTCCCATGAGGTTCACACACGCCATCCTCTCTCTCACACAGGCAATTTGACAAGTCCAATCAACCTCAGCATGTTTTTGGACTGTGGGGGAAAACCCACAACGACACAGGGAGAGCATGCAAACTCCACACACATGGAACCCTGGCAGAGACTCGAACCCGGGTCACAGAGGTGTGAGGTGACAGTGCACCACCATGCTGCCCCCTGGATAAATTATACAGTGAATAAAATTGTCAATATTATACTAAAAAGAATTTTCTGGTAACCTTGCTGAGCAATACATAACAACTAATTGCTTTGTGGAACATGCCATTGGGAAGCCTGAATACCCAGAAAGTGGACAGAACATTCTGAAGGAGTTCTTTTTCTTTACCCATCAACTCACAATATGACTTTATTCTCAAACTACAAATCTGTAGTGAGAAGGTTAGAGAAAATACAAAACATTAAGGTTACTCGGTAACAAAGTGGATGTTGCTTTAGCCAAATGTCTATGTGGAGGAATCACAAAGTTACATATTTCACGCACAAAATAGTTTATTGGAACAAAAAATAACATAACAACAACAGTTTAGACATACGTTATTTTGAGATAATGTAGAGAGAGAGATACAGTATGATTAGCATACAGATAGGTGCTATGTTACAAACATTTGTCAGTATTATATAACTCTCAGGGGCACGCAATCATTTTCAATTATATGGATTTCAAATTATGTTTTAAAATATTGCTGAACATAGCAGCACTAAGACATTTTCTCATATGTGAGTGTCATTGTATGCTATGCGAGTATTTTCTTTAGTTAACAGTTATGTCATCCTTTATTTATAAATGAATGAAAGTGCCTCTTCTGCTGCACCATCATTATTGACTAATTACTTAAATGGTATGTTTACAACGAGATAGATGGGAAAAAATCCATAATGGCGCAACAAATAAATGCAATTCAGTCAGAAGAATTTCAAAATACAGTATGCACTTTTGTAATCAATGTTTGCGATGAACATAAAAATCACAAAATCCACAAAGATGAAAATTAGCTACTTCTGCATATAATTTATAACCAGCAATTATATGTGTGCTGAAGTACATATATGTTCTACATCCCTCATGACTACATTGATGTACCATATCATATCACGTTACCAAGCATATGCCATCATGCTGGACTACTGCTGGACATTGCTACGTCACATGAGTTCAATCTACTTCCCTTTCTTTTTCTGCTGTTCTTGAAAGAAATCATTGCAGGCCACCGTCAGGGCAGCCACCAACACCACAAACTCATTGAAGTCCACCTCGTTGTCTTGGTTGGAGTCCAGGTCGCTCATGATTTTCTCCACAAGCATGGGGTCCTTTTGAGACTGAGAAGGGGAATCACATTAGTTAGTAGGAAGGAACATCACCAGAATTTTAAGTGAGTGCATACGCATAGCAGAGTTTCATACAGGAGGGACTCATTGAAGGAAGCGTAAAAAGAATTTCCCCACTGGGACAATAAAGGATCGATTATTTATTATTATTATTCTTATTATTGTTATTATTATTATTAGATGACATGTTTTTACGCTTTAAATATAAAGGTTTACTTATTAGAATTGTTAGTTTTTAAGGGTTTGAGGGTGAATGAAGCCCAATTAACTGCCCCCCCCCCCCCAGTTCCGAGTGACACATGACATGCGACCTGACAGTCATGGCACTGAAAACCACATCTGTTCATTCATTCCCAAGCACTGATCCGCCATGTTGGTGCACTATAATGAGAAAGGCTGAGCTTTCTATTTAATTTGATGCAGTGTATATTGATGTGCTCAGCACTGTCCTTCCAATATCTTTTTCTCCGAGGGGGGGCTCAGAGAGAAGCACAGGGTGACGTGTGCATGGCTCATCAGTGACTCACCCCCATAGCTAGTCATGCCCAACTCACCCCCTATGAATCACCCACAACATATTGTTGAGAAATCAAACTGTGCCCCGACATGAGTGCCCATCTGATGCCTGCGGTCAACGATGCGTGGACACGACGCCATCAGACAAGCCGATCGTCCACATTAATCTTGGTTACTTCTCACTCCTCATTTGCAGTGAGATGTTACCAAGCAACAATGTAACAATATGCACTACAGTGAAGCTGGATTCATTTACTTTTCCTTTGAACGTGTCTATAATTAAATATCATATCACTCCATGGTTATTACATAAAAATTCAGTCTGATGGATGTAATTACAGGCATTCTGGGATGGGGTTCAATATATAGTTACGGTACAAAATATTCTACACAGGGAGCCACAAATAAGTTAGAGGCAACAGGCAACAGGAACGCTGGGAAAAAATGATATCACAGGGGCCTATATTTAGGAGGCACTACAGCGCAAAGCTAATTTGCCCGCTTACAGCGATGTGGCGGCAGTTCTCTCATCTGGAACATCGGATAAACATGGTGAGCTTATCTGGCCTCTCACACCCCATTCATTTCCTAGCTGTCCGCTATCGCGCTATCTGGAGCAGACTTCTTCGCATTTCCGCCACTGGAAGCGAATGGGATCATCATTCACGCCCCCCATCTCCAACGTTCTAGCCGCGTTCTTAGCTGGGGTGCAGAGCTTTTGCGTGAAAACCCCCATATCTATTTGACATGCATAATTCAACAAATAAACTGCGTCGGTTTTTCAAAAACAAATGCCGGAATCTTATATTGTAGCTATTTATATTGTAGCTAATTGCCTACTTTCTGTTTAAAAAAATATTATAGAATTACATTTTACTCCTAAGCACCAAACGGAAAAATAAAAGCTTCAGGTACAGCTGCCTTACTAACTTACATGCTCAGGGAATGCCGGTATCTGTATCGCCTTGATCATAACCCCCGCGTTTGTGTACGCTATTCATGTTCACTGGCTTGTTGCATTTACATAATACTAAGATGCACTTTCATCTGAATTCAGAGCTTACCCACCATCAAATAGGCAGTTCATTACCATGACAATAAACCACTTTAGGCAAAACAGTCACAATTACAAAGCTATTTTTGTTCATAGTGCTTTAAAAAGTGGATCAAAAGATTTGAATGCCAGTTGAGATTCTACCTTTGTACCCCTTGCAAGTCATTTGGGACAATTAAGTTAGCAAAAAGCTATGGCAAACAGTCTTATCATTCGTATATTTTCAAGTAATTGATCATAATCTCACATTTTACCATATAGATAATACTATGGGAAACTTTTCCCTTGTTTTTTATGTAAGAAATCTATCCTGGAGAACCATGTCTTAAAAAACTATCTGCAGCATAAAAAATATTCACTAAGGTTTTACTTACAAATTCCATCTGTTGATGTGGAGACTTATGAAATGCATGTTATTTTTAGTTTGTTTAAAAATACATCCAGCTTAATATTATGCATTTATAAACAGATTGATTACTAAATGAAAGAATTTAATCTATTTAGACAGGAAATCCCATTATATCTAGTGAAAAATACTCCTTTCTTACTCATGAATGGATTTTAAACTTATCGTACAGTGATTGCAGGGTCTTACCGTCAAAAAGTCAGTGAGCTCACTGTTTAATAGCTGCTTCAGCTCGCCCTTGTTCAGCTTGTATTTGTCACCCTCATTGCCGGAATAATTGTAAAAGACGGTAATAAGCGCATCCATTGCGCTCTCCAGCTGGGTTGGCATGGTGATCAAGAGATCAAGAGCACAGGCAACCTGCAGAGCAGAGGTGCGGAAAAATAGTTACATTTGCCGAAATCTCATTGTGGGGTAATTAGCATTAGCCACCGGGGCACACAATTAAAACGCTGGGACATTTTTTCGTGTTGAAATAACAAAGCTAAGAAAACGGCACATTTCGAATTCAAACCATTCACATACACATGCAGAGAGGGGTATGAGAGAAACACGGAAAGGCGCGTTCTCCAAGAGCGAGCCCGCAAAGTAACATGTCACCTGAAAACACGACAGGAAGGCCGAGAGGAGTGGCAACAGCACTCAACAGGTGAGAGTCCGGGTAGGTCTGTGGTGCGGAAGGATGCAGCGCTGCTCATTTGTGGGGGGCACCTTGGGAATGGAAAGAGCCACCTACATCCCTTCCTGCTAATTAATTTCACAGGTAAAAGGCCTGTGGCAACAGTCTCCAACCATACTGTTTTAACAAGGCGCGCTAATGAGCGCTAGAAAAACAACGCGGGCACCTCAGCCCTCTCAAATCATCAGAGGCTTCTTATCTTTTAATTTTAGCTCACTATGTTTAGTATGACAGGAAATTATAATTCAGCGTGTATAATTATACAGTTGAATTGAAGTCTCTAAATTAGACCAATTCATTATGCCAGTTACAATTTGCAGATTGAGGTTATCTTTGTATATACATGCATATTTATTATAAGCATTCCAAATTATGCACAATTCATGTTGCAATATGGAATAGCGTTAATATTTATATCATCTTCTATTATGTAAAGATCTATCCATCTTCCATAATTCTATACAGGGTTATGTTGTATTTGCATAATCATTTAAGTGCACGTTGGATACATCCTTCCATCTGGCACACTACTGGGGAATGCCAGTCCATCACAAGGTGCATAAGCAGGCAGGTACACAAGATGGACAGATTAGAGGCGCCCAACTCTATGTCTTTAGCCTGTATTAGGAAATCCACACAGCATGGGGAAAATACACAAACTGATCCAGGGTCATTCAAATCACGGTCCCCGAGGTCCGAGCACTGCTGGTTTTCCAGCCTTCCTTTACCTGTCAGTCAGGTGTGAAGCCTCTGACCGATCAGAATCAGTAATTATTAAACTAACTACCTGGGTGACCTGAAAACGAGGCCTGGATTTGGAATCGAGGTCCAGATTTTTAGAACCCTGAACTAATCCTAAGGCTAACACTAACCCAGACAGAATGCTGTGGCAGAGCTACCCACTGAGCTGCTGTTCTACACCACAATTAATGCAAATATAATATGCGAGTATCGTATTTTAATAAATATTTTTAACTTAAACTTTGCAAAACACATTATGGACAAGAGCTTTACAGTACATTATATGAAATGTAAAGACTACAGAACTCACATAACTACAGAATTGCAGACAAAGTGTTGGATAGTCTAAAATATGCAGGCCGCTGTTCTTAAATTTTTCACATTTAAGGAATTTGCAGATTTGGTGAAATGGTGAAATTAACTTTTTTGGTGAAATTGTTGAGAGATATGCTGTTTGACTTGCAGTGTATCAACTTTTTTATAACTATTTTAACATTTGGATTATTGTTCAGTTAAACACTATTCAACCGACATGTTCATATCACACTTAGTTTGGGTTTGTTCACTGTCAGTTATTTCCACACGTTGTGGTGATGTGTGGTCAGACATCATCAATGTGACATGTTACAGGAGTGCATTAAGGTCAAATTTCCTTGAATGTATGATTCCTCTGTCATACAAAGACTGACTGAGCTGATACCAGCATGCGCAATGGCCAACTTACTGTGACACTGACAAATATGGGTTAGGCCTGAAACTATTATGGAGATTTCAGAACAAGACTGGCCTGAAACTAGCCTCCTGAAATTCTGGGGGTAGATGGGCTCAGAGGTCCAGAGGTGGGGGGACTCCAGCAGACTGCAGCATCTCCAGTATGAGGCAGGCACCTCATTCATCTGAGCAACGCATCATCAGCCACGATACTGTGCAGACTCACTGCCCCACATCGCTCTCAATAATAGCCACCTTTCGTCTGCATGCTGACATCGCTGTGTGAGTGACACTTCATTTTCTGAACTGAATATGACCAGGCTGGGGGGGGGGAATCAGCTTTGCTCGAGGTGCATGCTGGGGGAACAGGATTACTCTCCTTCACTTTAGGGGATACTAGTGTTCCATCCATCTGCCACCCCCCCCCCCTCCACACACACACACACACACACACACACAAAAACACCCCCAGTTGTGAAATCATTTTCCTTTCACCAGAATGATGAAATGTTTCCTCAGGCATTACTGGAAAAGGCATTTTCAGACCCTTAGCAGAGAACAGGAATTTCTTGCTTTTGTGTTGTCTTATTTACCAAAAATAGTTATATAGTTATAATTATAAAATAGTTATTGAACTATATTAATGAACATTTTCAAGAAAAGGACAAAAACATTTTTTAAAAATAAATTATATCTGGTTACGTTTTCCAAGGTTTACTGCTGTATCTGCTAATTGTGAGTTATGAATTAAGATGTTAACAAACATTAAATATATATTATCCCACTGGGGTGGCATGGCGGCCACACGTCTCTGGGACCAGGGTTTCAGTCTCCGCCTGGGTTACATGTGTGTAGAGTTTGCATGTTCTCCCCGTGTCGTCGTGGGGTTTCCACCGGATACTCTGGTTCCCCCCCACAGTCCAAAGACATGCTGAGGCTAATTAGAGTGATCAAATTGCCCGTAGGTGTGAATGGTGTGTGAGTGTGCCCTGTGATCGATTGTTGCCTTGTCCTTGGTTGTTCCCTGCCTTGCACCTGTAGCCTCTGGGATCAGCTCCAGACCCCTGAGACCCTGAAGAGAACAAGCGGTTACAGAAAGTGTTTGGATGGATGGATGGATGGACATATTCCCATTTCACACCCCTCGATTTACGGAATGTGATGGTGACCTGCACGGGACTCTAATTTCTTCACTCTGCATTTCTCCTGATCAGGTTTGTTATCCTTTCTCACTTTGGATTTGAGCTATGAATTCCTTTTTGTCATAGGAGTTACATATACAAAAAATGCGCCTAAATATTTGCTAGAGAACCTGTTTTACTATCTGCCTGTATAGAAGAGCCATAAAATGATTTCATCTGCTTTCTATCCTTCATTTATTGATTCCAGTCTATATTCACTTAATAGCATTGGCTGATGATGAACGCCAGCTTATGTTATTCTTCATTTATTTTCTTAATTGGCGACGTTTTTCGAAATTTGCCTTTGTCCTTATATGTTATGCATTCGTGAATGATAACCAATTACTCGCTATATCGCCCAAGGTCGAAGCCCAAATGGAAGCCCAGCTGGCTAAGCAGGCGCCCTTCAGAAGTTGGCGCCCGAGGCGGCTGCCAATGTCGCCTGCTAGATTGAGTAGCCGTAGGTCAGAACTGTCATGATCTGTCCTGAAACTCCTGTCTCAGTGCCGGACCCAAGTGTAGTGAATGTAATGAATGCAGAAACATACCCAAGCATGCAGGTTTCAAATACGTGCATATTTTCGCTTTAAGATGCAAATTAACTGACAGCGATAGGCATGTGTGCTCTTTGGGTAAACGTATGTTAACTGTCATGATTTTAATCAGATCTTATAGAATCCCCCAGATTTATCAGTACACCTAATTGATTACTCATCATTGCTTCTGGCGCTCAACTCATTTGTTTTTCCTTATCTTTGTACCTTCGCCGTCATCATTTTTGGTAATGATTGCCTGCCACCTACCGTCTATTCCTGTATCGTAAAATACAAACGTAGCCCAGGAAATGGCAAACGCTAGCCTTTTAAACAATTTTTTTCAAAAACGGGGTACTTGATTAATTTTGTCTTGTAAAAATCAACTGCGTACTGAAACGATTGTTTAAAATCTTAACTTAAATTATGCCTACTTTAATTTTGATTGGTGGGAATATAAATGAATGATTACTTAGATAATTAGATATGAGACAAGTATACCACATTTAAAAGTTAATTCGTGGCATGAAATTGACAGCGCAGTTGCCTTATAATTAAAAGTTGTGTATCGGGTATGTTAAGCGTCACTGTCTTTTGTCATGCGGAAGTATTTTGTATAAAAATAAAATTAAAAAAATTTGCTTTCGATAATTCGAAGTACTTGCAGACATTGCGAATGTATATCTATTACGCCGGATACGAACATCTGCAACATAAACGGCTGCCTATTATTATACTGTACTATACAATTGGACTTAAAATTTCTGCTCACCGACGCGTTCATTTCAAACTCCGAATGTGTCGAAGCGTTATACAGTAATGCCACACTCTCCATTTTCAAGTCAGCAGAAACTAATTGTGCCGAACAATTTCCTCATAAGTTAAACCACGATTATTATTATTGTTATTATTGAATTATTTAAAGAAAAGGATCAAATATACGCTCGTTTTCATTTATCCGTCGGCAGTGGCACGCATACATTCAGTCTGGTAAAAAAAGTCTTTTGTCGGAATAATCAGCCCAGAACCACAAAGTGCAGTTGAAGTCGAATGAATTAATATGTTGCAATGAATTTAAGCAACGAGGTCCATTTTTTCTCTTTCCCTGCTGTCGTTTTTGTTTAGAGACAGTGATCTACAAGCAGCAGCTAAAAACTGCCGTTTCATAACTTTTCCAGGAGGAAGTGGTATGAGGGTATAAAAGGAGTAAAGCAACTCAAACGTGAGAAACCTTTGCAGATGAGCATCACCCCTGGGGACCTGACCATCAGTAACCTGTCTCTAGCAGTGCATATTTAGAGCAGGAAAGATAAACTGTGCCAAATGGAGCCTGTGGAACACAGGCTGAGTGAAATGACTGGGAAGATTGTCATGATGATACCCGAAAAGCCACCGCTCCAGTTAATTTGGGACTATTTGAGGACAAACCACAAAGAAATGCTACGTTCACCTCTCTTTCCCATTGTGGTCTCAGTGTCCACATATTTCATTACGTGTCTCTTCTACACAACTCTGGATGGACTTTCCACATTGGTTCCAGCATTGAACCGCTACAGAATACACCCAGACCAGCCTATTAAGCTCAGCGGGGTCCTGAGGGCAATGATGCTCACCCTATACAATCATCTAGTGTTTGTCTTCCCAGCATCAGTCGCCCAATGGTATTGGAGGCCACCGCTACCCTTGGAGGAAAGGGCACCTACCTCACTGGAGTTCACCCTCGGCATTCTGGGATGTATCCTCTTGTTTGACTTCCAGTACTACCTCTGGCACTTGGCTCACCACAGATCACAGTGGCTATACTTTACCTTCCATGCAATCCATCATGAATATTCTAAGCCCTTCTGTTGGGTCACCCAGTACATGTCAGCTTGGGAACTGGCCAGTGTAGGATTCTGGACTACAGTTGACCCGGTCTTTCTTCACTGCCACCACCTCACCAGTACTGCTTTCATGGTCTTCAACGTGTGGTTCGCTGTGGATGCCCACAGTGGCTACGACTTGCCTTGGTCACTCCAGAACCTGATCCCCTTTGGCCTGTGGGGGGGCTCTGTGAAGCACGACGCTCACCACCGCTGTCCCACCACTCACTTCCAGCCCTACTTCTCCCACTGGGATTGGCTCTGTGGTACAAGTTCTGGAAACTTCAAGTCATCAGCCATTGCAAGAAAAAGGAAAAGAGACGTTTAACCAAAGGATATTGGCAGGCAATATTTAAAAGCTACCATCACCAGACTTTGAGCTAAGATGCTTAGCCGTAAACTTCTGCCTGTTGTAATGTAAGTAGTAAGAAGATATTATACATTATTATTCATTATATTTCATTACCATCTCATCTTAATTCTGTCTATCGATAACATATTTTATAACTTTTTGTGTTTTTAATTTTTATTTTGTTGCATTTTGTTTTTCACTTGCTGCTTGTTACATGTTAAATGTACCATTTTAGCATGTGTATTAGATATGTCAGTTTTATATGAAAATCACAAGGCAGCTTGCATGCAAGGAGTGCCAAACCCTGGTCGTGCAAATTAATAGATTGATGACTCACCTATTTTTATGGCTCTGGTGCGAACAGAAACAACTTCCAGTTCTATGATTCCTTTTCAAAATGACTTGGTAATCATTTGGATTCATCCCCATCTTCAAATAAACAGAGGGAAGTACTTTGCAGTGAGTCGGTGACTGATATCAGCTATGTCCGAAAGCTGTGCATTACGCGAAACGAAAACGATTTCTTAAAAAAAAAAAAAAAATCTCAAGGAACCGGGCAGAGGTCATTTGGCAGACTCCTTGTTCACAAAATAAAAAAATGTTATTTTGCCATTTTTTAAAATTCATTTCATGTCCAACATGTCAATAAAATTATAATGGTACATTCCAGCACAATACAACCTTTCAAGTCCATGGCAAATGTCTGACAGTGACTTTATGATTTATTACGTCTGAGCCATTAGCACATGAATACAGCTGGTGACAAAAGGGAGGGCGAGAACTGCAGCAAAGGACAGCCATAGAGCATGCTGTGCACATCAAATGTGCTCACGCTACGAAAAATGTGTTTGACAGTTTGCTGTTCTGACTCTCCGTCAGCTACTTAACGGGGAAACTTCCAGAGATTAACGCGCGAGACGTGTCACATGAATGTCACGTCTACGGATTTTACACTAATCAGAATAAAATACTACGACAAATAACTTACCATCATCTAATATAGGCATCTAATCAAGCTGGCTTTACAAGGTAAATGTAATGGATTGATTGCAAGTCTACACATTTCCAGTTAATGCTGGCAATTGGCATTGACTGTCTAACTTTGGAGATGTCTAGAGATGTATAGCTGACCATTCTGAACCAGCAGGTGGTAGAGAAATGGTGCTGGAGGCTTGGGTCGACATGTTGTTACCATGCCAATTTTAACCTGCCTTTTGTCCACAGACTCCTAAGTCAGTTAATGGAATGCAGCTGGAACAGACCATATTGGCTATACATTGATATATACTCTGCACATCCTACCCAGAACATCCTAGCATGTAGTGCCTTAGGCCGTTGACTCTAGACTGTTCTAGGAACCACTGCAGGGGATCTTTTCTGCCCATCGTTTTACTCAGTTAGTACTATTATTTGGATCGATTCACGCTGTTACTCCAGTATTATAATGGAGAAATTCAGGTTCAGTATTAAGTATACAGTAACTGAGCCTCGTCCTCAGCCAAACTGGGGTGACCACCTTTCCTGGGGACATGCGGGGGGGGGCTGCTGAATGGATTTGGAAATGACTCTGGATAGTATGGAGTTCCGGAACATGTCTTTGGTTTATAGCATTATCTCATTTTGCTGGGTTTGCCTGGCTTAGATTATTTGTACGTTAGTTTGCCTCATTTCGTGTTACTAGTGGTCACATCCACATTTTATGCTTCCAGGTTTATGGGATGATAGTTTTGCTGTCCAACTGCCCGTGACGCTGAGGTTAAGCCATCAGCTATATACTGTAGTCCATAGTTTCATTGTGAAATGTGCTCTTTTAGTTTAAACTTTCCTGTCCAGAGAGCAACCGCTATTAACCAAATCCTGTCTTCTTATCAAACTATTTTTTTTCCCAGACTGCATTGGGCTCAAGTCTTGTTGTGATATATATTGGAACCATCAGGTTGTTTTGCTGTTATTAATGCATCAGCACAACTGTTTCGGAGCCATCATTGAAAAGGTCAATCAATGTAATTACTGAATGGTCATGCAGTTCCAATATGAAGAATGACTTCCTGTGCAGAAAGCCTGTGAAATTTTGAAATTTCTTATGAAACTCCTAACTGCTACTATTGCATTGAGTGACTCGTAACCAACCAAATTTCCTGTCTGTTTCAAAATCTGGTGTAGGCTAGCAAATGCAGTTTATAGAATCTTTAGCATATGTATGTAACTAAACATTCTCTCAGTGCTTCTGCAAACAGTTCTTGTTGTTAGGAGACTTGCCAGAGGTTGTATTTATTAGGCTTTCAGAGAATGTGGTAATATCAAGTTAGTGGGGGGGGCATTAAATTTGTTAGTATACTCTTGTAAAGAGGGAACAGTAGCTAACTGTCAGCTCATATACTTTAAATTTAAAGATTTAAAATGTGAATTGTTCAATTTATTTAATATAGATAATAACAGGTGCATGATACATTGTATTAATCAGACTTGTATGACAAACTGATAATTAAATGATGATAACAGAGAGGTGCATACTACAGCCCCTGACTGGATTATGTATTTTACCATTAGTAAACATATGCTGAAATTAATATAAGTTATAGATAATATCTAACTGGTGTTCTTTATTAAACTGAATATAGTGGATCTCTGGTAAAGTGAGTTTTAGTCATGTGTACAGTGCTTATATATAGAGTCACCCCAAAGTCAGTTTTTGCGGTGGTGCGAATGCTCAAAGATAATTTTATGTAATGAACATTACATTATAATCATGAGGGTTTAAAGGAAATTTATGTGTCTGATGTAGAGATCAATGGATCAGTCCACAAAGGTTATAAGAGAAATAATTTTTCGGGACGCAGACGGCATCTGAGAACTATCTGTCTAGCTAAGAGCAGTTTAAACTAGTCCACGCTATTCTTCACCACAGCTATCACTTTAAATTCAAGTCATTGGGCTACAGCCGCCCTAAGAAAAGGATTTTGCACGGCACACTGCACCCAATACATCATTTCAAAGTGACCGAAATGCGCGCTTTCTTCTTTCTTCCTATCGATCACGCAGAAAGTAATCTTTCCGAAGTTAATAAGTGATGGCATTTCCTAAACTGCAGGAACACTCATATTTAGGTCAGAATCGGCTGGTGGTGGGACAGGGTCGCTGCTGCTGGCTGAAGCCTCCACATGGATACAAAAGGGGCACAGAGAAAGCTCTCATTTCCTTTTAAAAAGGAGGTGGTGCTTAGAAGTACATAAATAGAAATCTCTGGCCCAGTCTGGTACGTGGAACTTTCAAACAAGTTTGCCTTTAAAACAAATAAGAAAGTAAACCACTTCTCTCTCCTTACTTTCTTCAGTTTTCTGCAGTACTTGCAAACCTTTTAAAATGACTGTTGTAAGCCTGAGGAACAGGTACTATGGGACCTTTAACGTGGCCAATATGACGTTCGGACTTCCGGAATCCTCTGTGCTACAGCCCATATGGAACTACCTCCACAATAACTATGAGAGTACGCTGAGGTCACCTCTCTTCCCAGTTCTCCTGTCTGTGTCCACCTACCTCCTCCTGGTGGCGCTGTTCACGGTCCTGGATGGCCTGGCGCCGCATTGGCCCAGCATCAATAGATATAAGATCCACCCGGAAAAGCCTGTCACCTGGACGCATATTTGGAGGACTCTGGGCCTCACCACCTATAACCACCTCATCTACATCTTCCCAGCGGCCGTGGGGCAGTGGCTCTGGCGGCCCCCCATCCCCTTACCCAAAGAAGCTCCAACTCTCACCGAGTTTCTGCTGGGGATCCTCGGATGCACCATTCTATTCGACTTCCAGTACTACCTGTGGCACCTCCTGCACCACAAGATCGGATGGTTATACCGGACCTTCCACGCCATTCATCACCAGTACAACGAGCCCTTCAGCCTGGTCACCCAGTACCTTTCCGCCTGGGAGCTCTTCAGCGTCGGCTTCTGGACTACACTGGACCCTCTACTGCTTCAGTGCCATTGCCTGACTACTTGGGGCTTCATGCTCTTCAACATCTGGATCTCTACTGACGACCACTGTGGTTATGACTTCCCGTGGTCGTTGCATAACCTAGTGCCCTTCGGACTTTGGGGGGGCTCCGTCAAGCATGACGCCCATCACCAGAAGCCCAACACCAACTTTGCCCCGTTCTTCTCTCACTGGGACTGGTTAGCAGGAACGGGATCGAATCTCGCCCAGTCAGCCGCCATGAGAAAAAGGGAGAGCAAAGGAGCTTGACTGTCGTTGACTCTCATGTTTGCTAAACAAGTGTAAGATTAGTACTAACTTTCAAATGCAATATAGAGGGAAACAGAGATCAAAGGCTGTATTTCTATATCAATGAAAAATATGTCATTGTATTCTATTTTGAGTCGAACGGGTTTCTGAATGTATTTTTATTGCCTAATGTAATTTGCCATTTGTAGGTTGATGAATAATATTTATATATTGTTTTGACCTACTGACATTAGGTATGATGCTTTTACAAAAAGAAAAAAAAACATTTCTCAAATCAAAGGGCAAGGTATCAGAGTAATTATACAGCCCAACAAGTTATAAACAATCATAAAAGATAACAGCGTGACTTACAGAAGGTTGATAAATTTAGCTGGCGTTTGTCTTTTCTTTTTGTCCTTTTTGTTGTTTATAATTTATCACTAATACCACTTTTTTGGTATTTGGATATTTTATATTTGTTTTCTCGTGGTTGTTTATCAAAAATCGAGGTGGAGGGATATGAATACGTCAAAAGAAATAAAAGAAAAACTCGCATCGTTGCAAATTAATATTTTTGATTGCCATATCCAGTTTTCACAAACTCAGGATATCAGCTTTTTTCTGCATTCTTGGCAGCGAAAACGATTCGGATTAACAATTAACAAAGTCAAAGGAAGAAACGTTTTGTCAACATAAGACACAGGAACCGACACAGCGAGAATTACAGTGCTGTTATGTAAGATTTTTTTTTTTTTTAAAAATAGTCAGATTTGATGAATAGACTGAGACTGACCGCTGAGACTAGTGAATGTTTCTGCTTGTGTCTTGATCCCTAAGGCTCCGCAAAAGCGTTGCCAAAAAATATGTGCGATGCAATATAATTCATGGCAACAATATTAATTAATCATTGCTCTTTCATACACCATCACTGGTTGAACCGACCAAACGAGACGGGAATTTTCCAGGCTTTCCCAACACAAAAACACCTTTGTAATCCGTGGATGGGAGGAAACAAAAACAGGAATTCCAGCGAAGATCCAGTGCTTTTCAAGGATATCTTGGCAACGCATCAAGAAAACAAAGTATACAAAATCAGAAAAAAGAAACGTTAATTTTTCCTTCGGATCTTTCCGCAATAATTTTGCAATGAGTGCGTGAGACTCTTTGGAAGCCGAAACATACGTTGCCGCTTGTTTTACTAATTAACGACGTTCTTTTGTTTTTATCTGTGTAAAAGATGACGTCTTTCACGAAATATATGGAGACGTGCTGTAAGGGGCACAGCGCCCCAAAATATATTCTCCATGAAACAGATAAGAGAATTCACAGTGATATTATAGGGAGGGTTTGTATCTTTGCAAACTATTTTACTATTATGTTTTCCGGAAACGTGTATTTAATAATGTTCTAAGGTGGCATGGCAGTAATGTCTAAAAATTGGAACGTCTTATATGAAGTGCGTACCATACAAAATTTTCATTATGGACTGAACTATGCTGAGAATTTAAAACAAAAGTAGAGTGCCCATGGAAACAACAAGCGTAAACAGTTATTGAAACATAATTAAAAATCATTCAAAAACACGTAGTTTATATACGTTAGCTATTGAAATAAAATTCAGATCTTCACGTTCAATAAATGGTCTTAAGATGCTCTGACATTTTTCAAGATGTCCTGTAGATGGTGCTCTAAAATATTAAATGTTTTCAGTTTCCTGTTTTTCATGCGTCAGCAGAGAAAAAAAAACTTTTTTTGTCACCCTTTTGATATCAAAATGTATTAGAATAAATTATGTATAGAAATAATAGCGATGTTTATTTTGCATATATTGTTCATTTAGTTGTCTGTTATGTTCCATTGAGCAAAATAAAAGTTTGACAAATAAAAAGAAAAGGCACATGTGAAAAACACAACCACTTGTGATGTGACAGTTAAACCTAAAGGTTGACAGTTAAACCTAAAGGTTGACAGTCCCACATCATGATTCATCAATGCAGGATGATTTGGTAAAACAGCATTAAAAAGATCTTACTGCAATCCACCCATCAGAATTGGAATTCCAGTCTGTCACGGGGTACATGCGCATAATTACACACAAACACACATGGGCTATTTAGAGACATTAAATCACCTAACTGTATGTGAATTTTTGGACTATGTGAGGGAACCAGTGTATTCAGAGGAAAGCCATACAGCAATGACTACTATGTTACTATGGTGTATGTTACTTTTGGTTTTAACTACATCACAAGTCATATTGAATGCCAGTGGAGTAACAAATAAATTGTTTGGAGTTCTTCTTCACAACACTGGAAAAAACATCACTACTTAAAAGCTCTATTCTTTAAACAAATGCATAAGTTGATTGCCCACCACTATTATGAGAATCAAGGTCTTCTGTGAACAATGGTAGCAGGCAGTGGTATGAGTCTGGGTTTGTGTTATGAAAGACGTATGGTGACAATCAATCATCATCTGGTGCCTAAAGATACACCAATTAATGAAACGCAGTTGATCTTGACTGAACTGGATCCTTCTGAGGACAGAGTTTGCCTGATGAATATGGGGGATCAAGAATTTTGTGACCTGCCGCTAAACTAAACAGACGTCTGGCTGATAGATCACAGTTTAGTTTACTGGGGTCTTTTGTATATGTACTGTATTGCCACAGGGTGCATGTGCAGCCTAGAGCCCCAAAAGGGAAAGGCTTATTGAAGAAGACTCTGGAACATTTGCCAAAAGGGGGATTGTGTTGAGATGACTGTCCATTCAAGGCAATCATCCTCCAGTGGCCCCAGCAGTCATCCTCCAGTGGCCCCAGCAGTCATCCTCCATTGGCCCCAGCTGTCATCCTCTAGTGGCCCCAGCAGTCATCCTCCAGTGGCCCCAGCAGTCATCCTCCAGTGGCCCCAGAAGTCATCCTCCAGTGGCCCCAGCAGACACCCTTCAGTGGCCCCAGCAGTCATCCTCCAGTGACCCCAGCAAGTAGGTGGCAGTGGTCCCTTCGCAGTGCTCACTCTTCCTTTTCCAGTCATGTGGATATAAGGCCACAAGCCTTGCAGGCGCCATTGGTCTGATCTCTGACAAGCCTGCAATGTTTCACTCAGTGTCCTGAAGCAAAGGTCCACCGGCTCCGACAATACTGGACCCAAATCACCCGATCACTACATCAAGAGGGACACCTCACCCCTACTGGGTGGCCAGAAACCCGCAGCCAAATTCCAGCAAAAAGGCCTGGCTGCCACGAGACACAGATGCATCCTACACTCGCTAACTCACGCTAACACAGAAGGCATTACCCCAGACTAACATTAGGGACACATACACCCATGTTTGGTCTCGTTTGAATGGTCACAGTACGACGGGCACAATACTGTCAGCGTTAAAGCAGCATGTTATCCCATAAGAGAAATATAGAATATAAGACTAAATCCACCAAAGTGGAGGATCTTATCACCTGGTAGAACAAAGGAATTCT
>JAABNX020000130.1:10504546-10523245 GCA_015163995.2 Mormyrus lacerda | reverse complement strand
ATTGTCATTTTCATTTTTAAAATCCATTCTCCTTCAGCAGGAGTCTAACCATGTAACCATTTCCATGTTATGACTTTGGTTATGATTCATTTGATAACCTCTGGGTTTGGGGTTTAAATCCCACTTCCACTGTGTGTGTGTGTGTGTGTGTGTGTGTGTGTTTGGATGTTTACTCTGTATATTTTGGCTTCATTCCTCAGTCCAAGGACATGCAATTTGACTAACTAGTCTCTAAGTTGTCCATATTGTGCGTGTGTGGGTCCTGTAATGGATGGGCATGCTATCCAGTGTCTACCCCAGCTGTCTGCTGCCTGAGATTAGCTCTGCTCTCCCCCATGACCAGGATTAGTTGTTAGAAGATGGATATGTTTTTTGTGGCACATGCAAACAGTTAGTTGTGTTCATCTATCTTTTACAAGGGCATAGGTTTGGTTTCAACATCAGAATCACAATCCTATCAAAATAACTAGACAACAGATTAAGCTTCATTAAGAACAGACTCAAAAATAGCTTTTAAAATAATTATGCTATAAAAATACACAATAACGGTAAATGGACTGCATTTATATAGCACTTTTTCCTCAAAGCGCTTTACAATACATACCTCACATTCACACACCGGTGGCAGAAGCTGCCATGCAAGGCGCCAGCCTGCTCACCCGGAGCAATTAGGGGTTCAGTGTCTTGCTCAAGGAGGAATCAGGGCTTGAACCTGCAACCCTCCGGTTGCCAAACAGTAGCACTACCTCCTGCGCCACCATCTTCCCCTAAAAGTGTAGAAAAGGCTGTTAAGTGTGCGGTTTGTTAATTGTATAGTATTTTGAGCAGGCATTATTTCGGCCTTTGGAGGCATCACGCAGGACCCCACATTGGTTTTTTTCTTCTCTTTCCTTTAGGCTTGTTGCAGAGTTAGACTACTATACTATTATAGTACTATACTATTCTATACAACTATACTATAAAGAAGATGGTTATTGTTTTATGCGTTTGTAATGTAAAATAAGTGTAGCCGGTTATTTGGGTTCGCCTGACTTTACGGTAATAAAGAAAATAATAAACGGAAGGAACTCAACTCAAGTAACGGTCTTTTTATTGCCATACCCAAAACTCCGTCTTCACCTTGTCACGACCCGGAACCTGCACTGACACTTCCTCTACCCCATAACAACATGCCTTCACCATAAGACACCTATCCAACATCAACAGTCTGTTACATATGCCCCCCCCCATCACAGACAAAAACAACATAGGCAATAAAACTCAGAGCCTGAACAAACACCCCAAAACAACCGCAAACCACAGCAGTTAAGAAAGAGAACAAAAAAAACTGGCAAAACAAAACACTGAACACTCAAAACCTGACAAAGTTCTGAAGGTGTGCGGCGGGGGGCGTATCACACGCCCCCTGCGAGACTGCACAGGATCATGCCTCAATAGTGCTGACTCCAGTTCAATGCTCATGTCCCCAGCCGGGGAAGACTCAGAGTCTGCCAACGGCCCCAAGGCAGGAGAAGGTGGAACAGCAGGACAAGTCCCAGAACCAGTCTATGAAGGAAGAGGCAGAGTGTACCGCTTCAGTCTGTCACGAAGCACCACCTGAGCCCCTTCAGCGGATCCTGAGGGTTCACAATGCGATATGTCAAAGCAGCCCCCTCACCAGAGCCCAGGGTCTGCTTCACCTGACAGGGGCCCTTCCAGTGCGGAGCCAGCTTAGTGCGGCTCTCAGTGGGGTTGTGGAGCCACACCAACGCACCAACTGCATAGGCATGGTGGCAAACACCCTTGTCATAATACAGTTTCTGTTTCTCATGGGCCTCTGTGGCGTTCAGGTTAACTGCCCTGACAGCGGACTCCAGTCTCTCTCTCCAGGAGAGAGTCTGGGCCCCGACTGTCCAGGACACAAGCGGGCACCAGCACCTCAGCGGGCACCCGCGCCTCACGGCCGTGCATCAGGAAGAAACGGGTGAAATGAGTGCTGGCATGTACAGATGTGTTGTATGCAAAAGCTACTTGTTTCACATAAGAGTCCCACTCACCCCCATGCGAGAGTAACATCTTAGCCAACTGGTCAGTCAGATTCCTGTTATGACTCTCTACCATACCATCTGACTCCGGGACCCCGTGCACTAACACATAGTCCTCGAATAGGCAGCGGGCCACTGTTTGCACCGTCTGATTAGGCAGTGCGTACGAGTTCACAAACTTAGTGAAGTAGTCCTCCACCACCAAGATGTACCGGTTCCCCTGTGATGTCACCGGCAATCCCAGGATGTCAGCAGCCACCCGTTGTAGCGGACGGCCCACCTGGGATCCCCCCATAGCCCTCTGCTTAGGGACAGGGGACCGGCGAGTCTGACAGGCCCTGCACTGCTCACACCATCGTTTAATGTCCCTCAGCATGAAAGGCAAATAGTAGATCTTCCTGGCCCTCTCCCACACACAGTCAGCAGAAAAATGTGCAGCAGCCGGCCCACAATGCAGCTGGTGCTGGAGGTCCAGCACCATGGACAACGGAACCACCACCTGGGTCTGACCCTCCCCAGAATGTGATGAGCGCACAGGCGACCATAGACAGGCGACTGTGTTCAGTCCACAGTTTCCTGAGATAGCCTGAGGAACCCGCCAACGAGGGGGCCTTGCAACACCCCGCTCCAGCCAGCCCAACACCACACTGATGTCAGAATCCTCACGCTGTAATGACTGCAGGTCAGAATCACTGCATCCGCATTTGTGTGACGTGAGCCGTCTCTGTGCACAATAGTCCATTGAAATGGATCCAGTTCCAATACCCACCGACCCCTACGTCCTGTAGGATCATTCAAAATTGCCATCTTCCTGAGGCCCAGCAGGGGCCGATGGTCAGTGATAATGGTGAATGCAGATAGGCCCACATAATGCCTAAACTCACGGACTGCCCACACTATGGCCCACAGTTCCCTGTCAAAAGTGCACCATCTCTTCTGTGTATGTGCGAGAGCCTGGCTGGCATAGGCTACCACGCGTTGAAATCCGTCAGCGTCCTGTGCTAACACAGCCCCCACAGCATCCTGAGACGTATCTGTATACTGTAGATCTTGAACAGGAGTACAAAGTTGGGCAGCGTTACCACTGGCGAAAAGGTGAGCACCTGTTTAAGGTAGGTAAGTGCAGCCTCACAGTCAGCAGTCCATTCAAAAGGCACATTTTTTCCTGCCAGATGAATCAAGGGTACCACGTGATGCCACCCACTATGAAAAATTCCTCACAATGCGTCTGTAATATGAACATAGGCCCACAAAAGCCCTGACCTCAGAATGGGTGCGAAGCGTTGGCCAACTTCTCACCTTTACTGTGTTACGTGGGTCCGGCTGGAGGCCTTCTCTGGAGACCACGTGACCCAAGAATACCACGTGATCCCTGGCGAAGTGGCATTTCCTGGGATTCAGCTCTAGGCACGCCCTTTGAATCCTGGACAAGACCTCCTCCAAGTGTATAAGGTGGTCACTAAATGTTCGGCTGTCGTCCAGATACACGAGACAAATGTGCCATGGCAGGCCTCTGAGAATCAGATCCATCATGCGCTGGAACGTAGCAGGGGAGTTGGTTAGGCCCATAGGCCTAGCCCACCACTGGTACAGACCACTGTCTGTCATGAAGGCTGTTTTCTCCCGGTCCTCTTCGGCAACCTCCACCTGCCAATAGCCGTTGGAAAAGTCAAGTGTACTGAGCAAACCGCTCCTGCTAGGGCATCCAGACTGTCATCGACCCATGGCAGGGGGTGAGAGTCCTTAACAGTCACAGAGTTGAGATGATGATAATCAATGCAGAATCTCCACTGTCCCCGTTTCTTTTGCACCAGCAACACCGGAGATGCCCAGGGGCTGCAGCTCTCCTTCACTAAGCCATCCACCAGCAGAGCAGCAACCTGGCGCTCAATCTCTACCCGCTTTTTAGGAGATGCCCAATAGGCACGCTGCTTAATGGGAGGGTGATCACCTGTCCTAATGTGGTGTTTAAGCAGCGGGCGCCTGCCCGTATTTGTGCCAGACAGGTTGAAAACATCCCCAAATCTGCGACAGTTCTGCTCTCTGTTGCTTTGTTATGGGGGAATCACTTAGGGTGACAGGGGATGTAGCAGGTGGCCCCTAGTTCAAATCAGCCACAGGAGGCTGGATAACTGGCGTCACACCACACTCCTCTAACAGGTAAAACTCACCAAGGTGCAACCCCCGCTTAAGTTCAACAGCTTGTCCAGTAGGATTGAGGATCCGTGCCACTGAGGCACCGTCCTTGACACTAGTGACTGTGTGAGCAACCACCAGCCCCGTTGTCTCAGGGATGTCAGGCTCCAAATATCCCTCAAAACTGATAGCTGACAAGTTCATGCCAGTAGGTGCCAGCACAGCCACTTGCACCAGAACCTCACTCAGGGGAGAAACAGTTACAGCATCAGCCAGGGATACATTGCAGCATGCAGAGATCAATTCAGCACCCCAGAGCAAGGGCACACAAATGTCCCATAGCTGTAACACTCCCCACTCCAAGTCCAGCAAGGCATGATTTTTTGTTAAAAAGTCCAGTCCAAGTAGAACAGCCTGAGTTGATCCCCTTAGCACATAAAACATATGTTGCCAGAAAGAGGGACCTAGGCGGAAGGTCACTGAAATTGTGCCCAATGTGTCCAATGCTTGTCCATTTACTGCACGAGAATCAACATAGTTCTTTTTCAGGGGCCGGCTCCGCAGTGCAGGGACCGACATACGAAAGTTCTCACTGATCAGAGACACCGAAGCCCCTGAGTCCAGTAACATGGAGACTTCCACTGCCCCCCTCACATAAGACGTGGGGCAGTCCACACTGTCCAGGTACAAAGTGTCCACAGAAAGGTAATCTTCTAGGCGGCCCTCAGGGGAAGAAGCCCGTGTCTGGGCCTCAACACCAGCTACTGTTCGTTTCCCTGATGGTCACCGTTCCTCTCCAGTTGCTGTGACAGGAAACGCACACCACGCCTCCGCTACTCCCTTGGTCGGCTGTCTCGCCAACCAGGGCTGGGACTCCGGTACCCCAGGGACCTTGGTGAGGGTCCAGCCACTGAGTCTCGACCTTGGCTATGTGTCCAGTCGCCCCTTCGAGGGGAAGGTGACTCCCAATTCGGGGAACAACCGTCTGTAGCATCACACATGTGGTCATAACTTCCCCTTGAGGCAGAACTGAATCTCTGATCTCCCCTATCGGAGTCTCTGATTTTCCTCCCGTATCTCCTTCATCTCCATCCTCATGTAATACATATCTTCTGCTAATTTATCCACAGCTCTCTGTAGGGTATCAGTCACTGACACTGACTGTACAGTCATACCTTCCACAGCTGGGAGGGCCCCAGCACTGCCGCCCCCATATTCCCTGTGCAGAGCTTCCCTTGCGTTCTCACACCGCTCAGTGATAATCAATGCCTCCTCTAGATCAGTTGCGCACTGCTCCAGGCACTTGGCTCTCAAAGCAGGATCTAAGCCGGCGAGGAAGCATAGACCTCCAAACTTTCTCCAGGAGCACGTACCCGAGCTATTCCTCATCCGCAACAAAAAGGCTGCACCGCTCAGGGTGGGTAGGATCCTCACCAGCTCTGCATCACAGTTTCCAGGTCTCACCATTGCACTCACGGCGACCTCCAGCCGTCTCACCCAGCCGAGGAAACTTTGGCTCCCATCACCAACAAATGGAGCTGGCAGGTCCACTCATATCTTTGCTAATCCAGTGAATAGCCAACATACTCTCCATTGGTTTCAAAGGGTCCTCAGCACCAAACCACGTCTGCACTTAGCTGTTAGTTCGCCTTGGAACACCGCAGCAGATCGGCCAGCTAGCTATACTGATGCAGCTAAGCTAAAAAGTATGCATATAGACGTGCATATAATGTACGTACGGCAAAATCCCACCGCTGCCACCAATTTAGCCGTTTATTTGGGTTTGCCTTACTTTACAGTAATAAAGAAAATAATGAACGGAAGGAACAGACCCGTTAATGTTCAACTCAAGTCGCAGTCTTTTTATTGCCATACCCAAAACTCCGTCTTCACCTCATCACCACCCGGAACCTGCACTGACACTTCCTCTATCCCATAACAACATGCCTTCACCATAAGACACCTATCCAACATCAACAGTCTGTTACATAAGCATATCGTACAAATCACAGTTCGCGTTTTGCTGTATCAGTGCTGCTCGGTTTAAGAGTATTGTATGGTTTTTTGTGTTTTGTAATACAAATGGTTAATATAATTTAGTATCTATATTTGTTAAATGTGTAAATTTTACCTGTGAGCGGTAGTTATATGTTGATTCCTATGTTTTTATTTCTGTTTCAGTAAACCACAATTACATAATCCCCCAACGAGTATCTGGACTGCTTTATGGGGTGGCAGGAACCAACCCTGGGCAGGCGCCAACACACCACAGGGGACACACACTCACACACACACAATTATGGGACCAACTTGTTGTCAATTAGCATACCGCGCACACTTTTGGACTGCGGGAGGAAACCGGAGCCCCCGGCGGAAACCCACGTGAACACGAGGAGAGCATGTGGTGACTACGGACATTCTGCCGTTGTGGGTTTTGGGTCCTGGGCAAGTTCAGAACCCAGCTGTTTTAAATTGTGTTGGATGCAGTTTTGGTCACATGGACCAAAGAAAAAGCAACCTGAAATAAATTAACAAAGGTTTGTCACAGTGTTCTTTCAAATAGCAGTTTATGTAAGTGGATGTAAATTCTAAATAAGCTTAATGATAGCAGAGTGAATTTGTGTGTGTTCTCAGCGTGGAACTGTGTGTGTGTGTGTGTGTGTATATGTGTATGCACGCGCACTGTCACATGTTCCCCACATGTAATGTCAGGTGCAGTGTGTCATGCCCCGATCGTCCGCTCCTCTCGTGTGCCACGCTCCTTCATCAACCCCGTGTGGATTCCCCGTGTTTATCAGCTGTCCCTGATCGTTGTCAATTAGTCCATTGTATTTAGTCCGCGTTTCCATTTGTTTCCCCAGTCCGGTCATTATAATGTTACCCAGTGTTTTGCCTGTCCCTGCTGGTCCTGCACGCCCACGCCCGAGGTCCCGGCCCTGGCTCCGCCCACGCCCGCACCACGCCCGTCGGCTCTACTCCCGGTGGCCGACGCGCCATCCCACTCAGCCTCGGTCTCCCTGGTCCCTGCTCCCTCGGTCTCCCGGGTCCCTGCTCCCTCGGCCTCACTCCCCGAGGTGGTCCCGGATGACTTGATCCCCGCTCCTTCCTCCACATTGGAGTCGGAGGAGGAGTTGGAATGGGACCCCTCGAGGATTACCTTCACCATGCCTGTGGACCCCTTCAGGGGGTCACCCCAACCACCGGCACATCGACGTGGTGTTTCGTGGCCGGGCTGCCGCCTTTCGATCTCCCAGAAAGGGAGGGGGCATCGACGCCGGAGCAGGCTCCCTGAGTCCCCCTTTCTCCCCAAGATTCTGGCTAGGCAGGGCACCTGGTCAGCCGGCCACGGCCCGACGACCGGTGTCCCCTCGACAGCCTGCGGATCCCTTGCCCAAGGTTCTCCCCATGGCTCCCTCCTTGTCACCTCCACTAGCCCCTTTACCTGCATCCTCGCCACCCTCAGCCCCTGTTCCGGCCCTGCAGAGGCCTGCTGCCCTCGCGTGCCCTGCTTCCCGTCCACCAAAAGTCCCCACTGCTCCCTGTTGCCCCCTGCCCTTGGACCCCTTAGCCCCTGTGTCCACTCCCCGTCCTGTTTCATTGTTGTCCCCCTCTTATTCCTTCGTACCCTCTGTGCTTCCCCTTCGTCCCTCAGTGCCTTCGTCTTTGGTTGGTCTTTTTGTGCCCCCTGTGTCTTTTCCGTGTCCCTCCGTACCTTTGACCCCCTCTGGTCCCTTTGTGCCCCCTGTGGTTCTCTCTCTTTCCTCAGTGCCCTCTAGTCCCTTTGTGACCTCCATGCTATCTCCCCGTCCTTCTGTGCCTTTGTCCCCTTTCAGTTTCTTTGTGCCTTCCCATCCGTTTGTGTCCACGCCCCCTGTTCGTCCCTATGTACCTCCTGTGGGTGGGCCCCCTGGTGTGGTCCCTCTGTTGTCCCCTTTAGTGTCCCCGGGTCCCATGTTTCAGTCTTTGGTGCCTCTGTGTGTGTCTGCGTTCCCTGTAGTGTGTTGTCTGCTGTCTGAGTTGGTTTCCTTGTGCCAGTTCTGTGTGTCCGTGTTATTCCCTGTGGTGCATTGATGGTGTCTTTGTGTTTGTCTGTGTTCCCCGTGGTTTGTGACTTATTGTATGAGTTATCCACCTTGTGCCAGTTTTGTATATCTATACTGTTCCCTGTGCCCCGTTGAGGTTGTTGTTCCTTTTGTCTCCCCAGGTTCTGTCGTTTCTTCGGTCCCCATCGCTCTGCTCCCCTTGGGCGGGCCCAGAGTGTGCGCCTTTGGGGGGGGGGGGTCCTGTCATGCCCCGATCGTCCGCTCCTCTCGTGTGCCACGCCCCTCATCAACCCCGTGTGGATTCCTCGTGTTTACCAGCTGTTCTCGATTCTTGTCAATTAGTCTATTGTATTTAGTCCGCGTTTCAGTTTCTTTCCCCAGTCCGGTCATTATAATATTACCCAGTGTTTTGCCTGTCCCTGCTGGTCCTGCGCCTAATAAACCCCGTGTTCGCCCGGACTACCCGTTTCCAGCGCTTCTGTCTCCGCTCCGTACTCTGTGAGGTGTAACACAGTGCTAATGATTGTTAATGTTAGCGTAGTGAATAGTACGTCATTCACACCCACTCCAGGGTCGATGCCCTTCTTATTATTAAGGGGAAAACGGTTAAACTGACCCACTACACTTTGTCTGCTCAGATCAGTCTCTTAGTCAGGCCTTGAGCCTTGTTCATGTGTTTGGTAGAGCCTCCGGCGCGGCAGTCAACCAAAACTTTCGGCAGCTGAAAGGCGAGGGAGGATGTCATGGGTTGATATCGCCCTCTGTGACGCAGCATAGCGGGAGCGGAAGGATCTTGGTGTGGAGCAGTAAATTTGGAAAATATTGGAGCGTCACTTGATCTCTTGATTCGTCTCGCTCCACTTCAGGTCACACTGTTCATCTTGAGCATGAGACATCTGTGTATTATTAGGCTGAGCCGGAACAGCATCTCTATGCATCTGTGTATTATTAGGCTGAGCCGGAACAGCATCCGTATGCATCTGTGTATTATTAGGCTGAGCTGGAACAGCATCCGTATGCATCTGTGTATTATTAGGCTGAGCCGGAACAGCATCCGTATGCATCTGTGTATTATTAGGCTGAGCCGGAACAGCATCCCTATGCATCTGTGTATTATTAGGCTGAGCCGGAACAGCATCCGTATGCATCTGTGTATTATTAGGCTGAGCCAGAACAGCATCCAAAGGTTAAGAGCTTGAAGATGAAGTTTACCCGGTACTTTAAAAAGGAGGCTGAGAAATCATACAGGTGTATATACCTGTAAAATTAACCGATATGGTAGAAGAAAATGAATGTGGTGACATTGTTTCAATCAGTAAATATCAATTGTGGAATCTTTCTCAGAAACATGAGTGCGCTACATAAACACTTTATAAGGCTTTGCTTGATCATAGGGGTACTCACACCTTGCTGGGGTTGATGAAGGCACAAAGCCTAGAATCCAGCATAAGGTTTGGATAATCAGTTGCAGGACCTGAACTGGCAGTGCCTTCATGGCAAGCTGCCAGTCAGGGATGTCTTGTACAGGCATAAGCTGACCAGACACCCCTGCTGCCCCAGGCCCGAGTACAGTGAGGAAGAATCCATTACGCAAGTCTTTCGGGACTGCGGGCATGCACAAAGAGTTTGGGGGTTGGTAGCGGACCTGTGCAGCCCCACAGCCCGATCTGTCCTATGACAAGGTGTTGAGGGGGTGGGCACCTCACCGTCTTAAAATGTTTTCCCTATAGCCAACTACTAACCATTTCCTGCTGAACTACACCTCAACTCCATCTGTCAGTAACCAGCCTGATACCAAATGATGGTGATCTCAGATTTTAAATCAATTAACTGCAACACAGTTAAATAATACGATAAATGGGTTCATCAGGTTAACTACAATGTCAACAAAAGTTTTACTTCTCATGTCCTAATAAGTATTTGAAAAACCTAGAGAACTCAAGGAATGTAATCAGGGTGCACGTTTGGTGAAAATGAGAATGAGAGAAATGAATGGTGGCGGTGGGGACATGGAGCTTTGCCAGGGGTGGGATTTGAACATCCAAATCAAACTGGATGAAAGAATGTGATAGTAATGTCACCCTATCCTATGGCCCTGCTGTTCAAAAGGGAATGTAACCTGCAGCTGGCAGCCTAACAGACTGGTCCTAGGCACTACCTTGTTTTGAACCTTATCACATAAATGCAACATAAATGAAACACCTCTTTGGATACATCAATTCACCACCAGAAGAAACCAGAGAAGAACATACGGCACTCACACAAGAAACAACCAACAGTTTCAGACTGTTACCCACTCACTTAAGTCAGTCTGGACAGACAAGACTGGAGGAAGGCAAAGAGGGAAGATCTGAAGGGAACGGGATCAGGATGGGATCAGAGCAGGGAAAGCAGGCAGGATGGATAAGGGCTAAATGGAAGGAATCCTAAGTAAGTCTGGGTATGACATTTAACTGCATGCAACCCTATAAGTGGTCTTCAAGGTTCCAACAGGGAAAAATTTGGGGGTTGTTGGCAGGATTGGCACTCCAGCCACTCCAGCTCCAACTGAGCAGACAGACAACGTTCTGCTCTGCTGCAGCTACCTACAGGAAGGCTGCATACGTCGTGAAGGGGATGGGGCAAAGCCCTCAGGAGATCCATCACCGGAAGTGCTGAAACAGGTGGAGAGCAAATGGGGTCTGGCCTGTTGGGGACTGGAACTGGTGTGGTACTGAGGTATCACCCGCTGCATGACAGCATTCGGGTCTTAACCTGAGGCGGCCTATTCTGGTAGGAGTGGAACATCTTGTCTCTCCAGCATGATGATCATCTTCCTTTGCTGTTGGGGGAGCTTTGTAAACTCCACATTTCAGTGGTGGCACTCTCTAAGGTACGCAGACGGGGGAGCGGCCAGATCTCTGTAGGGGGCTACACTTATTATTGGTCTGATCGCTCTTATGGCTGCCATAGTCATGGAATAGCTGCTGCTGTGGTGGATCGGCTCCTCCTGATGGTATCTGAATGTTACTCCTTTCAACAAGCATATCATGAGACTCAGGTTAAGATACTCTATGGGTGTCTTGTTTGTTGTCTCAGTGTATGGTCTGAACATGGTGAGTGATGTCTCAGTGAGGGTGATAGTCTATTCGCAGCTTCACTTGGTAGTTAATGGATGGCCATTAGGTGACACTCCTCTGGTCATGTCTAACTTCAACGTGACCACTGGCAGGACTGGCCATGAGCATTGTGTTGGTCCCGATGAGTCTGGAGATTGTTGTGAAAATGGGTCCATGTTCCTTGAATTTGCAAAAGATCAAGGGCTGTGGATCGCTGGATCCTGGTTCCAGAGCCCTGAGCTGCATTGTTGGACTTTGTACTCCAACAGTGATGGTGTGGCGAAGGAGATCGATCTCATCCTTGTGAGCAGACACTGGTAGCTCCAGTAGGACAATGAGGCTGCACCTGGCCAGACTCCAAGATCGGGCTGTTTCCAATGAGTTTGCATGCAGTTTGTTTCAGGAACTTGCAGACTTGCAGATTCTTATATGATGTGGGAGACCTTCCATGATAACGTTACTGAGGGTTGAGTTAGTGTTAGGTTTCATCTCACAGGGCACCCTGGATATTATCAAGAGGAGTCACAGCACACAGCTTGACAGCACCTCTGTTTTGTACTGGGAACTGAGTTGGATGGCGTCGAGGGCAGATAAGGAGCAATTTTTTTTCAGAGGGATCTGTGAAACACCATTTATTACAGAGAAATCAAAGCATTACACGCATCTGAATCTGTTCCTCAGCGAGTCGCAGTCAGGGTTGCCGACTGGGATCCCAGCCTGACCTGACCAGGTGTTCTCCCTAAGGCAGGGCTCTCTTGAGGGTGTGTAACTATTAGGCTGGATTCAAGTGACACCAGTCTTCTCAAGATGCCTAGCAGGAGAATCAATTAGGCTAAACAACTCGTGGATTAAAAAATAATTATTCTAATTAAAATTAATAAAAAATTGGGATTTCTGGTTGACAACATGTGAGGCTGTGAGTTTTTGTGCTTGGCATCAAACTTATTTAAAGTTATTTTAGTGTGCAATTTATAAAAAAAAAAAAAAAAAAAATGAGTATACCATTTTTTAGCGGTGTAACATAAGTAAAGTAATTTGGGTGAAGGTGAGAAAACATATACACAATAATCCTACCCTTTAATAACGCCAAATTGTGACCAAGAAGAGTGTCCAAGCCAATGTTACAGCTGCTGCTAGCACAGAGGTGGCTTGCACAATTGATGCAATTTCCTTGGATTCTGTAAAGAAACTTATGACTTTAGTTCCATCATCATGCACAAAAGACAGCTGGCCTTCTTCAAGAAAAAGTCTCCCTCTGTCAACAGCTCCATACGACCATCAGTTCTTTACAGTCTGAAAATGCACAAAACACTAAACGCATTGATGACCTAGAAAATTCGGCCATGGAATGGAGCTTGTCTCTCATGACCCTGGAGACTACAGCGAAACACCTCCAGCCAGAAGTGTGTAATTTGGAAGAAAAATGCTTGGACTTGGAAAGCCGTAGCTCTTCATCCCGGAATCTGCCGAGGTGGAACTGAGGAACGTAAAGAAGGGAGCAAACCCGTGCAGTTCTGTGCAACTGTGATGAAGGAGATATTGGATCTTGGGCAAATTCCACACTTAAGACTGCGGAAATTGCGCACTGGCACCAAAACCCAAAGAAGGAGAGAAGCCCAGACCATTCATAAGTGCAACATGGAGACGTCAGGGATCACATCCTATACCTTTTGAATCAGAAGCAGCATCTATTTTATAGAATAAACACACATACATTATCTTTTCCTATTTTGCTCCTGATGTTGCCAAGAAGTGAGCTGCTTTTATAGATGTGAAATGGATGCTTAAAAATATTCCAGATTCAGCCTCGTTGTACTAGGGTCAGCATGAACATTTTGACTAGTCTGCAGCTATACAATCCCATACCCACAAGCTGTGGGCACTGGGATCAGTTTGCTCACGTCACAATACATCCACTTTCCAACAACTGCAGCAGAACAGACCACAGTACTGACTTCATTACTATTAATCATGATGTAAACTCAACAGGAGCACAATTACAACTTTGTGTTTGAGCACACTTGGAGCACAGTGGAATGGCCAATAAGAATGCTGAAGACATGACTCTAGTGGAAGAGGAACCCGGACAAAGTTCAATATTTGTGAATGGGGGTAACTCCGCCCCTCACATGTGAATAGTCTGACACTGTTGATATTTCGTTTAGGTGTGCCACATAGTCAAGGCATGCAGTGTGCCGCATCATATTACCAGCACAAACGACACACCAGTAGATGACATGCCCTGCTTGAGGGCCATATGCCTGATGGAGTTCACTCCATGCCTATTGTTACAACCCCCCAGGGATAGTTTACTCCCAATAGTGGGCGTCATTCTGATCCTGGCCCTGCCCATTGTTACATCACCTTCTCCTCTTTTTTGATTGGCCGGTTTTCCTCCTGTGTGCTATCATCACTGCCTTTATAAGGCCTGTCCAAGCCAAGAACAGTAGGCCATTTGCTTTGTAATTTGTTTGGTATTTGCTGTATGACTGATGATTTATTATGCTTGAGTTTTACTGTTTGCCCATTGATTTCTGCTTAGTTTTTTTATTTGGTTGCTGTGGGTTTTGTTTTGTAAATATCTGTAAATATTTGCACCCATTGGGGTTCACTGTGGGCCAGGGAAGTAGGGAGGGCGACGCCATTTTGCTTTGGTTATGTCTTCTCACTGTTTTGGAGTTAGTCATGGAGACAGGTTAGTTTTGTGTACTTTTGTTTTCTTTTTATTTTGGTTAGGTAAGAAGTGTCTCTTTTTTCCAGGTAGAGGTGTTTTTTTGGCCTTGTCGGCTCCTGAAGTGGTTCCTACTATTAATAAACCCACTAGAAATACTAAAGTAGTGGTCTGACTCCACTTTCACTGCCACAGTTATATAGCTGAGAAATAAGTGAATTCAACAGTTTTAGGTCTGCATCACACCAAGAGGACTTTGCTCTGCGTAAATAAGTGTTTTCTGGCAGCCAGTTGGCAATAAATTATTTGTGACGTATGACACCATTTCTTTGAGGATGCTCACACGCGGATATGTGATCTGTGGGTGGAGATCCTTCTTTCGGCTGTCATCTAATAGTCAAACCATTTCTTTCTCACCTCTGCTGCCATTCTCGTTACAGGTGACACAGTATTACAGTAACTGCACGTATCGGCTGTCCTCACACTAAGTCCTTTTTGTCTTTGACAGGCCACAGGTGAAGTTGCTGAACAATTGCTGAAATAGATCATAATGAAAAGCTAGTTCCTGAGTCGATGCAGACAAAATGGCATCAAACTGAATGGAGAAAAACTCAAATGAAGTCAAAAGGAGGTCCCATACATCTAATAGCAGATGGACTAAAAATAGATTCGGAAAAGGTGCATGCTGTCAAAGAGATGTGACGTCAACATACGTGAAGTTCAGAGACTGTTGGGTATGGTGAATTAGCTAGCTAAATTCTGCCTTTACCTCTAAGACCATTGTAGATGGCTGACCATGATGGAAAAAGTCTACCAGGATCCATATGGCCAAAAAGTCACAGTTCAAAGTGACCACAAGCCATTGGAGACCATAGTAACAGGGCACTACTGAGTGTGCCAAAAGACTGTCGTAGCAGATGTGTTAAGAAGAGTCTATTTACTCAAGTGTCCATCTATTGGTTCAGTAGAATTCAAAATAAATACTATTCAAATAGTAGAATACTTAGCAATCTTGGAAGAACGGTTTCACACAATAAACTGTAAATAAAGAGGATAAATCTCCATATTCTCATTGAAACTATGTCCTAGGGATGATCAAATGAAAAGACTAAGACGTCTTGTGAAATCAGGCAATATGTACTATGAAGACAATATGCTCTAAGAAGTGCTGAGTTATCAAGATAGAATAGTGTTCAGAAGAGAAGGCATCATTATTCCTGACACAATGAGAGAGAGATTACTCACTGTGTACACTCTACACATCTTGGTGTGAAAGGATGTCTACACAGGGCTAGGGAATGTGTATACGGGCAGGGCATGAATGTCCATAACAAGACCTTTGCAAAAAATGACAACATCTGTAGGTGAGTACACTATAAACAACAGAAAGCAAACTTTATGACCTCATGAAATGCCAAGCCAAGCCTGGGCAAAGGTGGGCACAGATCTGTTTTCACTTGATAGCAAAGACTCTTATCTCTGTAGACTACTATTTAGTTTTTTTGGGAAATAAACAATTTGCTGAATATAAAGACTACAACCATGATAAAGAAACTGAAGGCCCAGTTTGCTTAGCAAGGTATCCCTGATACTGAAATGTCAGATGAGCTACAGAACTCATCTACAGAGTTTCAGGATTTTAGCAGACCATGGGAATTTCAGCTCAAAGTCTAAAGTCATAGAGGCACAACAAGAGTTGAAAAACAGACAATACTGACAGTGTGCCTGCAATGACAGACCGGCTAGAGACCTCGACACACTGAGCTTGGGTGACAGTGTCAGAGTACATCCGTTTGCACCACACACTGTCTGGATGGGCAGAGAGCTGCAGTACATTGATCTTAGGTCCAACAAGATCCAATAGACATTATGAGAACTCTGAGACACCTCAGCCCTGGGGAGTCCACTGACATTTCT
This sequence comes from Mormyrus lacerda, assembly GCA_015163995.2. Taxonomy (NCBI): domain Eukaryota; kingdom Metazoa; phylum Chordata; class Actinopteri; order Osteoglossiformes; family Mormyridae; genus Mormyrus; species Mormyrus lacerda. Next base: position 10,507,356 of record JAABNX020000130.1, on the reverse strand, counting down.
GACCCCAGTCACTCAGAGCCTAATCAGCGGCACATTATGCTGGAGATGACCACAGCTGCAGATGTTGGTGACATCCACAAGGAATTTATGACTTCATAACGCTAATGCAGGATATCAGTGCACTTGGGGGTGATAAAAAAGATTCAGTTTAAAAGCATACCTCTTTATCAGTCATATAAATAGAATTGATATCGTGTTGTCCAAGTTTAAAATACACTTTTTTTCATATACTATTTTTCTACTAAAAATCTACAACTTTTTCCTGATTGAAAAGACATTTAGGCCTTTTGGAAGCTATGCCTCAGTAGCTCAGAGCTCTTCTGGCAGCTTGAGGGGGACCTACAAAATATGTCAGGTGGATTTTAATGGTATGATTAATGTTAATTTTAATGTAATGATTGGTGTATTTTCACTAGCTGTGGAACCATCTACTTTATTAGACGTTCATACATTTGTTCTACAATTTAGTCTCATGGTTCCCCGCCCAAAGCCACCTTACCTGTTTGACCAAAGCAGCAGATTAAATTATAAGATGGGGCTTTCCAAGTGCTTCCTGTCCTGAACCACTTAATGACTAAACAGGAATAACTCGTGACTGTCTTATTTTTCACCCAGCTCTGGATAAAGGATTGCAAGAGGGATATACCAGAAAAGAACAAGTTCTTACAGAAAACAGTACTGGTAGTCAGCAGGGAAACCATTATACAAATGTGGGTAAAAGACCAGTGCTTCAAAATAGTAAGTGAAATGTATGATATGTTAAGGTTTAACTATTGGGGGAAGGTTTTTTATACACACACAGGGTTACTTTGTCAAGTATGGGATTGAAACTTCAGACATTCTGACCAAAAGCACAAAGGCCTAATAGGATGAGTCACATCCCTATATAGCTGTATCATAACTGACTGCATGAGAATATTGCAAGGCAATCCCAGAGGAAAAATAAAATGTAATACCCACTATTGCCATGTTTTCCAGTTCCTGTTTATTGGAAGATTTATGTTAATTATACTGGTGATTATACATGATACAAAGTTTACTATGTTACAAAATATTTTACATTAAACTATATTAAGTTTACAATATTAAAATCTGTATTTCCAACAAAATATAAGACTTGCCTTTAAAAATGTTTACAAATCGTGTTCAATATCAACAGTTAATAATTGTACATATAAATTTAATTATATATAAGTACATAGCTATTGCTAGTTGCCTAAATATATCGAAGAAGTTTAAAAAAAACAGTTAAGGAAAGGCAATGTTCATCCATGCAGTTCAGTTAAAAAAAAAAAAAATCACATGTACTGGATTACGCTTGTTCAGTCTCTGTTTGCATCTCCGTATGATGTCATGGGATTTCCCCCACCTTCTGAAAAAATGAATTTCAGTTGCTGAATGCTGTGTGTGCATTGCGTGTGTCCTTCGGAGTACAAGTGGCATAAAAGATCAAGGGCATAAATTTGGGTGCGGACAGTAAACACATGTCCCTACTGATATTGTGGGGGAACTGAATTGTCCTTACCAAAATTTATATTTAATTTTTCACGATTTGACCCTCGGAGTAGAATTGAAAGCTCTCATGTTATGATAATCTGTAATGTATGTGAAATGTATCTGACCACCCATATTCTGTAACTGCTTGCTCTACACGGGCGCCAACCCATCGCAGGACACACTCACTATTCATTCACACACACACACACACACACACACCCCTATGGGCAATTTGATAACTCCAATTAACCTCAGCATGGTTTTGCACTGTAGGAGTTCCCTAGAGGAAACCCCAAAAAGAAAACTGCACACACAAGGAATCCTGGCAGAGGCTTCACCTTGGCCCTTGACGTGTGAAGCAACAGCGCTAATTACTGAGCCACATGGCCGCTCCACACCTCTAAGCACTCTAAGATTGTATTATGACATAGGGAATGACCTGAAGATATTGCCCTGCTCGAAATTGCAGAACTTCCCTGAACATAAACAGACCCTTATAAATTGTGTATAGTTAAATATTAAATCAAAACTAATTATGCAAATGTATCATATTTCGATGTTGCCGACATTTACACCATCAGTGTATGATTCATTATATTATATGCAAGAAACAATGCAATTAGTTAAGATGCAGAACAGATCGAGGGTGATGCACATGGACCTGCAGAAGTTGGACAGCACATAAAAGACTGAAAACCTGGCTTCGATCTCCAGTGTCGCAGCAGCAACTAAATGCTGTGACTGTATGCCATGTCCATCAAGAGCTCTCAGATCAGACTGGTCTCAGATCAGACTGGTCTCAGATCAGATCTGCCAGTCGTTTGTATTTTCTTTTTTTCCAGGAAAGAAAAGTATTTAAAACACTCTAAGTGTTTTTTTATTTTTCCAAATTATGCATTTTTTACTGTATCTTTAGCTGATTTTCTTAAATTCTTGCACTTTGAATTTAATATTTTTGTTATTGTCTATTTTTATAACATTTATTTAAAAAAAACATTATTAGTCTATTCTTAAAGAATCTTAATCTGTTGTCTAGTTATTTTGATAGGGTTGTGATTCTGATGTTGAAACCAAACTCTTTGCATGTGCTACAAAAACATATCCATCTTCTAGCAACTTATCCTGGTCATGGGGGAGAGCAGAGCTAATCTCAGGCAGCAGACAGCTGGTGTAGACCCTGGATAGCATGCCTGTCTATTACTGAACCCCGAGGCTCTTATCGAAAGAATCATCTCAAAAGTCATAACATGGAAATGGTTACATGGTTAGACTCCTGCTGAAGGAGAATGGATTTTAAAAATGAAAATGACAAT
>JAABNX020000130.1:10481805-10492596 GCA_015163995.2 Mormyrus lacerda | reverse complement strand
CCTTTAAATCAGAGCTAGATAAGATTTTAACAACTCTGAGCTATTAGTTAAGTTCTCCCCAAACGAGCTTGATGGACTAAATGGCCTCTTCTCGTTTGTAAATTTCTTATGTTATTATTACTGGATGGAATGCTCTTTGCTGGAAAATTATACATATATAAGTGTCATCTGAGCAGCCTACCTGATCTGTTTCTTGAGGCTTTGGTTCATGTATAGTGTACATTTGCGCATGCGTGTCTCAGCTGCATCATTGACGTCTTGTCTGTGCTCCATAGAGCACAATCAGCCGGACTTGGGCATGGTACAGATGTAGTGTGATCGCTAACCGTGCCCAAGTCCGACTGATTGTGCTCTAGCCCACCTCTCCAAAAGGGCCACAGTACAGTTAAGTACCCTGACCCAGGCACAGTAGGGAACGATCACACTAGTCAAAAGAACTGAACTTTGGGGGTCAAATGTGCTCAGGCATGGCACGGATCGGCTGGTGTGAGTACACCTTTTTGAATGTCATAAATCAAAAACATAAATCAACAAATTATTGATGGATCATATCACTGCTTCACAAAAACTTTATATGAACCACGGTCTGCACCAAATTTAATTTTCAGGTAAATTGCCCCAAAAATGAAGCGCTGTGTGGGAGGAAAGGAAGGAAATGGCAGCTGAAGAAGACACTTGGATTTGTAAATAGAATATCCGCTTGGGTCCTCAGCAATTAGGGTCCTGTGAGCCAGAGCACCCTCAGGGAATCGCGCCACATGGCTGTAGTGCCGTAACTGACGCTCTCTCACAATGCAGGTAATGTGCCTCATTCAGGACTCCTATAGCGACAGCTCATTCAACACAAAGTCAAACCAGCGGTACCCAAGGATTCTCCAAAGAGACACAGTACCGAAGGAGTCCAGTCTTCGTCTCAGCTCAGTGGATAGCGTCTATGTCCCACAGCCATACAGCAAGACAGGGAGCACTAGGACTCTAAAGACTTGGACCTTTATCCTTTTGCACATACCCCATTCCAGCGACCTCATGACCCCCCATTCTCTCCCAATCCAACTTCAGAGGGATCCCGCAAAGTCTCAGGATGTTCCACAGGGCAACTCGATCAACTTAGTCAAATGCTTTATGACAATCGACAAAGGCTGCAAAGAACCTCTGCCAAGGTTCAGCCTCAGTGCAAGGATATGATCAATGTTAGACTTTTTAGACTGCTTTGGTCACTGACAGGCAAGGAAGTGATCACAGATCCTGTTAAGGATGACCCTAGCAAGGACCTTACCCGGGCCTGAAAGTAGTGTTATCCCCCTGTAGTTGCTGCAATCCAGGTGATCACCCTTCCCTTTCCAGTCAGTTGGGATGACACCTGACTCCCAAATGGAAGCAAAGATTGCCTGCAATACGTGGAGGACAGCCTTACCGCCAGGCTGGAGAAGGTCACCCCGGATCCCACAGATCCCTGTGGCCTTCCCTACCTCCATCTGATTCACCACTCGCGCAATCTTTGTGAGATTGTGTGGTTCACAGCTGATCGGAGGATTAGATCTGTGGAACCAGAGGTGTCCAACATCCTAGTTGGAGGGTCAGCTTTAAATAACTGCTCCAAGTAGCCGGCCCAGCGGGTCTCAACTTCAGTGTCATCTGTAAGGATCATTCCATTATTCACCCTGACTGCAAGTCTCAGAGGAACAGTTTCACATGTGCATAATGCTTTGATTCCTCTGTAAGGAGGACGTGTGTCACCTGCTCACTGATTCATCTAACAAATGCCTCCTTATCTGCCCTCAGAGCCCTCACAGCCGTCCTTCTCAGTTCCCGGTACAGACTTGAGTCATGTGCTGTGACTCCGCTCGATAATATCCAGGGTGCCCAGCGCGATGATTTACCCCCTTCTGGCAACACCATCATAGCCCTCAGCAACCTTCAGGGTTCTATCACAGAAGGTCTCCCACATCACATTAGATTCAGCAGTCGCACCCAAGTCTGCAAGTCCCTCACACAAACTGCGTGCAACTCATCAGAAACAGCTTGATCTTGGGAGTCTGGCTAAGTCCAGCTTCATACTCCTAGCAGGTGGTAGCCTGCTGGATATCAGCTAAATCTCTGGGGGGTCATGATGTCGCTGGAAAAGTATACGTGCAAGAGGACAAAGGTCCAAGTCCTAGTGCTCCTTGTCTAAGCATTTCACTGCATATCGTACTTGTATGATGTATGTGACAAATAACATTTGAATTTGAAATCTTCAGAGTCACAGGTTACTGTAAGTAATGTTTACTTCTTTGTGGTGCCATCTAACATAAAATGACACGAAGTGTCGCTTTGTCAGATCAGGTCTGCAGTTTGAACTAGTGGCAAACAGAAAAAGTGTGTTAGAGATTGTTGGTACCGCTTAGCATCACGCTCCTCCGACTCCAGTTCCTATGCTCGGTGCACAGCTGCATATCGTGATGTGTTTAACACCTTTACAGTTTGGGGAGAGTTGTACACTCAATGCTTCGCATGTGTAGAAATTTCGGTAGTGCAGTAAAGACTCTTATTGTTCATGAGTCACTATGAACAAGTTATAATTAAGTCTGAGTCAAAAAATAAGAGTGCTGGTCTAGCATGCTATGACCTGGATGAAATTTGTACTGTTCCTCCTGGATTTCAGGTTCGACCAACAGATGGACCCTGTTCCCTAGTACCCCAGCATGAAGCTGCTAATCCAAAAGACACTGTCCCCAACCCACACGCAATGGTGAAGAGGTGCGTCAGGTAGAGTCCCAAGCACAATGTGCTCACCCACAAGCTCCTCCCCAGGCCTGGCTCCAGCGTGGGGCCCTGGTCTCCTTCGGTTGGTCACCCTGTCCTTTCTTTTCATCTTCATCACAATCAACCATCCATCCAAATTCCAACTGCTGATACTGAGCTGGTTACAGGTATGATTAAAATGAGGGAAATAGTGTGAAATGTGTAGAATTATTGTACACTCCGTCGATCACAGAGGAAACCCACCTCTTAGATGTTTCCTGGCAGTTATTGAGAGCAAGTGGGGAGCCCACTGTAACAGCACCAGAGTTTCTATAAAAACAACTTCAAAGGTGATGTACAATAAAGGCATTGAGTCATACATTAGTAAGACATCATATGATGGGCTCAAACTCATTTTACTCATTTTCTACAGTGTTCTGTACCTTACATTACACCATACACATTACACCTCACCTGGCTTAGTCAAAAATCGGGTAAACAACTTTTTGCTTCCATCAAAGAATTTTTTTAGTTTATTTGTATTTATATTACAGTATAAAGAATAAGGTCCACAACATTACTTTCAAAACATAAAAGAATGTATGGCATTGTACATGAGGCAACACAAGCATGAGTTTGGCAAACGTGATTTAAAGCAAGAAGCTCTCAAGTCTTATACGGGCAGAGTACCGGTTTTACAGAATACATAGTAATACTATCTAATGAATGCTTGAAGCACCAGGCATTCACATAATTCGAGGCTATCATGTGAATGACAATAAGAATATACTGTTTCTTCCTTCCATAAAGAACAGTTGTACATTTTCTAGAAGTCTGCTGCAGTCAGAGGTCCGTTGCTCTAGAATTTTAAAAACACAACCTCTTCAGGAGGGAAAAAAAAATGAAATGATAAAAGACATATACAAAAATAAAAAATATTCAACTCAACACCGACATATGTCCAAACAGGTGTCTCCCCCCAGGAGCTACTACTCTGTGTTGGCAGATCCTGAGGTGTCCTTTTTGCTCTTTTTTATTGTCTTCAAACCAGTGAAGGAAACCCGCATTCTCTCCACTGTCCTCACACTCCTGCAGATAAGGGTGTTCCTCACTTGATCCCGGAACTCCTCAGAGATAAAATAGTAGACAAAGGGGTCCACACAGCTATTCAGGCTGGCTAAGAACAGTGTGCTGATATAGAAGCCATACGCTTTATTTTCCTGGCCATTTAAGAGGAGCCCATACTGGACAAGCAGCATGATGTTGCTGGGGGCGAAGCACAACAAAAACATGACAAGGACGACGATGATGAGGTACACAGTCTTTCGGCGTTTCTTGCGGATATTTTCATCAGATGTGGAATTTCTCAGAGCCTGAACCATTAAAACATAAGCAATGATGCAGACTACTGTTGGGATGGCAAAAGTGAAAATTGCCATGGACATGAAGAAGCCACTTGCGTTTTTAATGTCTTGCAATTTGGTGATGTCATGGCAGGTGGTGATTCTAGGGTTACTGATATTCACAGTTTGGTCATAGAGGTACAGTGGAGTTGTCACCAACCAAATTACAACCCAAACTGTAATTGAAACGGCAAATCCAATCTGACTGTTCTTAGTGTGAACAGACATGGGATAGACAACAGCCAAATACCGCTGCACACTGATGCAGGTAATGAATATTACTGAGCAGTACATGTTCCCGTAGAAGAAACCCACCAGCACTTTGCAGAGCTCTTCTCCGTAGACCCAGTTATTGCCTTTTAAGTGGTAGGAAATCTTTAGCGGGAGCCAGATAACAAACAGTAGGTCAGACAGAGCCAGGTTGGCCATGTAGATAGCAGCAGGGTGCTTCTTCTTGGTTCTGAAGATAAACACCCAAATCGCCATTGCATTGGTTGGTAAGCCCACTGCAAACACGATGATGTAGAACACCGGAAGGAAGACTGTGGTCAGTTTACTTGTAAGTATTGCCATTTCAGTATCGGTGACAGAGGTCAGGTTGCCATTTGGTTGACTAAGGAAAGACTGGTTACCTAGAGAGTTAGAAAGAATAGAGAGTCAGAGTGAAAATTTAACAATATACCTCTGCATCTGTCTTTATGTACAGTTAATCAATTTACCTGACATCCCACCTCTCCAAAAAGTTATTCTGCGATGATAATACTAGCTGGCAAGAAGTTTTACTGCCACAACCCCAAACTCATATTTTGCCACCACCCTTCAGCCTCATTCAGCAAATTTTACAACTGACACCCCAACACACAACACCCCAGTAACTACTAGGGTTCAGGCTTCAGCTCTATCTAAATTTTTTATAATACCATCCAGGTTTAATACTGCAGAATATGGTAATCGGACAGTATTTTAAAAAGCAGCTGTATTCCAGTATTATCCAAAAAGTCTTCCGGCAGGTTGGGGTATTTTCAAACTAAAATATCATGGTATACCGCAAATAAAGCAGGATAAGGTATTACTATAATATATGTCTAGCACTACTGTTGTCCCTCATCTGCCCCCCTGAAATCAAAATGGCAAAGGCAGGATGTCTGACTTAAGCACAAAGAACTTCATGCAAACGTTTGGTTAAATGTAAGAAAGATACTCTGTGATTAAGCAGGAATGAAGGTGCTACAGGAATATTCACTTCCGTACCTCCATACTGAGGTGTAGCTTCTACCCCAAAGAATCCGATCATCTTAACCAAGCAAGGAACAACAAACTCAAATAATCCCCCCACTCCCCAGGAGCAGCACCCATCTGCCAAGCTGCCCCCCCCCCAGATAAACAGCTGTTTATACCATTGATGATTCTTATCTGGTTGACTGCTGTTAATTAAAAAATAAATAAATAAAGAACAAACACTGTTTAATGATGCTAAAAGAATATACGATTGTACTACTGTACCTTGACTCACTATTCAGCTTGATGTTGTGCATATATACTGTGTATATTTTCCATTTTTGGACATGTACAATAACAAATATTATACTCTATGTTAATGAGGTTAATGGCATCTTAAACGTGCCACCCAGGTTTACATCAATATCCTGGAAAATACTTCAATTCGGGGGTGTCTGAATTTATGTTTTTCTGTTAGCCAGACACTGGGATCACAGTTGCAAAAGAAGCACTGAAGCGAGTCATTAGACTGATTGTGAATGAACGTCTGGTGGAGTGAAGAATGTTGGAGCTGAGCGTGTCTAAGGTTCGGGGGGGTGGGAGTCCCACAGCTGAAGGGCCTGAGGATTGGGTGGTATTCTAGATGGAGTCTGAGATGGATGAGGATCACGACGGAACACAAGGTAGGCCTACCTGAAGCTTACAGGCAACACTTCGGGGACTACAGGGACGTGTCAAGAGAGAAGGGCACCCTCTTTGATAAATGATGTGTTGCCAGTAAAGTGTCAGATTTGCATCTCCTAATCATGATAAGATTTATTAGACCAAATATGTTCAAATATCCCAGGAAATAGTCTCTGTTTGTCAGTGACTCACATACATACATTCAATAAGCAAACATACAGTAAAATGAGACAAGGCAATGCTCATGTGCGATTCTGTAGATGTATAAAATGTACTGTCGATGAATGTATAAAAAGGCCAAAATGGGTTAACAAACATGAATCTCACTGTGAGAGTTGACACCTGTGCTCTGGCGAGTGGTCGAACTTGATTTCCAGCCCTGTCTGTTTTCATCCGTCTCATTATGTTGTGTTTAAACTGTCAATTTGCCAGTATTTAAAATATCATATTCTATTTATCACTGTTTTATTGCACGATGACCAACGAGATAGTAATTTCATCGTGGAGTATTACCTACGGATTATACAAGTGAAGATCACAATAAAGATACTTTGACTTTGACTTGACAGACCCCGCATGAGTATCCCGCAGACACGCGTTTCAAAACAAATGAAAAACACCTTACCTCCTTCAGCCACAGAAATATGTGTCCAAAGGAACAATCCAATTATTTTACGGAGGTCCATAGCTGTATGAAAGCTATTCTTCGTAAGGTAGGTAGTTGTATCACCAAGCGTTTGCTAGTGGGAAACTGAGAAACGTGTAATAGGACACACACTAATGAACGAAACAGGCAGGGCACGGATAATCATGTGATCACGCTGGCCTGTGTTTAGTACTGGGGGGGACACAGGTGAATAATTTAAAGATAAAGGTAGATTTACGGGGGACGAATGAAGTGTACACAAACACTGCCCCCCCCCCCCCAATACATTTTATAGTAAAGCTGGCGTCTTTAAGTGTAAATCATTCCCAGAAGATTTGTATATTGTTTGTTAGCGCAATTAAAGCTTATTCAGCTTTGTTTTTATTGGTGCGATTCGATATGGAGCAAAATATACGGATCATGCATAAAGCATACATATACAGGCATGTATAACTACCGTTTTGAACAGCTTGAATGACTGTCCTTGTATCTGCAGTGAGATAAATATCTGCATCGCAAAAAGATCAAAGGCGGGCGAGTGGGGTAATATGGTAGGAAATGTAAATATTTTAGCACTGCAATACATCTCTCACTATGTATGTGAGAAAATCACAATATTGGCCACTGCACTCATACGTATTGTTTTTGCAATATATAATCATTTTATATTTTAGTAGTGTATAACCATATAAATATTATAGCAAATTTGTGGTTTTATTTGTGACTCGAGCCCTGTCCCCATTTTATGAAGACTATCAGCATCCTTTTTTGGATGAAATCCTTGAAAGGTCTGTGCCCGGGCGCCTGTGTTTTGTTAATCCCTGTGATTGACATCATTAACGGTGATTATGAAACCCACGTTCGAAGTCAGTCTAAAAATTAAAGTTCCCATAGCTGTTTCAAAACATCTGCCAGCCAGTATGTGTGATGCACTTAAAGAATTGTGGTATTTCCAGAGGGACCATCAGTCGCGTGCAAAAAAGGGTTAAAGGTGCCTGAGCACCTGCCCCCTTTCCCTGAACGATTGAAAGTGCCCCACATTTGAGACAGTAAATGCCCCGTTCGATACAACAATCATACAAAATTTGCCAAGGAGAACCATACCCCAGCCGGAAAAATTTACCGAGGGAGATCATCTTCGGTTGGCAAAATTAATGACAAACAAACAAATGAATGAATTGAGTACATATATGTCTCTTTTCAATCCATGTAGTATTCAACTTGCCCACTAGGGGCTCTGTAATTAGACAGGTGCAGGACTTGTGTACTGTATGGACTCGTGCAAGTCATTTTTCCTAGTAAGGAGACATTATTTTTTCCACCAAAGACATCCTTAATTTTTTACAGCATAAAAATTACAGTCCAACATTACTTACAATCTAGTGATTTCTTTTAAGTTTGAATCTGGGACAACACAAGCATGAATTAATGTAATTTAACCAAGAAGCCCTGGAGTCTTAAAGGGGCAGAGTCCGGGTTTTACGGAGTAATTGTATCTGATGAACGCCTGAAGCACTAGGTGAGGCAAATACCACATAATTCGAGGCTTGCTGGTAAATGACATCCCGCATATACTGTTACTTCCTTCAGTAAAGAAGAGATGTACATTTTCTGAAAGTCTGTTGCTGTCAGAGGTCCCTTTTCTTTAGAACCGGGATGTAGCAACCTGGAATGTTTGTTGTGTTCCCACTACAGGAACTCTGTCCAATTGTAGTTCCTCGGAGGCAGTTCCAGAACCTCTTTTAGTCCCAACTCAAGACTAGGGTGATGTTCGAAATGTCCACTTGTTCACTCACTCAGTCATTATGTAAAGTTTGCTACACAGAACACTCACTAGGGCAGGGGTGGGCAGTCTTATCCACAAAGGACCGGTGTGTGTGCAGGTTTTTGGGATAACCTGTAGGTCAGCTGTTCAAAGCCAGGTGTGAGGACTCTTCAGCCAATCAGTCCTCTAATTAGGGAGTTGCGGCGAAAACCTGCATACACACCGGCCCTTTGCCCATCCCTGCACTAGGAGATAAGGACATTATGTAGTTCAGATTTCGGACACTAGGCGGATGTTACCCTGTGTCATAGTTATGAGCCAGATATTTGTAGTTGTTATCTCTGTTGCACATGTAAATGCCAGAACATCCTCTTCTGCGTTAAATTATAATTGCAAAAAAATGACCTTTTTCTTTGTTGTATATTTTCTATTAATATTTGCATTGTTGTTCTTTATAACTTAAATAAATGCCAGAATATGGACACCATTACTGCTGTTTTTTGTACATGTAGGCTTACCACCTAATCCATCTCAGAAAGGATACTTTGAGCTATAGGACAGGATTTGTAAGCTACCATTTCAATTTAAAGTGCCTGAATTTCACTTAAGCACCGAGTTCTTGCTGTGTGCTGATTGGCCAGTCTCCTGTAATCATGCACGTGTCACTAATGTTAATATGAAACTGCTCCATGAGTCTTTAAATCAAGGAAACAAATCAATCAAAGCAGAAGAAGAACTGAACTATTTAGCCAAGCACAGGAACCTTTCAGATGGTAAGCCTAAGTACACCTTTTAGCTGACATATTCTTCGTCTTCAAAACATTGAAAGAAAAATAAAATGAAACTTTACAACACAAATCTGTGTACACGTAACTTTATTTACAACATACTTCAGTGTATGCAAGGATGATGGGGACTGAAGCTGCAATTATGCTGTTTTATACATCAATATACTGTATTAATTGTGAATTAATGTTATCCGTGTAAAGCAGATAAATGTATCAAATGTTTGTTTTTAAAGCAGCGGTGGCCCTAGCACTGTTGTTATAGCCAGAGGCAATTCTAGGGACACGGGGGGCCTCCAATGCACCCCTCCCAGCATGATAAAATTTATGATAATTATCTTAGCGTGAAATCTAAATTAATAATACCAACAAAGAGAATGTATATATTAGAGAGAATTTATTTATTTACTATATAAAAATAAGAATACACAAATAAAGCATATTTATCGTTGCAATGTATTAAGCATTTGGCCTAGCTTGGGCCCCCTGGTAATTGCCTGTCTTGTCCCTACACATCTGGTTATGGCTCACATGTAATGTATTTCGTAAGTGAAACTATTTAAAATTGTTAATGGTTACAGTTCAGACTGAGCATCCATCCATCCATCCCTGCATCCATCCTTCCTCTAACGCTTTTCTGGGTCAGGCCACGGGGGCAGAAGTCTAAGCAGTGAAGCCCAGACTTCCCTCTCCCCAGTCACTTCGTCCAGCTCGTCCGGGGGAATATTGTCCTAGATCTTCCCCAGGGTCTCCTCCCAGTGGGACATGCCCGGAACACCTCACCAGGGAGGCATCCAGGAGGCATCCTTACCAGATGCCCGAGCCACCTCATCTGCGTCCTCTTGATGCGTAGGAGCAACGGCTCTACTCTGAGTCCCTCTTGAATGACCGAGCTCCTCACCCTATCTCTAAGGGAGAGCCCAACCTCCCTGAGGAAGCCCATTTCGGCTACTTGTAGTTGTGGCTTCATTCTTTCGGTCACTACCCACAGGAACATGCAAACCCCTCCACCACGATAAGGTGTCAGCTCCAGGTGAGGTCAGACTGAGCAAAGTTTCTCAAATAAGGTTCTGACACTCACGTGACAGACCATGACGGTTGACCAATGTAGTGTACAGCTTCTGTACACTATATGTTAGTGTGCCTTCCGTCAATTTTGTAGTACACTATGTAGTGATTGAAATTTATAGTTGAAAATTCAAACAAGCAAAATGACTGACTCGCTATGTAGTGGACCAGGGGTGTCAAACTCATTTTAGGGTGAGGGCTGGATGAGAAGAAATGTGACCATGTGCGGGCCGAATTTTTTTTTTTTTTTTTTTTTTTTAATCATAGTGCATCAAATTACAACAAGTACACTATATTCTGTAAAACTGCATTTAACCTGAAACATCCGCCCTTCCAGATCAATTTTTCTTTTTTGGACATTTTTTTAAAATCGCGAGTGCTTGCCACACATCTTCAAATAGCCGAAGAAATTTGATTTAGGTGCCAATTTAGAATGCGCATGCGTGTTAGAGGTTCCGGCAGAAGCGCAGTAGAAGAGCAGTTAAATGATCAATGATA
>JAABNX020000130.1:10463102-10473627 GCA_015163995.2 Mormyrus lacerda | reverse complement strand
AAAGACCCGAACCCGGGTCCCAGAGGTGTAAGGCAACAGTGCTAACCACTGCACCACCATGTCACCCATGAGAAGGTGGATTGTGTGGGATTATTGTACACTCTTCGTCAATCATAAAGGGATGTCTTATTGGTTTCCGGCAGTTATTGTGAACAAATGGTGAGTCCACTGTAATAGTACCAGGGTTTTATAATAAACCACTACAAAAATTAATTTCAACAAGGTCACACAGCACTGTGTACTTTTCTTTATGTTGCAGTTTCCTGACCTAGATGAGTCAAAAACTGGTCAAACAAGTTTAGATTCCACCAAAGAAAACCTTAAGTAAAACACATCTTTTTTCAGTTTATTTTTTACAGTATAAAGAATAAGGTCCACAACGTTACTTTCAAAACATAAAATAAATTTATTGGACTGTACGTAGGGTAACACAAGCATAAGTTTGTCAAACTTGATCTAAAGCAAGAAACACTCAAGTCTTAAAAGGGGCAGAGTCCAGGATTTACAGAATACACAGTAATACTATCTGATAAACCCAGGAAGCACCAGGCGAGGCAAATACCTCATAATTTGAGGCTAGAAGAGAAATGACAAGCATATGCTGTTATTTCCTTCAATAAAGAATGGTTGTATATTTTCTGAAAGTGCTGTCAGTGGTCCTTTGCTCAATAATTTAAAAAACAACCCGTTCAGGAAGGAAGAATGATAAAAATATACAAAAATAAATATATAACTCAATGACATGTGTCCAGGTAGATGTGTCCCCTCCAGAGCTACTACTCGTTGTTGTATCTTGAGGTATCCCTTTTGCTCCTCCTTGTCATCCTCAAAGCAGTGAAGGAAACCCGCATTCTCTCCACTGTCCTCACACTCCTGCAGATCAAGGCATTCTTCACATGATCGCGGAACTCCTCAGAGATAAAGTAGTAGACAAAGGGGTCCACACAGCAGTTCAGGCTGGCTAAGAACAGCGTGCTGATATAGAAGCCATACGCTTTATTTTCCTGGTCATTTAAGAGGAGCCCATACTGGACAAGCAGCATGATGTTGCTGGGAACGAAGCACAACAAAAACATGACAAGGACGACGACGATGAGGTAGACAGTCTTTCGGCGCTTCATGCGGATATTTTCATCAGACGTGGAATTCTTCAGACCGAGAAGTATTAAAACATAAGCGATGATGGAGATTACCGATGGGATGGAAAAAGTGAAAATTGCCATGGACATGAAGAAGCCACTTGCCATCTTTATGTCTTGAGGTCTGGTGACATCATGGCAGGTGGTGATTCTAGGATTACTGATCTCTACTGTTTGATCATAGAGGAACAATGGAATTGTCGCCGAACACATTACAATCCAAACTGTAACTGAAACAGCAAGTGCAATTTTGCTATTCTTGTTGTAATCAGACATGGGATAGATTACAGCCAAATACCGCTGCACACTGATGCAGGTAATGAACATTACTGAGCAGTATATGTTCCCATAGAAGAAAGCCGCCAGCACTTTGCAGAGATCCTCTCCATGGACCCAGTTATTCTCATTAAAGTGGTAGGAAATCTTTAGGGGGATCCAGATGACAAACAGTAGGTCAGACAGAGCCAGGTTGGCCATGTAGATAGAAGTAGGGTGTTTCTTCGTAGTTCTGAAGATAAACACCCAAATCGCCATTGCATTGGTTGGTAAGCCCACTGCACACACGATGATGTAGAACACCGGAAGGAAGACTGTGGTCAGTTTACTTGTAAGTATTGCCACTTCAGTATCAGAGACTGAGAAGAGATTGTCACTTGACTGGTTGCCTAGAGTTAGAAAGAATACAGAGTCAGAGTCAAAATTTAACAATATAATAGTGTAGAGTCTCCTGCTAAATTACAGCAGCTTCCTGACACTCACAAATGATGTGTGATGTCCTGGTAATCTGCTGTTCCGCTATTCAGAGGCAGAAAAATTAGCGGGCAAGAAGTTTTACCACCGCAATTCCACCCTCATTCGGAAAATTTTACCAACAGCATGCAAACCGGCAAACTTTACTGCCAGCATCCCAACCTCCCAGGCAGCACATCTGTTGAGACGTTTAATACTGTCAGGACATTATACTGTGATATTCCATGCTATTCCATTAATATCTGATTAAATTTTCCTGTGGGTCGGGGTATCTTAAAAGGAAAGTAAGATATACAGTCTTTAAGCTGGAGCTGAATACCTACAGGGCTATTTACTCCCAAACTTCCAGACTGAGGAGTAGCTTCTACATTGTTTAATGCTGCTATAATAATATGCGATTGCACTACTGCACCTTGATTCATTATTCAGAACACACCCGCTTTTACAACAAAAAGTCTGCACACAGACAGAATGTTTCTATATTAGCAATGTTATTCACCTTATAATAAAAGGCCTCGAGGCACTGAAGTACTGTAATAGATCTCAAATATTGTAATGACCAAGAAAAGTGTTGAACATCTCAAAATTTTCTTAAATTTCAGACTCTTCAAAATAGCCCCCTTTTGCTTCAATGACAACAATGCAGACACTTGGCATTCTTCTAGCCAGCTTAGCTACCTGGAATGCTTCTCTAACAGTCCTGAAGGAGCTCTCACAAGTCTTAAGCACAAGTTGACTACTCATCCCAAACCAGCTCTATAAGGTTTACTTTAAGGGATTGTGGGGCCCAGATCATCGGTCACAGCACTCTTCTTTCCTTATTAATAAGATAATACATAACCTCCAGGTGTGCTTAGGGTCATTGATGAAGAACAAGCGATTTTCAGTAGGTGTGCCCAGACTATTGATTAATAACGCACACAGCCCAAAAAAGGTCATAAGTTGAATTTAAATTAGCAAATACGTAAAAGCTAATGACAGCATCATTATTACTGCTCAGCAACATTATGCAGCAATAAAGTGAAGTCAGCTGAGTACCTGAGTCTACTGAATGGCCAGGTTACACCTCCATCCATCATCAATGGATTTTTTCTTCACTAATGACATGGGCATATTCTACAATGGGAATTCCAAGATTCATTGGGCTGGAATTGTCAAAGAGTGATTCATGGGCAATTACATGAGAATCCTTTTCACATGTGATTTGACAACACAGAGTCTTGACCATAACCGCTTTGAAAGTCTATGGCAGTGTTTCCTCAGGGAACCCCAGACAGTCTATGTTTTTGCTCCCTCCCAGCTCCCAGCCAATCAGGAACACCGAATACCTGGTACAGGTGTGCTGGGAGCTGAGAGAAAGCAACAACGTGAACCATCCAGGGTTTCCTGCGGACTGGGATGGGAAATACTAGTCTATGGGATGTGCTGAAGATGGCTTTACAGAGTGGTTCAACTCACTTGTCAATAAAAGATCTCGGTGAGAAATTAATGAAAATCTGGATGAAAACAAATATTGAGATGTTCCATAAGCTTGTGGAAACAACGCAATGTCGGATGTGCATCATAATCAAGGCTAAAGGAGGTCCAATGAAAAATTGAGATGGTGACTTTTTTTTGGCCGGGCAGTGTATATTGTATACATTATTTTCCAATTTATTTTCTCATTTTTATTTTATCTATCCTTTAAAACATTGTCATGCACAATGACAATAAAGATATGTATTCATGAAATACATCTGTCTTAAACGCACAACCCATATTGACACCAAGACCTGCCTGCCTTGCCTGTCCTGTCCCTACGCCTACGATTGTTGAGGTCCCCACAGCTGAGAGGCCTGAGGTTTGGGAGGTAGCCCAGATGGAGACTGAGATGAATGAGGATCACAATGAAACACAAGGTGCCTGAAGGCAACACTTCAAGAACTACAGGGAGGTGCCAAGAGAAAAGGGCACCCTCTTTGTTAAATGGTGTGCCGCCAGGAAAGTGTCAGATCTTACATCCCTTCATGAGCTTGTCCTCCTGGAGGAATTTAAACACTGTTTGCCATATTGTATTAGGTAATATCTCAATGAAGAGAGGACGAGCTTGTTATCTCAAGCTACCGTCTTCCCCAGTGCCATCTCAGAATGCTGGAGAAGTGGTTACCCTAACCGGGACTCGCCTCGATTCACTTTACCACACTTGAATGCTAAGTGTAGCTGCTTCTAGTGCCCTAAGGCAGGGCGTGTAATTGTTGACTGTATTAGCCTAAGGCACAAGTAGCAACAACAGCAGTCAAACCACTCTGAGGGTGTGGGTTTGACTGAAACTGCCCATAGAATTACTGAAGATCCAGATGATGAAAAAATTCAGGCTGACTTTTGCTATTTGTCATTTCTATTCCAAGAGATGGTTTCAAAATCTGAAAGATCACATTCCGGTAACTGGAGCAAGACACTGAGGCAGCTCAGTTTTTTAATTTGCTCTGACATGGTGAATTTTACTGAAGACGTTTGCTGAGACGTGTCTTAGCGGCCGGCTGCCTGAGAGTTCCACTGCATAGAATTCACAGTCAGACCTAGAGAGTGCGATTGGAAAGGCAGGAGTATGATTCTCATTGCCTATAAAAGGTGTCTAATGTTAGTGAAAAACTAGCTACATGTAACAGCGTAACATAATTAAAATGTCAGTGATTACAAAGGAGTTGCATGCACATATTTAATATTTGGAAAAAAGCTTATATGTAGAATCATTACTTTAATCCAGTAATCAAAATGTTTACATTGTTTTTTACATGAATAACATATTACATTTCAAAAGTAACCTTCCCAACACTGAAGGTGACTGTAATCTTAGAGAATAATATTACTGGTGGTAAAACACAAGCACTACACCCATAGAGCAGGCTCAGGACCGGTAGTTTGTTTGGGCATGTCCCACTTTTTTCATGAGCTCTTTGATGCCTTGGGCTTAATCTCCCAAGAATGAGGATGTAGCTGATCTGTTGGACACATTCCTGGTGCTGTCAGGACAGCTTGTCAGTGGGTCATTCTATTGCAGAACAATCTTCCAGAGTTAATGAGCCCCACCTGTTTATTGCATATTCCTTGCAAATGTATTGTTCCACTTCCTATTTTGCGCTGTCTCCTCTTTTATTGCAAAGCTCTGACAACAATCCTTGAAACTTGAATTACAGCCTCTTTTATAGTGTGAGCATTAATGCAATTATCTCAACATTCAGCTTGCCTTGGACGGTGCAGTCTGAGCCAGCTTAAACACGGTGTGACCAGGTTGACTCCCTAGGCGGCTGCCAATGTCCCTTATGAGATTGACCAGCTCGGATGGTCACTCACATTGCCATATGTCGGAAAATTGAAATGAAAAGAAAAAAAAGACATCACTCCAAGTACCTCAGTCATTGGGAGTTCGTTAAATTTCTATTTCGATACCCTTTCCCTGAAAATAATATGTTCGCTGCATGGGGTGTAACTTACCGTCACTATTTGTTGGGCTTGGGTTCATGGCGAGCGGTGAAATTTGCGTCTCACAATGACAATCGTGAGGGCAAATTGGACTAAAAAACTTGTCTCGCAGGTAAACCTTGAGACCTGACACGTATGGTCAGTTGAGTGAGCAAATTTAATTTCCAGCCCTGGTTGCATGGATGGCTAAAAAAAAAAAACACACATATAAGATACATGTAAGGTCAACGAGACGCTACTTCACTAAACGTATTACTGTTCTTGCAATTATTAATATTATTATTATTATTATTATTATTTATTTTGGACAGCGGGAGGAACCACACACCACATAAACACAGTATAAAGTACAGACAGTACAGACCCCGCATGAGTGTCCTGCAGCTACGCTTTTCAAATACAAGTAAGTAAAAAAGACACCTTACCTACTTCACCACAGAAAAACATTTCCAAAGTAACAATCCGATTACTAGAAATACGTATAACGCCGCATAGATCCTTCTTCGTACAGCAGGTTGTATCGCGCACGGAATTACTAGTCCGGAGACAGAGGATACAAAACTAAGGAGCCCGGCAGGTTGGGCGCGGATAGTCACGTGATCACCAGGGATCGTCAGCCTATCCGCTCACGGACAAACGAGTTCTTGGCAAAATATTTTGATTGTGAAAGAAAAAAAAACTATGCTGGCTACGTTTTTAAAATAGATTGTCCGTGGGGTACAAATTGGATATCGCTAAAAATGTATGTCATAATTCGCTATGGTTTTTATTCCCAGTGAACACACCTGGGTTCAGTGCAAAGCATTAAGTAAAGCTGACGTGTTAACCATTCCCTGAAGTTTTGCTTATTGTATAATTGTTAGCGTAATTTAAGCTTACTCAGCTTGTTCTTATTGGCGCGGATTCGATATGCGGCAAAAGATAGGGATCATGCATAAAAATACATATATAGGCATCTATAACTACCGTTTTGAACAGTTTGAATGACTGTCATTGTATCTGTAGTGAGGTAAAACTCTGCATCGCAAAAAAAGATCAAAGGCGGTTAAATGTGATAATGGCAACTGGTTTAAGACTGCAGTATATCTGTGGCTATGTATTTGAGAAAATTACAACATAATGTTCTATGCATGTTTTTTTTCAACATACCGTACTTTTTTATAATTAAGCAAGAAAGAAGACCAATCTATAATAGATATCCCACCTCTCCTGGAAGTTCACGGAGTCTCCTTCATATTGATAGAGGCTCCCTGACGCCTGCTTATTATATACAATATTAAGGGCATTCGTTTTTTATAACGGGAGCGCACGCGAGAGACCAAAGACCTTAGAGCAGGGGTCTCATACTTCAGTCCTGGGGGGCCGGAGCCCTACACAGTTTTTGGTTCAGCCTCATTTAACACACCTGTGCTAATTACCACACGGCTCTCGAGCTGAATCATTTGTGGTGGACGGGGGAAAGAACTAAGCTACACAGGGCTCCGGCCCTCCAGGACTGGAGTTTGAGACCCCTGCCTTAGAGCTTATCTAGAATCTTTGGGGAAGGAAAGCAGGCGTCAGAGAGCCTATCAACATGCAGGAGACTCCCGGAATTTCCGGGAGAGGTGGGATGCAGAGTTGCCAACTTTGGTCCGCTGGACGGCGTGATATTTTCAATTCGAGACAAGTCTTCACACACAGGCACATACATTTACATGTATGTAATAGTTTTATTACCTTGTAAATAGTCTGTAGAGTTTGCAGACTACCCCAAAACTTTTGAAGTAGCTAATTTTATGTTTATAATGGAATAATATAGATTTCTGTAAGATTTCCTGCATGAGCGTGAGTCTCACGTCAGATGCGTGAGAGTTGGCAAACCTGGGGATGTCTGCTATAACTCTATTCATATTGTGGCATCAGTGAGTGCCGACTGGCCGTAATTTGCATGTTTCCCAGTGTGTCAGTTATGTAAATAATGTGTTTTGGCCGGGTTTTGCGTGTGCCCGTACTTGTATCCCGTTTAAATTCATGCTCGATCCTTGCATGTTCCAGCTGCATATAAAGTACCCAGCATGTGCGGTTACCCCCGTTTGTACAGTGACTTTCCCTTCCATTTCTCTGTCAGGAAGTCAGTCTCACGCAGGTACTCACTTTCTCTCCTGGTTTTGTGTGATCGAGTTTCATTTCTGCCTGTGCAGCACTTTTTAAGGACTCATAACAAAAACAAGCACAGAGGGGAGCAGCTTTGAGTCCTGGCCATTGCCATCAACACGCTAGCCTGCCAGGTATAGCCCAGCTACCCCATGGTGGTACAGGAAGACCTAACGCTGCCGACCCTCCTCTCGGCTCTCCTCCCTGACCGCCTACAACAGCAAGTCTGGTCGTTAGCACCGGCCATCTTAAAGATGTGGAAACCGTGGAGCCAGTCTTAAGTGTGGCACCTATGAAGATGTTGCTGTGCATCTGGCGGCCCGAAGGACAGTGTCCATCCCCTTGGAGATGCAAAATTCATCTGCTGGCACTGTGGAAAGCGAGGGCACCGGGCTTGTTTCTGCCCTGGGCATGCTGCTAAAGCAGGGGTTGGCAATCTTATCCGCAAAGGGCCGCTGTGTATGTGGGTTTTCACTGCAACTCCCTAATTAGATTACTAATTAGAGGACTGATTGGCTGAAGAGTCCTCACACCTGGGTTTGAACAGCTGACCTACAGGTTATCCCAAAACCCCGTATACATACTGGCCCTTTGCGGATAAGATTGGCCACCCCTGTCCTAAAGTATTGGGGAAAAAAGCAAGGGGTGATGCAGTGAGGGGGGTGTCGCCCTGACCTTCCAGAAAACCTCAGGCCAGTGGCTCCACTCCAAACATCTACCATGTCAGCCAGCTTTGCACCATTGATGGAGTGCACTGCTGCGCTCTAATGGACAGCAGCTCCACCATCTCCACAGTGAGAGCAGGCCTTCCGCCAAGGACAGAGGGGCCCGCTCTGCCAGGCTGGGGAACTGCCATCTCCCAGCTGCACTCAGTGATGGGGGAGACCATACCTATGTGAGGTCATTGCAGACTCCAGCTGAGGTGTACGCTCATTTCCCATGAGCCCTAGCTCGTCATGTGCAGGAAGACCGCATCCTAGGGATGGATCTCCTCATCAGCCAGCAGGCAGTGCTAGATCTACGATGGAAGATCTTGTTCCTGTGGGAAAACACCATCGTCATGGCTGCGGCCAACAAGACCCCACTTGCCGAAAGCCTGGTCAGCGCGTCCGCCCTGCAAGCCCCAGCCCCCCGGCTCCAAACCCTATGACAGCCCTGACCTGCACCCCACTGACTTAGACAGCTGCAGCAAAAGCAATCAAGGCCCTGTACCAGCAGAGCAGCAGGAGCGTTGATGAAGTGGAGTGAGTGCAGCTGCGAGCGCTACTGGAAGAGTTTGCAGACATATTCACCACCCACGATGAAGACTGTTCTCACACCAACCTGTTGCATCATGACATCAACATGGGTGGTGTCTCCAACATCCTACTCCGCCCCTGGCCTGGAGGCCACCCACCACCTTACCCACGATCATCCGACAGCGGCAGGACTAAAGGAGAAGTAGCCATGTGACACCACTGCCTGGGGGATTCCATGGACAACAGGGCATCGATATGGCTCTACGACCTCCGCGAACGATGGGCTACTCCCTGAAGCAGTCAGGCTGTTGGCAGGAACCCTGCGTGGTGTTGGAGCAGCTGTCTGATGCAGTGTCCCATTCCAGACCAGCCCGAATCCCGGTGACACGTCGTGCACTGAGACAGGCTGGCCCCATACCACCCCAAGGTCACCCAGTTCCAGAAAGCAGCTAGCAGTGCACTTCCTGCCACCCCTGGCAGCACTGCTGCGAGGGGGCCGATGAGGGGATTTTGTACTGGACTGAGGTGGGACTGGGTGTGAAGCATATAATTTATGTAATGTGTTTTGTGCCATGTGTGGCATATGCCCGTACTTGTGTCCTGTTTAATTTCGTACTCAATATGCCTGTTTTAACTGTGTGTATATTACCTACCGTGAGCAATTTCCCCTGTTTTTACAGTGACTTTTCCACTGTGTCCCTGTCAGGAAGTCAGTCGCACATGTGTGTGTTCTCTCCCTCACGTGCCTTTGTGTGAGCTTGTTTCGTTTCTGTCCTATTAATAAAAACAACAAATATCCTCTGAGCGTTGTCACTACACTATGTCCGGGTCTGGCGGTTATGACAATATTATTAGTAAATTTGTGGTTTCATAGCTGAGTGTTGATATGTAGAAAATGCTATACGTTTAGCTGTCATGTCACTGAGTATGACTGATTTAAGTCTACTAAACAAGCTAATTGACACAACATACTGTTTCTGTTGGTATTTTCAGAATAAAACGAATTTTGTCAGACAGCATGTGTGACACACCGACAGAAGTGTGATAATGTTGCCATGCTGACCATTCTGTGCTCTTTCCAGTACATGCAATTTTAAATTTGCCCACTAGGGGAATCTGACAGGCATGTCTGGGTTCTAACCTGGGATGTCCGGGTTCTAACCTGGGTTCTATCCAAGAGTGAGTCAGGAAATGTTTTCCTCCACCAGCATCATGTGGTGACCTGCCACTGTTCTGCAAGAGGAACGGTTCAGAATCCTTCTGGACACTGTGCAGGACTTATATCTGTCATTCCCAAGACAAACTGATGCTGTATTCATAATGTGCCCTGTATTGCTTGGGACAACTTCCAGGCCTCCCCCCCCCCCCCCCAAACCTGATTATTCTCCCACAAGTACCATGTGTGTCACGCTGAGCTGGTTACAGGTATGATACAATAAGAGAAGGTGGATTGTGTGGGATTATTGTGCACTCTGTCAATCATAAAAAGATCTCACCTCTTAGATTGTCTTATTGGTTTCTGGCAGTTATTGCGAACAAATGGTGAGACCACTGTAATAGTACCAGGGTTTTAATATGAAACTATTTCAAAACCTGAAGGCATTGAATCCTACATTAATACTGGGGCAGCATGTGGCTCAGTGGGCTAAGCCTGTGTACCATAATCACAAGGTTGCAGGTTCAGCCGCAGCATGTCGGCGGGTCCTTGAGCAAGACCCTTAACCCCCAGCTCCCTGGGTGCCCCAACAGGTGGCAGCCCTTCGCGGACAACTTGTTCTACAAAGAGCAAGTTGAGGGAGGTGT
>JAABNX020000130.1:10422558-10433470 GCA_015163995.2 Mormyrus lacerda | reverse complement strand
GGGACATGGGGACATAGGGACAGGGCAGGCGACTGCCTAGGGCCCCTGAGCTGGGCCAAATACATCGTACATTGCAATGACCAATCTGCTGTATTCGTGTATTATCCTTTTCACAGCAAAGTCAAAATAAAGGAATTGTGTGGAAGCTGTAGCTGTACGGTAGGAAATAACCAAGGATGGGGTGCCAGCCCATTGCAGGGCACAAGGCAGGGAATAACCCAGGATGGGGTGCCAGCCCATTGGAGGGCACAAGGCAGGGTATAACCCAGGATGGGGTGCCAGCCCATTGGAGGGCACAAGGCAGAGAATAACCCAGGATGGGGGGCCA
This sequence comes from Mormyrus lacerda, assembly GCA_015163995.2. Lineage (NCBI taxonomy): Eukaryota > Metazoa > Chordata > Actinopteri > Osteoglossiformes > Mormyridae > Mormyrus > Mormyrus lacerda. The sequence continues at coordinate 10,433,142 of JAABNX020000130.1, read as the reverse complement.
GCCCATTGCAGGGCACACTCACGCACCAATGACACATATAGACAGTTAGGCAACTCCAGTTAACCTCAGCCTGCTTTTGGACTGTGGGGGGAATCCGGAGTTCCTAGAGGAAAGCCCATGACATCACAGGGAGAGCATGCAGATTCCCCAGTCCGTGAAGCAATAGTACACCAAAATGTCGCCCCCATTTCGTATAATATCAGTATATCATGCAAATGAATAGCACATTACAAAGAATGTAACTCAATTTAGCAGGAAACATAGATGATCTGGTATTGACAGTGTAACAGCTCAACTAAGGGCAGAATGTGGGAAAATCAATATCCTGAAGAGAGGAACCATAACCGAAGCACCAACAGTCACCTTATTTCCCCTACACTCCTTTAGACTTTTACATTCCACTGGCACTGGCACTAGCACTGGTGCTGTGTTTTCAGCGAGAGAGGTATATGGAAAAGCTTCCTAAAGTGAAAGTACATCACTAGTAGCCCTGTTCCTCTAAAAAAAAAGATCCATACCCTGCAATAAACAGACACAATTAGCCCCGAGCCCCCTGACCCCCTGAACACGGACGGTACTCCTACAATATTGTTAGGGACATGTCTCTACTGTCCATATCTAAGAGCAGAGCTTTAGCGCTACAAAAAAGGAAAAAAAAAAAAAAAGACTTTGACATTAAAGTAAAGAAAATTCAATCATAATGTCAAAACTTTGAGATTATAAATCCAAAATTTAAAAATCATAAAGTCAAAATAAATTTATGAGATTATAAAGTCAGAATAAACTTTCCAGAAAAAGTCAAAAGTTAAACTGTAGAAATCTGTGAGTGACTGAGATATCAGTAAGATGGGAATCGTCTTACATGACAACACCATACAGATGCCTCACATTCAGCTGCTTTCTGGATTCATTCCGTACAAAATGCAGACTCATGTAGAATTCAATTTATACCTCAAAACTTACTATTTTAATCTTGAAAGTTTATTTTCATTTTCTTATCTTGAAAGTTTATTTAGTCCTTTTTCTTGGAACCTATTCTGACTATAATCTCAAGTTTATTTTGACTTTATAATCTTAACATTTTGTTTTTGTAATCTCAATTTCAATAAATTTCAATATCTGTGAGATTTAAGGTACAGTGGAAAGTTTATATTTATTTAAACAGTTGGTCATATAAGCAATTTACAAATCTGAAGTCACAAAATCCTGAATATCACCAGTCAGGCTTCCTCATCATCTGTTGCAGTATCAGGAAATAAAACCCACTTAGTCCTTATGGACTCCAGTGAAGAATTTTCATTAAATTTCCAAAACTACTCCACACTAGTCCACAGAAATTTCCTTAAAACATGTTTTGCAATTTTGCTTTTCAGTTTTTCCCTTAAATTGATAATTTGTCTTGTGATTTGTCTAAAGTGATTAGTCTTTGTATATGTAAATTTCCTATCTTAAAACGAGATAATAACTCACACACATATATGTATGTGCATATAGTCGTATAGGTGGTCTTGATTGAACAATTGTGATATTTTTATTCTGCTATCATTTTATTTGACAATTTTTATTTTGAATTAATCCCAGCTACAGCAATACAGAACTCAGGTGACTTTCTGCTTGTGAATTGTTTTTAAATAAGGCAAAAGTGCATTTCAGATTAGGATCTGATAATGTTGTTTCTGTCATGCTCATATCCTGGGCTCTTGGGCTTGCTCTGACATTTCCCATGGAAAGATACCATCTTCAAGTGTTTTGACTGAAAAATTTCCAGGAAATTTCGTAGGATTGCAGTACGTAGGTACAGATTAGGGTGTTGTACTATTAAAAACCTGTCAGCTTTACACCACATTTCTGATTGGATATTTGGTATTGGAAATTTTGGACATTTTTTTCCTATGGTCACATTATGTGTTGCCATGGAAAAACAAGCACAAATGTGGTCACTAAACCTTTAACTGTGCAGATATGCCTGACTAGATAAGGAAAGGCTGCTGTCTCCCTTCCTGTTATGAAACAGGAAGCACTGGATGACAACGCAGCTCTGCAGTTCTGAGATAGGTGGCTCCTAGAGAAGTAGAGAAAAAATTGCCCCTATCACAAGTAATTCATTTTAACCTTCCTTTACTGTAACTGTGTTCATTCAGTAGACCAATTCGTCTAGCATTTATATTTTAACAAGTTTATGTTCTAAACATACATTTTCATTGAGTGTATCACCGGATAAAGTATTGATGTACTGTATACATTTTATCACTGAGGCCAATTTTTCCATAATTCTTTTAAGTGCTGATTGATACATGTTGTCAAATACATACCTTTCAGTACTGTGCTAAAGCTATTTACAATATCTGGGTAATAAGTAGTGTTTTCAAAAAACACATCAGTTAACATTAGCATATATGCAGATGAAAAGAAGCATGATGAATAGTAACAAGAATTTCTTCTGTTCTCCAAAAAGTAACTGATGTATTTTTCGATGGATGGAAGAACACAGCTTCAGTTTCAAACCTCTAATTCTCAAGCTTATTCAGGCTATTGAAGTATTGGCTGTTTTTTCCCATAGAGAGGATATGAGGTGTTTGAGAGGGCAGCATCACGGCTGACTGAGACGCACCGGAGCCTCACAGCTTCACGACTCGGGCTTGGAATGTGTGTTTATTTGTAGTTTCCCTGTTCATGTTTGTGTTGGATCCAGTAAATCTATGACGCCGTATAGGATAAGCATTTATAGATGGTGGATGAAGAATGGGGAAATGCATTCACTGGCAGTATACATCAGGACTTTTGAGGTCTGTGGGAATGTTCCTCAGACTGGTAAAGTCTTTCCATTCTGCTAATGCCAACAAGCTTATTGTCTTCTGAAAGTGTAGCCAAGACTGTTCAAAATCTCTTAGTGATTTAAAATGCTTATATTGTCAATTGACCTTTAATGGGATCATTGACAGTTATTCTCTTCTCTTTCTTCAGGGATGTTGTTCATATGACTTCTCTCGCTTTATTATTTTAATAATAAGAGTCAGTTGAGTTTGGCACCCCATCCTGGGTTGTTCCCTGACTTGCACCTAAGGGATAGCAGTTTTAGAAAATTAATGGACGGATGGATGGAGTCAGTAGAAGAAAGCCTGTGGTGAGGAAGTGCAGTCTTTGGCATTAAGTGAAGTTACATGCTGAACATTTATGACCATTTTCAAGGTCAGCAGCCCTGCCGTTCTTGGTTTTGGTTGTTGAATTGCCTGTAAATTTAACTGTGCCTTTGGAACTAAAACAATTTCCTTTGATGCTACATGGACTTTAATCTGTCACTTCCACTCATTGTTAGGTTGTTAATTGATATTGTTAATTTGTGGCTGAATCATGACAGCAGAACGACAGGCACACTTGAAACACAACAGAATCTTACAACATTGAACAACACAGAAGAATATCATGTCCTGCCTGCCACGTCCGCCTGATCCTCCTGTCTCCTCCCTGGCATGATCCTAACAAGACACGCCAGTTACTTGTTTGTCTTACTTATCGTTCCTAACCCTTGTGCTACTCACTCCCAGTTTCCCCTCGTTAGCTCCATCGATAATCTGATATATATGTGCTTCCCAGTCCTGTGTTCCCCAGTCTGGTCATTGACGCTAAACCCTTGTGTTGCCTGTGCTCTTCCTTGCTCACTCCTCCCATTTTCATCCCTTGTGTTCTTGTTTATTTCCAGTCCATGTTCTTTGAGTTTAATAATCCTCCTTTTGTTGTGCCACAACGCCTGTCCTTGAGTCATTCACTTCTTGAGTCGTGACAAAGAACTGTTACTGACTTTATCTGCTTGGTGGCCATTTTTCATCAGGAAAGACACGGCTCTACACAACTCAATAATTCAAATCAAGTTAATCAGTTCCATGAAAAGTACAGTGAAAATTTATCCTGGACAGGAACAAGCGACCTTCAGGTTTTGATCCATGAGTTTCACTAATAAATTGCTACTCTGTGTTTTTATACCTGCAGTGACTGAGGCGATGTGTGATGGAGAAATATTTTCAAGACAAGTGCTAGAAATGATTGAAGTTACTGTACCTACATAATATGTAAAATCCAAGGGAGGATCCTGGCAAGAAGCAGATGGGCAATTGCCCAGCGTGGCATCATTCAACGCGCTGATCCAAATTCCTGATCACTCATCTATGATAGTCTGCAGTGCCAGCACAGAACAGCCATGCAATGTGGGGCGTCAAATTCTATGAGGGCACACTGTCTAAGACAAAGTGAAATTGATTCTCTAAGTCAACATCCCTAGAATTACTTGCCCACTTTGTGCTTTCCGGCAGAACTATTTTTATTTGTGATTTACATATTTATTATGAATATTTATCTTATTCTTTTATTATGTGGGGGCTCGTGTCAATGGTGATGCTGCCCCAGGGCGCCACACGGGCAAGAACCAACTGGCGTGATGCATCCATCTGACTGTCTGTCCACCCTGGAATGGAATGTAATGTGTAAATGCTATGGTGTTAATTTTTACAGTAACAAAGAAGCAGCGAGAAGACGGATCATCTGTGATATACTGCATTTTTTGATAAAAGTAACCCTAAGCATGACTGCTTGTACAGTAGCTTATGTGCCTCCGACCACCTTAAAAGAAAGTTTCTCAAAAGGTAATAAAGATGCAAAGGTTGAAATCGATGAAGTGTCACTCAGATTAATGTTCCATAAACAAAGGAGCTCACATTATGTTTCTTCCGACTCATAGTCCATAAAAAAAGGACATAATTGTAAAATACAGCAATTTCATTTTGGCAGCTGAATTTAATTGTTGTTCCAAAAATCACTAAAGGTGATGCATTTTTACATAACTCATCATTTAGCAGATGCCTTTGTCCAGAGTGACATACAGGTGGATAAACGCTTGCACAACCATAGAAGGGCAGGAGCTTGTGAAGGGGGCTGAAATTAAAGTGATTTAGGGGGGAAAATGCAGAGCGGAAGTGTAAATGAGGCATGTACAATTATAGGAGAGGGAAGGCGGGAAGGGGTGGTTCTCCCTCGAGCGGCCTGAACTGAAAAAGAGATGATTAAGTCAAGATGGTTTTCTGGAAATACCCTTCTGCAGCGTGTGAGTGACGGTAAACAAAAGAAGCTAACTGTCATTGTCAACCAAATGTTGGTTTAATGCAATAAGAATTTTTCAGCGTAATTTCTGACCGATAATAAACTGGTAAATGTATTTTTACAGTCCAGGTTAGGTCTGAAGTAAAAACAGCAATAAGAAAATGTCATTCAGACTATGGTGTGCATGTGGGTGCAGTTCTGCAGTTCTTATGATGGGAAAGTACACAAGTCCAACCGGGAAGAGGTCCACTGGGTTGGGTTGTTTGTCTTAGTGCACTGCTGGTGCCGAAGTCCTTGATTTGTTTGGAGGCAAAGTTAGACTACTCTAAGGGGGGGGGGGGGGTGATGTTTAATAGTAACCAGGGTCATTTTTTTGCCAGCTATCCCCGGCCACCTACTGTGGGCCCATTTACTTACGTCAGAACCTGCCCTATGGTGACCTGTCTGGCCATGTTCTCCCCCCCCCACTGACATCAAAGTCAGAGGCACCATCTCAAGTGAATAAATGACCATCCAGCCATTTCATGTATGTGTCTGTGTAATAATCACATATTGATTCCAGAAATCTGTTTTAATTATTATTCAAATTCTAAATAATCATCTCAAGTCACTTTCGTGTCTTTTCACACACATGAAACAAAATTGTGATATTTAACACCATCGAACAGCTAGAACAAGAAAAACTGAGCAATAAAACCCCAGACAAAGAATGACTGTGTGGGGAGTAAATAAAAGAGTAAAAATTAAAATTACATAAAAACAATGCACAACGATATGCAACAATATTAACAATAATGGCATAGTGCATTAATACGAGTCAATATATAGACTGCGCAATCAGCATAAACATTGTAGTACTAGCAGGCATTTTATAAGCGTTTATGAGATAGGTGGGAGTTGAGATGACAGGGGGGTTGGGTACTGAATGCTCCGGAACCTTCTTCCTGATGGGGGGGCAGGATGTCTGACGGCTCCAAGGGGTCATGTGTGCTGGAGTGGGCTCTGCTGGTGGGCAGGGTTAGGGGGTCCTGTGCTCTACTATGCTGAGGGACTTGTGGTCAGTGACTTTGCAGTTGCTGAACCAGATGATAATTATATTTATAATTATAATTATAATTATAATCACAACTTTATTGATCCCCGTGTGGAAATTCCTTTTTTGGGGAAATTCCCCCTTTGTAGAGCAAGCTATCCGTGAAGGGCAGCCACCTGTTGGGGCGCCCAGGGAGCTGGGGGTTAAGGGTCTTGCTCAAGGACCCGCAGACATGCTGAGGCTGGGTTTAACCTTGTGATTACAGGCACACAGGCTTAGCCCACTGAGCCACATGCTGCCCCCCAAACTGTTTAGGATGCTTTCTATAGCATAGTGACTCACATCTGGTCCTTGGGGACCCCAGATGGTCCATGTTTCTGCTCCCTCCCAGCTTCCTAAACTATACAGTATGTGATGCTAAATCTTTTTAGCCGACTTGACCGTGTTCCATGGTGAAGCACCACATCATTAGCAGTTCTTTGTGAAGGGAGAGATTGTACTCTGTCACTTGTTTTCCATGGGGCTCCGATATGAAACCTCAGACTGTTGGTCTTGTGGCTATTATCATTTGATCTTTTTCTGTTCTAAATAGTAAAACACTCCCAGTATAATTTTAAAATTTACTTTAAAATGGTAGTCTGATCACAATGATTCATCTTTATTTGACAAATAAACAGATGGCAACATTTTCAGAGAGAAGATACTTATCTGGAACAGACCTTCTTAATTTTCTTATACATACTACACAGTGGACCCCTGCAATTTCCAACCACTTATGCTGGTCCGGGTTGCAAAGGGGCCTGGAATCTGTACAGGAAATGTAAGCCATTAGACAGGAGTACACCCAGGCTGGAATGCCAGACCATTACAGCGCACACAGACACACACACGTCGGGTAAACATATCTTTATGGGGACGGCTCATTCATTTCTATGGGAAAAATACTAATGCTAACTATGAAGACCTTAGCCCCTAATCAGCCCTAACCATAACTATAAGTAACCAAGGAAAATACAAAACTTTTTGCATTTTTAGTTTTTTCATTGCACAATGAATTATTAAATTTAATTTCCTTGGTCCCCATAAGGTAAAAAAATGGGTATTCATCCGAATCAATCAGAATCAGAATAACTTTATTGTCATTGTAACAAGTACGACGAAATTATATGCAGTCCCTGTGTCGGACAGGAATGTACAAGAAATAAATAAGAGAGCTATATAAATACGGAAATATATAAAAAATATATAAAAAAGGGAAAGCAACATATGGCATGAGACTATTGCACATGAGTCCTTATTGCACATTAAGTAGAATTGAGGTGAAATGCAGGAGAGAGAGAAAAAAAAAGAAATTAACTGTCATTCAGTGCTCTGATGGCAACAGGGTAGAAACTGCTGTTTAGTCTGTGTGTCCTGGCTTTAATACTCCTGTATCTCTTGCCTGATAGCAGCAGTCAGAACAGAACATGAGCAGGGTGCGAGGGGTCCTTTAGAATGTTTTTCGCTCTACTGAGACAGCGAGAGTGGTGCAGTTCTCCCAGAGAGGGTAAATGACAGCCGATGATCTGCTGGGTGGTCTCTACGATCCTCTGAAGTGATTTCCTCTGCGCTGATGTGCAACTGTGCACATTGTGGGGACTTTGTGTCCCCATAAAGTATGTACCCGCTCACACATTCACACACACACATTTGTATGTTGTTGTGGGGACAGTCCAATCATTTCTATGGGCATAACCATAATCCCAGTTATGGCGACCTTTTTGGGCATTTTTACCTTTTTGATTGGAGTCACAGATTATTATAAAATTGAGTTCCCCCTTGTGGGGACTGAAAAAAAGGTCCCCACAACTTCTAAAGTAACAAGTTTTTATCAATAATATATATGTGTGTGTATATTTATATATCACACAATATATATACAATTATATACATGTATATTGAGTTAGGAACCCAATAAAACCCGTTTCAGTGGCCGCCTGGTGATCAGTTTCACCTCAGAGACTTACACATTTACATGCACATCATTTCATCTCAGAACTGCTCAGCAGACTGTATTTTGATGAGATTATACCCAGTAACCTGCTTGGTAAATGACGGCACTCAGTTTCTACCGTTCAAAATGTGAAATTCTATGACAGCGCTTCAGTAAAGCTTGAAACCTGAAAGAAACATTTTCTGTTTTACTCATTTTTAGATGAAATGTCATTGCTAATCGTATTGTGCTGCTCCATTTTTTTTTCTTTTTACTTCGGATATACAGAATTTATCTTGAGCGCCCGAGGTAACAGAGGAATTCTTTTTAACCACCCGCCCTTCCACCCCCCCACCAAGAGTAGAAACAGGATATGACTTCATAGTCATATTTGGGAATCGGCAGGACCTAACAGGCAAAACAAGGCTCAGTAGCACAGGCTTGGGAGGGACATGACGGCTTAATCTGGACTTGCTTTCCTTTCCAGTATGTAGTCTTGGCTTTCGGAAGAAAAGCGAAACACAGAAATAAAATATGAGCAAATTACTACCATTACTGTTATATTTCATTTTTCTGCACTTTTCCTGTCAAGTTAAAGGTAAGATAACTAAATAAATATTATATATAATGGTGTTCCTTCACATTTTTTGCTAAAATATGTATAAATTAAATCTGTAAGCATTCTGGTTAAGTAATTGAAAGTTTTGTTATTATGTTATCATGGTGATGTTAATAATGCAAACTTTTGCCAATTTTATTTCATTTGTCTGCTACTTTTCCCAACGAGGGCATTAATCCTGCTGAATTTTCCTTCTGTATTTTCACGCCTTTTTGTTCTTTTATTCATAAAACAAATATTAGCAAACAAAAGCCAATCAATTTTTTTACTAACTATAATACCACATCACATCACTATTAGCTAAACTGTGCTGAAATTGTTTAGTTTTTATTACGTACATTTAATTAATTCTGGCAGTATTCTGATGCACCACATGAGTGGAATATATTAAAAAATATACTGACCCCTTGTCTTCTCTGAATGTGTTTGAAAATCTCTTAAACTCTGAGCTCAAAGAATAGTGTGAACGTTTAATATAAATTAATTTCGAGTATTTTCATGTGTTTAGTTATGCATGTGTTGTTTTAGTTTGTGTTCCTAGTAAAATAAAGGATAAACAAAATAATAAATAAATATATTAATAGTGTATACATTGTAAATACACCAGTAATTTTATTTTAGCATATGCTTTTGTTTTTCTTTTACTTTCAGGGGATGAAACAACAAATGTTACCAATATAACTAGGAGCTTCAGAGGAAATCTAATAGATGACTCAGACTGGATTTCTCTGGACGATGAGCATGACGTCAGAGCTGCTAACTACCTCAACAGCAGCCTGAGTTCGCGGCTCATTCCCACCGCCTACTTAGTGACGATACTCATCGGTGTTCCGTCCAACGTCATCATTATGAAAACGCTCTGCAGCAAAATCAAGACCTTTTCCAGTGCCGTGCTTTATATGATCCTAGCGCTATCGGACTTCTTGACTCTGCTTACTCTGACGCTTAAGGTTCATTACTACTACAATGGCAGTAATTGGATATTTGGGGAAACTTTGTGCAGGGCAGTGACAGGCAGCTTCTATGGAAACATCTACTGCTCTATCTATATGCACATGTGCCTAAGTTTCAAGCGCTACGTGGCTGTGGTTCACCCGTTCACGTACAAGAACCTGCCCAGGTTCTGGTGCAATATGTGGATCACCTTGATTGCGTGTGCTGTACTCCTCATCGCCATGGTACCAGAACTACTTGTCCGACAGAGTTACAACCTCCTTCAGTTAAACACTACCGTATGCCATGATATTATTCCAATGAATATGGAATATTACAATTTTTTGCTCTACTATAAACTTGGTCTTACATGTTGGGGATTTTTTATACCCTTCCTGGTCACAATCTTTTCCTATGTGTCTATAGTCAGAAAGCTGAACAAATCTCACTATGACTGGATTTCCTACATCATGATCAGCTCCTTGGTGTTTTCCATTTTTCTCATCTGTTTTACACCCAGCAATGTCTTCCACTTCATTCATTACATAAACCTGCGTACTGGCAATGAGGACTCCTTCTATATCTATTATAGCACAATGCTCTGTTTGTGCAGCCTACATTGCTCTTTGGATCCTTTCCTCTTCTTCCTCATGGCTAGAACAACAAGATCAAAAGTAGTCCTCATTACCCATAAAGAGGAGGATGTACAATTGAAGGACAGTGTTTCATTCTAAAATTAGCCTTATGAACTTTGACAATCCATTGTTTGAAATGCTACAGCGGAAATGTTCCTTGAATCAGTGAGGCTAAGACATTTATCAATGTGGTTTGAGTCTGGACACTATGCACAGGGTATACTCAGGAAAAAAAACTGCTGTCTACTGTACAGTCCGAAAATGAATTCTGTTTTAATGAATTCTGGTTTAATGAATTCTG
>JAABNX020000130.1:10379492-10390672 GCA_015163995.2 Mormyrus lacerda | reverse complement strand
TACTACAAGGTACCCCATTCACCCTAATCCCAGTACTACAAGGTACCCCATTCACCCTAAACCCAGTACTGCAAGGTACCCCATTCACCCTAATTCCAGTACTACAAGGTACCCCATTTACTCTCTCAGTACTACAAGGTTTTACACCAAAGACATTCCCAGTAGCATTTGTAGGTGTAACTAATTATGAACATATTTTCAAAATCTACTGTATATTACTACATCTTGAGACCAGCAAAATATTCATGACTCAAATATTATAAATAAGATATAAAGACTACAGCAGTATAGTACATAAGCAGTATGTCAGATGGATAGATGAATGATATTACAGGTTCTACAGATTTCAGATAGTAAGGATTATTCATACCAAACTGAGCCTGACAGCTAGGCAGGGCTTTAAGATTTCTTTGGTCAAAGACCTTTGGTATAGCTGGCATTTTCCCAAAAGCAAAAAGATCATCCTGAAAAACCATATAGAAAAGCATGTTTTCCCTCTCAGTGTGTGAGACGGCCAATGTGCACATCAGTGGGAGGAACACAGAGGGGCCAACTGGTGCTCGGCTGAAAGGCAGCTGGGCCATCAGCACAGGGGACCTCCTCCCATGACAAGCAGACCTTTGAGGTGGAGGCACCTAGGCTGCGACCTCCTGGAAAAGCCCTCGGTGACACACGGCCCTCGATACTCCGCCCTCCCAGCTGAAGGAAGCATGACCCAAGCCTCATGTTCCTTCACCCATCATCGGCTGAAAGAAGGTAACGCGGCAGAACCAACTTATTCCAAAGCCCAAGTTAATAGAAAACGTTAAGGTTGAAAACTAATCGATTGACCTCAATTATGAGCCCCAACTCTTTATAGGCAGGAGAGAGAAAATGAGCTTTCTTTATGGGGGACCTGTTTTCTTTGTCAAGGTTCATTCTCCTTTATGTAAAATCGATGGGGGCCCTCCGTGACGAAACAACTGCTTGCGCTGACCCCCCCCCTTGCTATACGGAACACTTATACTATTGAACATCATGCTGTGGCACAGCACAGAAACTCCAGAACACACTATCAGCTATTAGCTATTAGCAGCACCACAGTGCCTTTTTAATTTAAAGGAATCACCTGACTTAAGGAGATATTCCGATCACCACGCTGCCACTGGGAATCCCGAAGACCTAGATATTAGCCAGATGTTCTGGGGGAATACCGTCCATATGTTGTCAGGACTGCACACTGAACTCACCTAGTAACAATTTGATACAGTATCCATGAATCTGGTATGTGCGTACAGCAATGACAGCTTATTTTAAAGTTACGGGTGTTATTGACCGCGTCAGCTGTGTTGTGCTGGAGTCATTTTCTCCATGATTAATGGTCACGGTGTAAGTTTTTTTTTTTGCCTTAAGCAATTTAAACACATTTTCATATTAGTAGATGCTCTTAATCAAAGTCACAAAAAGATGTGCTACGTAGCATATACATTAGCCACATGTGCTACGCAGTGTGAATTAAGTAAATAATAAGATAGGTATGCTGTAACATGCTCAGGTAACAATGCAAAGAAATCCAAGTTCGGGTGAATTTACAGGATGTAAATTAGAGTGTCTGACTGCATTTCATACATTCTGCATAAAAAATGTCTGTTTATGCAAAACAGCGGCAACTTCTCTCTGAACACTGAGAAGCGCAGCACGTTACCTCACTGAGCTAACTTTTAAACATGATACTGGGGAAGTTTAACTTATCATTAAAATCCCTTCACATTAGAGATTGTGGTGATTACAAGCGAGTTAGGGCACATATAACACTTACATAGAAACCCCAGCACGGTACTGGCCGGACAAGTAGCTAGACTAGACATAAACACTTTTAGGTTATTGCCTTAATTTGTCTGATACTGTGTGTGAACAATGGTACCATAATTAATGGTGAACCAAAATCACCCCGACAAAGGAGGTGAGATTACGTAAACAAATGCACTGCGACAGGACAGGACGAGGGTGATGAAAACCGCAGAGGACGCAAAACGCAGGACAGACCTGCAGAGGCATTACGAGAAGAAGCAGCGGGCCGGACCTGCTTCAGTCCCGCTGAAATGATGAGATTAGGGCTACTGATTATATTTCACTCTTTTTAAACCCTTGTTTTATGGACATTTCTGCTTCAGCGCTGGCTCCTTAAACCTGGTGGAGTTTGTTCTCTGATCATCTTGAGGCTCCTCCTGTGCACCATACGCGGGGAATAAAGCTGCGGTCAGGCTCTCCTGGCAAAAACAGCCGCGGTCTGACTAATAAGACCAGCTGACCCAGCGGCTGGAAGGCGCTGTGCTCTCAGGGGGAGACATGGCGTCTTCAAAACGCTGTGAGTGCCACAGTATTCGATGTGCAGTGTCGAGTCAGGCGAGGGGCATAAATCATGAACCGAGGTTTGTCCAAAGTAAAGGAGGAGGTTTACTGTGCTCTAGGTGAGGGGGGGGGCAGGCTTCAGATCCAGCTCAGAGGTAAGATGGACTCCCTCGGATATGCACCGGGAGTCCGGTGCTGTTTGGGCCTATCACATGCCAGCATTTGCCTTTGAAGGGTAGTCAAATAAGGCTGCATTAGAGTATAACTCTGCCAGGAAACCTCATGCAGGGATCCCACTGGTAACATGTCTCCGTGGCAGCCTGCCACAGCAAAAAAAACATCTATACGACCAAGCAGTCATCTAATCCAAGGCCTTGGTGACTCGCCTAGGAAGCCCAGTTCCCACCCCCCATGCACGCATTACACAATTCCGCTGGTTAACAGCACTAATATATTACATCGTCATTTAACTTTTAGTTAGGTGGGGTCAGCAACACACCTGTCTCCTCGCTGTCTTATACTCAGAGGTGGCAATTTCAGGTCCAGAAAGTAAAAATCCAGACCATGATTTACTGATAGGAGTCACAGTCACAGAGACTCAACTGGTTGGTTGAAACAAAATTTTGGTCTGGATTTGTACTTTCTGGACCTGAAATTTCCACCTCTGCTACTCCACCCACAGACCTGATAATCAATCCCCTAATGCTAAGTAACACAGAGGGAACTTTCTGAGACGTCTGCAGTGTGAATGTGAAACTACAGTATAACAGGTTACAGTGTTGGGGGTGGGGTGGGGGCTTCTCCCCCTTTATTCACTGCGTTGATATCAATTGAGAGTTCACAACAGGCGTTGCTTAAAGAACAGGTTCTTTAATTGCAGTCATTAACAGGATTATAACTGGCAGCCAACGAGCAGCAAAGCTGAACACATAAAGGTCTGACGTCTGCACTTTTTTCAGTAGTGCCCCCATGCCAGACCTCTACAGGAGACTCATGTCCCACGTGCCCTAACATAAAAAAGAAACTAAGAATGCATCGTGACCACGGTGTGGCATTACTCTGTTTTGTCTTTCTATGGATATAAATTGGGGTTGAAAAATAATTGCGTACATGAAAAAGACTCCTCAATACGCAAACTACAGCATCATCAAATCCAGTCTCGTATTTTTCTTCAGCTGTTACCTTTCAGAGGTCTTTTCCAGTGGAGCTGCAGTTCTGTCACAAGCGATGAAATGCAGGCAGAGAGGAAAACACACTAATGCACTCTTGGCATAGGGGGGAACATACTCACCAGGCTAATCTCTTAATGCTTCGCAAAAAAACTGGATGGAATGAAACTCCTGACCATGAGAAATAAGGACTCTTCCCCTCATCTGCCTTCTGCTTTGCAGAATCGTGGTTATATGAGTCGATCCAGGACAACAGCAACCTGGCTTCCAGCTACGTAAACAGGATCACAGGTTACTCCTTTCTAAGAAAACATATTGCATTGGCATAACTATGCCACAGTGCTTTTGAAAACATGCTCTCCTGACCTGGAAATCTTTTTTCATAAACTGCAAGCCCTGCTCTTCTCCCTGGGAATCTGTCTCTTTCATTCAGACCGGCGTATACATTCTACTACAGTCCTTTTTGCTTGAAGTGCAAGAGAGACTAGCTGAGCAGGAACTGGGCTGGAAAAGAACAATCTGGAATGCCAGATTATCATTGTAGAAGCAAGGATATCCCTAAATACAGACAGTATTTATGTGCTACCAGGGAGGGGAAGACACTAGACCATTTCTACGCATACAGCTCTGAGACATTCCAACCACACCACGGCCCATCTCATCCCGAAGTACAGGCAAAGACTAAAATGACTCAAGTCCATCATATTCAGTGGGAAAATACGGAGCAAATATACCATAGCAAAGCTGCAGAGCTGATTTGACTTTACACACGGGAATGTTTTCAGGGTTGCAACCAGAGGCTCGGTTAAATGCACAGGCACGGTGACATCATGCTTTTGTGAAGACCACCATCTTCCTGAAAGGTCCTGGGTTATTTAAAACGCTGACAAGTCCCGGCTCACAGCAGAACTCAAAGAGCTTCTTAGAGCAATAAAGGACGTCTATAGGAGTGAGTATAATACAGTAAGACTGCAGGGTGCAGTGCGGAGAAGGGAGACGGAGTAGCCAATCAAAGGCACTCTGAAAAAATGAAGAACAAGGTATTCACTGTGAAAAGGGATGCAGGAAGATGCAAACAGAAAGAGCACCTATCCACAGACAACTGCATTTCGGCTACAGGTCTCAACAGACTCTACTGCAGATCTGAATGGCCTGAAGATGACCCAGAACAGCCGCACTACCCATGATTCATCCTGTCTGCCACGCACCTGCACTAGTCAGCACACAACTGATGACACACACGCCCCCCTATGGCCAGCACTGCATCATACATTTATTTATTCAAACATATTTACTAGTCAATGTTGTCTGTAAGTTGACTATTGATTTCAACTACACCCTGTCATGTTTGTGAAATGTCACTGCAAGCACCAGGCCAAGCTGAATTCCTCAGCCAATGAGCATAATTCTGATTCCGACATGTAATATATCAGCAGCATTTTCTCATACATTCACATTCATTCATTCTGCAACGTCGCCTCTTTTCCAGGCCTCTTGTAATTCACTTTATTGATAGGCGTCACTTACTTCCTGCACAGTGAATTATATAAATCATGGGGCTGTGTCTCATCTCTCCCATCACTGGCGCCAGTGTCCTTTAAATATCCCCAGTGCAGTATGCATTACTCATTTAACCCCCTTACCCCCCCCCCATTCCCACCCAAATGACTCACAACACAAAGCTGGGTCTTATCCCAGATTTACAGGTAGCCTATGCGTATTGTCCTCAGCAAAGTCATTAATATAACGATTAATATACAAACTTTATGAAAGATGCTATAAACTTGTTCATGTTGCTAAATTTTAATGCCCTTTATCCTGGTGGACAAGAGACGCTTAAACATTGTACAAAGGCAGCTATTGTTTCATAAAGCAGGACAATATCCTTTCACACAATGTACTAAAGCGTAGTACAAAGTTATACAATATAATATAATAAAATAATTTTTACGTTATATATTCATAGAGTACATCTGCTTTTAATACAGCCACATCCACACTACACTGTGCATTTCTTCGATTAATGCAAATTACAGTTTACAGTTGTGCAATACACTGGGAATTTTGTTTCTCAACCAAAACATGATGTGTTGCATAATTTATTGTAATTTCTAAGCGAGAGAAATTGCAGCTGAATATATGTTTAATTGAGTTGTGAGGCAGATTGATTATTATCCACATTAGCTACACCTACAGAACAAGTGAACAGACATCAGACCAGCAGCCTTGTGGGCAGATGGTAGGTAAACGCCCCATTACTTAAAGGTTAAGAGAACTATTAGGACAGTAGAGTCGAAGGATCGCCTGCACTATTTTAGCTCTGAGACATTTTCATCAAGGCACGTGATCTACTAACTATGCCCAGGGCATTTCACTTGCTCCTTCCAATCTCTACAACCTGTAGCGAAGATTAATGTTTGTCCACTAGAGGGCACTCACCATAGTGCGGGATGATGGCCCAGGCCATGGCGGAGGCATAGATGCCCCCGATCATCCAGAACATGCAGAGCCAGCTCAGGTGTTCGCCCCGCTTCTCCCGCGCCAGCACCTCTGAGAAGTACGAGAAGACGATGGGCACAGCGCCGCCAATCCTACGGGAAGGAGGAGAAGGCAGACAGTTTGCCAAGGCTGTTCCAGGAAAGCAAGCGACTGGCAAATGAGGTGTCAAAAGAGAACACCCACGGAGGACGCCTATAAAACTGACTCCTCTTCTCCAAAGTGCCAGGCAATATGAAGCGGTGTGTTTGGGACACTATGAACGAACTGGTACAGTTATAATGATTCATAAGCCATGGCGGAGTCATAACTTGCCGGGAAATCAGCCAAATGGTCTCCATACACTCTGATGGCGGACAGTGATGTCAGAGATAAGAATCTTAGACGTGGTATACAGTGGGGATGGGGGAAAAAAAAACTACCCAGTGCCAGTGAGGGTCATGGGTACAAGTGTCATCACAACGACTGCGAGGACCATTTCATCTCTGCGGGGCCAATGGTGACAGAAGGAGGCTGTGCAAGCGGAGGTGGAACAGAACGCACATTTCACTCACACTGGTAATGGTTTTACAGCAAGAGATTCTGCATATATACTAAGACAGAGTGGAAACGATGTGTGGTAAGGTTCAACAGCGCAGTGGGGCGGAGGTACCTCACACCTCCCGGCTGAGGTTTCAGCCTGTTCCTTTGATCCACCAATAACGGTTAAATAAAGAAAATTAAACTGCTTCACCTAATACACTGTAAGGAACACTGCAGGTCTTTTTTTAAGTACGTTTTTTTTTTTTTTTTTTTTTTTACTGTTTGCTTTGCTAGACGAGAAGCTGAAATGATTCAGACAGCAAGAAAAAGCAGACTCCTCCCAGGCTATTTATCTAGTTGGTGTAATGAACCTGCCAAGACAAGACACAGAAAACGGAAAGCTCTTTTTGCGAAACCTTCCAGCCTCCAGTTTCCAGCAGATTATTTCCACGTCTTATATAGATCTTATATAAAACAAACCATCTGCCTACAGAGCTTCCTAATAATATCCATCACTGCCTTGGCATCGTTGCGCCTTGAGGGTTCCTGCCCTGACCGAAGACACCTTCACACCATCTAAGTGCATTAAGTCCTTTACAATTTGTTTTTTTTCTTTGTAATATTACACACTGTACCTATGCAATGGTAGATCTAAACTTACATGGCGTTTTGCCCCCTCTGCCGTAGTATTCACCAAGGCTATGCTTTTGTGATACCACTGTAAATTAACTAGGTATGATGGTTTATTTGAATACTAAATAACTGCTAATCTAAACATGGTTTACTAAAGAACAGGGGATGAAAATATGGTATACTGAACCACTACCAATTAAAACATGGTATACTAAAGAATCACCAATCAAGACATGGTATACTAAACAATCACCAATCAAGACATGGTATACTAAACAATCACCAATCAAGACATGGTATACTAAACAACTGCCAAAGTTAAAAATACAAATCCAAATATCTCACATTTAAATGTGAACGTCATTACTGTATGACACACATACTGTACAGGTTTGTTCTGGGAATTTATGTAATCTCTTAATATCATGCATAATTATTGTGACTTCTGACAGTTAACTAAATTATGTTTTACAGTGACACTGATCATCAAGCAGAACTGAGCGGCCTCATGCTAATTTGCTTGTTGGTCATAAAAGGCTTCCTTTCTTACGGCCAAGATTCTAAAATAACTGAAGGAAATTTATTTAATGATCTCAAAGGACTACATTAGATATATTTTTTTAAATAATTAGACTGTAGCAGATAACTTCCACAATTAATTTAAAAAATACATCACGGGTATTCTGCATGCACGCCTGGGGTTGTGGGAAATGGCCCAAGTTTCCACAAATAAACTAACTGCTAACAGTATTATTGTCAAATAATCAATATTTAGGGTAAAAATCACTCTTGGTTGTTTATGTTGTCACACAACAGTTAGTAAATGTCACCCATTATAATCATGGGAAATCGGACACAAGAAAACAATGGGGGCAAGCAAATAGACTTCAAAGAGCAATAGGGGTCCGACCAGCAATCCTGCAGCGAGTGATTTTCAAAGCAACATAGTAACAGAACAAAGCAGATTCGGTTACAACTGCTGAATTCCATATGTTAAAAAAAATCAGGAAAGTGATAATACCGGTTTTACAGCAAACGTTATTCGGAAAGTCACACCTTCGCTCCTTAATTTTCCCAAAACCGCTCGTTCCATGGCAGGCGGCAGAGAACCTATTCAATCACGCACCAGGTTCAAGGCAGAGTACAACCTAGCTGGGAAAAGCATTATGCCATATACACCGACATTTACAGTAATACCTTACCCTACATCAGTCAAAAAACACCTTAACAGGAAAAACCCCTTATAAGCACCCAATAAGCATTTCCCTTACATGTATAAACCTCATTAATGCTAAATTAAAGAAATAAACAAAAATAAATAAATTTGTCAAAAAAAATGAGGAGTGATGTTGATGTGTCCATATACTGTACTATATTTATAACAAATGATGAGGTGTTACTGCTGAAATATCTCAGTACGATGAATCTATCTTCACTGGCAAATCATACCCAAATATATCATTTCAAGGTTATTATTTTTATAAATATATTTTGAGAATTAACTATTTTGCTTATAATTACAAAAACAGTACTGCATTTTGCATTCAACAATGCTATATTGCTATGGAAGAGATTTTCATACCAGCTTTCATCTTGTAACTATTGAGATTATGTAAAGTTACTATTTTTGCTATTTTTATTTTAAGTCGCACCCAGTCTGTAGTTTAGGACACAACAAAAATATATTGTTTGTTTTTCAAGCATTCGTGTTTTTCTCAGTAAAAGCAAAATGAAGGATGAGCATATCTATGATCCACACGAATAGTTCAGAAAGCATGACAAACACAAGCAAAACACTGGACGTTAACTGCACACATACACTGTACAGTACACACACACACACACACAGACACACACACATACTCAGTATCGATATCTTTGTGGGGACTCTCCATTCATCTCTATGGGTATAACCCTAATCCCAACTACAACAAACAAAAACAGTGTAGACGCTGTGTAAAATGTCAATAAAAACGGAATATAATGATTTACAAACTAAATAAACACGCACTGGGCAGCGTGGCGATGCAGTGGTTAGCACTGCTGCCTCACTCAGGTGGGCTCTGGGTTCAAATCTTTGTCAGGGTTCCATGTGTGTGGGGTTCTCATGTTCTCCCCGTATCGTACTCCGGTTTCCCCCCACAGTCCAAAGACATGCTGAGGCTAAATGGAGTTACCAGACTGCCTGTGTGTGAGTGACTGGCGTGTGAGTGTGTGGTGTGTGAGTGACTGGTGTGTGAGTGTGTGAGTGACTGGCGTGTGCGTGGCGTGTGACTGCATGGCGTGTGAGTGACTGGCGTGTGAGTGCGTGGCGTGTGAGTGACTGGCGTGTGAGTGTGTGAGTGACTGGTGTGTGAGTGTATGAGTGTGTGGCGTGTGAGTGACTGGCGTGTGCGTGGTGTGTGAGTGTGTGGCGTGTGAGTGACTGGCTTGTGCGTGGTGTGTGAGTGTGTGGCGTGTGAGTGACTGGCGTGTGAGTGACTGGCGTATGCGTGGCGTGTGAGTGTGTGGTGTGTGAGTGACAGGCGTGTGAGTGAATGGCGTGTGAGTGACTGGTGTGTAAGTGTGCCCAGGGATGGGTTGGTGCCCCATCCTGGGTTGTTTCCTGCCTTGTACACATAGGCTCTGATATAGGGTTTCAGCTGCTCAACAGTTTGGGGTCTTTTTGCTATATTTTTTGTTTCATGATGCTCCAAATATTTTCAGTGGGTGACAGGTCCGGACAGGTCCCACCTGAGTGAGGCAGCAGGCCAGTCTAGCACCCAAACTCCTCTACTACAGAGCCGTGCCGTTCTAATACGTGCAGAATGCGGTTTGCGTCTTGCTGAAATATACAAGGACTTCTCTCAAAAATACCTCTGGATGGCAGCATACATTGTTACAAAGCCTGTATATATCCTTCAACATTAATGGTGCCTTCCCAGATGTGCAAGCTACCCAAGCCATGGGCACTGATTCAGCCCCACACCATCACGGACGCTGGCTTTTGAACTGTCCATCGATAACAAGATGGATGGTCCCTCTCCTCTACGGCCCGAAGGATGTGGTATCCATAATTTCTTAAAAGAATTTGAAATTTTGATTCGTCAGGCCAGAGGACAGTTTTCCATTTTGCCTCAGTCCATCTTAAATGAGCTCGGACCCAGAGAAGTCGGCGGCAATTATGGATCATGCTTAGATATGGTTTCTTCTTTGCGTGGTAGAGTTTCATCCCGCATTTGTGGATTCAGCAAAGAACTGTGTTCACAGACAGTGGTTTTCAGAAATGTTGCTGAGCCCATGCAGTGATTTCCACTATAGAATCCTGTCTGTTTTGAATGCAGTGCTGTGCGGAGCCGCAGATCACTGCTTTCCAGTACTGTTTTTTGGCCTGGTCCCTTTTGCATACAGAGATTTCTCTGGATTCACTATTAATAAGCATCATTCCCAAATTCCCAAATACTTTACAATAATACATTGGGGAACATTATTCTTAAATTGTTGCACTATTTGCCCGTGAAGCTCCCAAAGTATTTTGTTGTTCCTCCTAACTTTTCTGAAATGTGTTTCTGGCATCAAATTCAAACTGACCATATATTTGTCATAAAACAATAAAATTTCTCAGTTTTAACATTTGACCTATTGTCTTTGTTCTATTTTCAATTAAATATGGGTTTATATGATTTGCATTCTGCTTTTATTTACATTTCACACAGCATCCCAACTTTTTGACTATAAGTAACCAAACAAAATATGAGACTTTCAGCATTTTTAGTTTTTTGATTGCAGTCACAGACTTTTATAAAACTGAGTTTCTCCTCGTGAGGACTGGAAAAAAATCTCCACAAGGTCAAAATTACAGGTTTTTATATATAATATGTATATGCCCCCCCCCCCCACAAAATTCTGTAAATTGATATATATAATTGGATTGTTTGAGGGGGTATATAGGTTAAAACTCAACGACACAATATGTATAGTAAGCAGAATCACACTGCAGATGCATTTTGCTTGGCGCTACCTAAATTTATATATTTTTCTATTCACTTA
>JAABNX020000130.1:10359972-10374161 GCA_015163995.2 Mormyrus lacerda | reverse complement strand
CCTGGCTGCGCTCCTCACCCTGACTGCGCTCCTCTCCCTGGCTGCGCTCCTCACCCTGACTGCGCTCCTCTCCCTGATCATGCTCCTCTCCCTGACTGCGCTCCTCTCCCTGACTGCGCTCCTCTCCCTGGCTGCGCTCCTCACCCTGACTGCGCTCCTCTCCCTGGCTGCGCTCCTCACCCTGACTGCGCTCCTCTCCCTGACTGCGCTCCTCTCCCTGATCGCGCTCCTAGAAATAATCATGAATAGGCTGCATATGTAGGATTTACGGCAAGTAATTGTATGTAATTCCTACAGAAGACATAGTATGTTTAATATCTGCAAAGAAAACATGCCCATTCATATTTAGTAAATTAATTTGTACTAATTCAAAAGCCCCACTAATTAATTTAGATGATCTGGGCGAAGTTAATAATTCATGTGTAGAGAGCATGTGAGGCACATTTGGATTGGCGGCGCTCGAGGGTAACCATTAAGAATGCACTGTCCTGCCACCAGGGGTAAGCAAGCAGTGCGTCCGTCGATCATGATGCGTGATTTGCGGCTTGCTCTCCTGTGCACTGTACCGCACGGCCAGCTGACAGCGCTTTGGATGACATGGCTGAGGCCTCAGGCCCCTTAATTAAAATATCCCATATTAAGGGACGCTCTACCCCTTGCGTTCCATTCCAAGGGTACACCAACCCAGCGACAAGGGGCCCAGTGTAAAATCAGCATGCATGGTATTTAAACTTATACAGCAAAGACATTGTGATTCTAATCCTCTTCATTCAGTGTGCTGCAAGTTTTTAAGGGATTTAAAAAAATCTGATGTTACGCTTTATTCAGGGGTGGCCGACCTTATCCGCAAAAGGCCGGTGTATATGCGGGTTTTCACTGCAACTCCTCAAGTAGGTCACTAATTAGAGGACTGATTGGCTGAAGAGTCCTCACATCTGGGTTTGAACAGCTGACCAAAAGGTTACCCCAAAAACTTGCATACACACCGGCCCTTTGCGGATTGGCCACCCCTGACTTAATTGGTTGCATAGAAAAGAACTATTATCATACTGGAAACAATGTAATGTAAGAGATGAATTTAAACAATGCAGCTTACTGTGACATGATAAAGGAGTTTAGAATCTTAGAAAAGAATGACCCATGAGTCTATGGCACAGCTTGGGCATAAAGGAAATGTTAAAAAGGGGGCAAGATACACACACCCACACACACACACACTTACACTGGGAAAAAGACCCATCATAAATGATCAGATTGAGTATCATCATTATAATCTCAGCATATGTGACCACTGATAGTATAAATCTGAACGGGAATTTCATTTTTCTAGTATATACAGTTTCTTGTTTTTAGTGTAAATATTGCTGTTTGATTTGATGTGATTCTGGAATGTGCATCATGTCTCGCATTAGACATTCTGTACGTGATCCCAGTATTTCATTTCATATTATTTGGAGTCTGAAAGGAAGGGCGGTTTATTTGGACGCTTTTTCTTCCGTATCGCTGGCTTTTTAATCAGAAGTCTACCTGCGTACGCGGGCGGAAACCCAGAATCACACTCATTGCTTTCAAGTAAGAATTACCTGTTTTTTTTTTTTAACAAAATATCTTCTGACTTTTTCATCATCAGAGCAGAGACAGCAAGTGACATTTTCTAAAGTGATTTATTAAGGGATTTGCCTATTTTTTGCCTATTATTAAGCCTTCCTGAATACTCTTAGTTATAAACAAATAAATTATCTAACAGCTGGATAGTACACTTAAACCATAATTAAAGACTTATAAAAGTAGGCTCTGGTTTCTGGTTTTAAACTATTGTAATCCTGGAAAACAGTACTATCCTCCTGTCTGTGAAAGAAACAAAGAAGGAAAAAAATCCTGACTGGGCAGGATGCGGGGGAAACCTGCTGGCATGAAGTGGGTTCTTAGTGATGCGTTTGGGGGGGCAACAGACACGCAGGTGGCCATGCAATTTCAGAGATGCGTTTGCATTTTGCGAACATTCAGCATATAAGGGTGTCGAGACCAAATGAGAGAGGGATGGGCTTCCACCTTTCCGGAGCTGTCTGTCTGAGGCTGTGTATTGACCTATAGTGACCACTGGGAGCATCGAGCTGACAGCACCGACTCTTTTCCTATTTCACGCATTGATGCATTTCCTGAGAAGGGAAAAAATTATATTACAGCCCATAAATCAGTACTGTTCTATTCATTGTACCTTCATCTGGTGTAAAATTCTCTGTCACCTGTAATGTAGAGGGAGCAATTTCTACAGAGGGAATCTAATATTCTTCCTCTCCGAACCTTTAAATAGAACAGACATGTAACTGAATTTGTTAAATATTCTCCTCGGGGTCTGCTGGATCCGGTGGACTTTCTGCAAATAAAACCCCGTGTGATCTTACAGCAAAATGCTGCGATGGACGCGTGTCGGTGGTTATATATCAAGATGTAAAAAAGGAGATCCTAAAGCCAACTTCACGCAAACGCTGCCTTCAGAGTAAGTAATGCGGTAGTAAGACAGATCGGCATCAAAACGAGATTGGCTTATAAACGAATCAGTAATAATGATCGTTATAGTGGAGAGCAAAACTTGGCAGTCATCTCCCTGCTCTTGCTTTCGGGCTTTAATCCTCGCGGTTTAGAGCATAGCTGTCGTTTTATGCTCCGGCTGCTGTGGTCGCAGGTAATAACCATACAGAGCTGTCCGGTGCCCGAAAATGTCTACCTCCAACCAATGTGGAAACCGTAGTATTAGTTTACTTCTGAACAATAGAACTATGTAACTGTAAAATGTAACGTATATATCAGCAGGGTTACAAACTCTCACGTATCTGGCGTGATACGTTTTCGGACGCTCAGGCAAGAAATCCTATCTAATATCTTTCCATTAAAAACCTAAAATTAGCTACATCAAAATCTAGGGTAGCAGAACAACGGAGCTGCCTGACATTGTGCGTCCCTTTTGTTAGGAAGCAGCTGTCACTTTGCAGGATCTCCCGGAAGCGGTGGGATGTCTGCGTTTATAGTATAACTGTAGTTGTCTTTAAGCCTCTCTAGCTATTTAAAGCATACAAAACCCCTTCGATTCTCCTTTAGCAGTACGTAGCATTGACCCCAAGTTCCCCCGCAATTTATAATCTATTGTAGGCTACAGTATTTAACATTAGTTCCACAATCAAATTATAATTGTGTATATTCATCCATCCTCAAACCACTTATACTGATCAGAGTCATTATATTAGCTATTACACTTCTCATTGACATATTTGGTAGTGCTTCTGTCCTGCATATACTTGAGATTATCAGTGATAATGAAAGGAGTACTCTGTTTTACGTTAAAGGCTGTGAACTACATTTTACGGAAAGGGCCTTGTTCTATATTTATAGGGGGAAAGTGCAACAGTTCTCATCTCTTTGCCAGTGCGCAGCATCGTGTATGTGTGAATATAAGCAGCCCCATTTACATTTTCTGCGCAGTCGCATACGGTTGTAACAGCATTTTGCATTTAATGCCTCAGGATTGTGTGCTTTCCTAGAAGCAGTGTAGATGGTCACGGCTGAGGCCACTAAACAAGCTCTTCAGGTAATCTATAGCCCTGTCCTGCTGTTAATCAGCAAGCTAGCACTGAGTCAAGGAACGGCGGCACATGACCAACAGATGCAAAAAAAAAAAAACCTGCGACAACAAATGTTCTTGAGAACATGGGCATAGCTAGAACACTGCTGCGTGAACATGGGTGTAGCTAGAACCTAGAACACTGCTGCCTGCAGAAGCATATAGAAGCATTGGATCCCTTTTTTTCCACATTGTTGCACATTAGTGCATTCTCCACTCCCAGCCGAACGACCAAGACGCAAAATAGACGCAAGTCCACCCAAAACCAAGATCTGAAAATCCGGTTCTTGTCGAACTCTTGCTGCCCATGAAGGCTTTCTTAGGTGGGGGGCTGGGGCAGACATGTAACTGCTCTCTGAAATGCTGCCAGGAGCACCCACCACATGAAAAGGAAAAGGTAGGCGGGACAGAGGCGAGTGAGATACGTGACTGACCTGAGAGATGCTTCTTTGAGATTGTTTATAAGAGTCAAAGCAAGACTAAGTCAGGGGAGGCTGGAGAGGGCAGACAGCAAGAGGGTGCTTTGGCATAAAGGCAGATTAGAGGAGCTTTTATCCAGAAAAAACACATATCAATAGATTAAAAGATGTAGGTTCAGCCTCACTTATGTCAACTCTGTGAATGCTACTGTTATTATTATTAGTGATTAACTGTCATTGTTGACACACCACATCACTCTCAAATGTGTCCTCTACATTTAACCCATATGTGACATAGCAGGGGGCAGCTAATTCAGCACCGGGGGGGGGGGTTAGTGCATGAGAGCAGTACCTTACTTAGCATACCTCAGTGGTACCTCGCTGGTCAGGGATTGGAACCAGTAACTCACAAACACACTTGCCTCGCTATTTGGCCGCCATTTGGCTTTTTCCATTAAAACTTTTTCCCTCTGATGAATGAGTGTCAAATAATTTTTAAAATTGAAATATGCTGTTTGTTGGTAATTTGGGTAACAGTCAGCAGTAAATAAATTTATTTATGAAGATTGTGTGGCTCTAAGAAAGGACCTTTCATCACATGAATTCATATGACTATGGCAGAGTGAAATCATGACAAGGTAATTCCTGTTCCTCATGCACCTCTGTGTCTGTGTTTGTCGTCCTTAAGGCTGAGGACCCCATGGATACGCAGACCATTAGTCTCGTTCTGTGTCGCTGTCGCCCTCAGATGCCCTTCACAGGGACCCTTAATGCCATCATGCAGTTACTGCTCTCCTTCAGCCTGACACAACATTGTTTTTGCGTGTATCTGTTTTTTTTCAAAGCTTTTGTCTCCACATCTTTCAGCCATGAACAAACGTACATAATCACATCTCTTTCTCTGTCCTGTGTGTTTGTAAATTTAAGTTTGAAAAATGATAAACTTCTGAATTCTTTTGATTCTGCTCTAAAAATTCAGAATTTCAAGCCATAAGGCAGGCTGTAATATATATTAAGCTTTCAAATAAAAAACACATCTATCCATCTTCCAGCCCCTTATTCACTACAACCCCTACATCAGGACTATTCAAATCACGGTCCGCACTGCTGGTTTTCCAGCCTTCCTTTACCTGTCAGTCATGTGTGAAGCCTCTGACCAATCAGAATCAGTAATTATTAAACTGACTACCTGAAATAACTGAAAACAAGGCCTGGATTTGGAATTGATGGTCAGATTTGAAGAGCCCTGCCCTGCATTATCCTGATGATTCATTCATGATGTAGGTTAACTTGTGGGTTAAAAAATGTCTGCCCTGTTTTTGCAGGAATTGCTAATTTGCTAAGAGCACAGGCACTATTTACATTCTATATTCTAATGCTAATGAGATGTCATGATAAGCAAACGTTAAACTTTTCCATCCATCCAAACTTGAGCAGAAGATCTCTGACATGTGCATGCACATGTCATGCCCGTTAGGATGTGAGCCCCATGAAGAGGCAACATGGCGATTCCTCCCACTCCTGCCTCCAAACACTGGTGCCATGACAACCCAGCAGCCTCACCAAACCAAATGAGATTACGCTTGTAAATATCAACAGTGAAGCTTTAAACACATTGGCAACTCAAAGATGAAGCTCTAAGAATACAACCACATCACTGAAAGTCATGTGATGAAACACACACATGGTACAGCCCTTCAAAGCAGTGAGATCAACTTGGTCAAGAGTACCTTACATGTACTATGAAACAGAAAACATGCAACATCATTATTAGAGGAATTACCCATTTTCTTGCTGTTATTTCAGCATTCAGATACATCCAGGACAAGAAATACAAGTGTATCGCTCCATTCATCTTCCAACTAACAGTCCATCACAGTATACAAACCCAGACACACACACACAAACCCAGACACACACACA
Source organism: Mormyrus lacerda (assembly GCA_015163995.2). NCBI lineage: Eukaryota > Metazoa > Chordata > Actinopteri > Osteoglossiformes > Mormyridae > Mormyrus > Mormyrus lacerda. Next base: position 10,368,200 of record JAABNX020000130.1, on the reverse strand, counting down.
CAACTGGAAAATCAGAGGCTCCGGCTGCCCTGTCTTGGTTGCCGATTGGCACACTGTCCTTACCCAGCCAGCCTGCCCCTGAGTTGGGGATGCACATGTCTGTCTCGGCGCTGGGCAGCACAAAGCCCACCACAAACACCTCCACGCCATCCGACATGAGTGCCAAGCCCAGCACGAAGAAGAGCTGCCACTGGAAGCGCCCGTGGCCGCACTCCTGGATGATGAGCTCGTACTGCTGCGCCAGCTCCTCCTCGTCGGCCTGCCGCTCCGACTCCAGCTCGCTGCGGCCCTTCAGCGCGTCCGGCACCTGCTTCCCAGCAGCCATCTGACAGTCCTTGGACTGCCCCCCGTCAGGAATGCCCTGGTACTCCCCCTCGTAAATCTCGTCCTCGTCGTCGTGACCCTCGGTGGCGTCGCTCAGGGCCTCCTCCTCGCCGGTGGCCTCCGTGTAGTTGCCGTCTGGCCCATAGTCGTCGTCGTCTTCCTCATCCTGGAAGCGGTTGTAGGAGCGCTGGGAGTACTCGTCTGAGGCCCGGTCCATCATCTTGTTCACCTTCTTCGCCGCGTGCCGCTTGGCCTCCTTCGCAATGTCCTTGGCGCCCTTAACCAATGAAGTCCTGTCCTTGTACGTATCGTCCATCTTGCCTTAAACTCTTGAAGCTTTGTTGGAGGGGTCAACATACAACTTTTTGGAGACCAGGCAACGGTGCTTGAAGGACTGTGGGAGAAAAAAGTAAAGAAATGATGATTAGCATTAAACCGTACCGATCCTGCTCCGCTCCGCATTCACATAGACCATGTGGTTCCCCTTGGCTCCCACCAGGTTATTGGCAGCATCATTCAAGCATGTTGACTCTCTGTTGGTGGTGCAGCGGTTAGCAGTGTTACCTGCCACCTCTGACACCAGGATTTGAGTCTCTGCTAGGGTGCTGTGTGTGTGGAGTTTACATGTTCACCTGGTTTTTTTCCTGGGTACTCTGGTTTCCCCCCCAGAACATGGTGAGATTAACTGAAGTTACCAATTTGTTTCCTAGGTGTGAATGGTGTGTGTGCCCCGTGATGGGTTGGTGCCCCATCCTGGGTTGTTCCCTGCCTTGTGCCCCGTGATGGGTTGGCAGCCCATCCTGGGTTGTGCCCATAGGCTCTGGACCCATGAGACACTGCATCGGAGAAATGGGCACAGAAAATGGATGGATGGGCTATCTCTGTTCATAATGCTCCATCTTTATGGTGAGAGTGTGTTTATGAATCCAAGCACTTCCCATACCTTTATCCTCACCTGGATTTCTTAACTGAATGTGCTTCCTTTTCTTTAGGATCAAATAAAACCAAGTGAAGTGGTGAATCATAACAGAGTGAAATCTCTTTACGTGGGGTATCTGAGTTTATTAAAATGACTATGCGATCTGTGTAATATTTTTGCTCACTCAGACTAAAAGCAGAGCGCCTTCGGTCCTTCTGGGCTGCTAAACAAGCATAATGGCAAACCATTGGCTTATAATGCTCGCTTGAGGGCAGGAGGCCTGGGCTAAAAAACTATAAGGAAACAGACCCTCAGACAGAAGCGAGTCATGATGGGCTGTGTACTAATGGACTATATAGGTGTCATTTTGGTCCATATTGTCCATGTACTGCATCGGATGAACCATACTGAGACGTGTGGTCCTGCACATGGGTCACCCCTGTGGGGATCATCTTATGCTGAGAAAATGGTGAAGGTCTTCTTTATTCACTGGCTCATTCAGCTGTGACAATGACAGAAACAGTCAAAGAGTCTTTAGTTCCACATGAGAAGCACCATCACAAAACCTGGGGATTTTTGTGTGATGAACTTTCCAGTTAATTTATGAGATAAAGGTAATCACAATATCACACACTAAATCTATGTATGACATGACCTGCCAATTTCTTAAGTCAGCTTTGAGGATAATTCCTATAAACCGCTTTTTAACAACCGATTTCTGATCATTACTGTGTTATATTTGCCACTGGTAGTTTTCATTTTATTTATCTTAGTATTATTGACAGTTGACAATTCATCATTTAGTAATCTGTCAGATTTGCAAATATGTTCATGATAAGGGTATTCATACATATATTTTGATGACCGCTTGCTAGTTACGCAGTGGACCAATTCCAAAAAATATAGATAACCTAATTAAAAATGATTGGTCGTTCAGGGTCTGCTTGATTTTATTATTGTCATAAGAGTCTTTGCAATATTATTTTATTGTGGCTGCTATACTTTTTCATTCTGTTCTGAAAGACATTAAAACATGGTTTTACAGCACGACTTTATTTAAGGTGACTGCGGTAGCCCTATTGTTCTGACTGAAGTAGGAAGCACCATTAAGTTCTGATCTTGCATAAATCTTCCTGCTGTGAAACTAGCCGTAACGGCATGCAATGTAAATGATGGATTTATTGTGACATAGTTAACCCAGTTTTGCCCAGTTTTACATTATGTGAGTCAGCAAAGGGCAAAGTGACAGACAGAGGCTGAAAAATCCATGCATAACTCCAAACAAAGAGTTAGTTACACTCCTTAATGAGCTGAGTTTGCTTTTGAACGTGACATAGGTATAATTATCAGCCCATTAACCCAGAGCTGAACTGGAAGAGCAATGAATGAAGAACTTGGCTGGCATGTGCGGATATCCCTTTGGCAGCAGAAATGAACTCACTCGGAAAAATTCACACAGTGAGTGCAATCACACAGCACAGCGCATGGGCACAGTCAACATGCCAGCCACAGAAAAATAGGACAGACATGGGATCGATGCGACAAATCCTGCAGGAATCAACGAAGGAAAAACAAACAAGTGCTTTAGTGAGACAGAGTAAAAAAAACAATTCAGGAGGTGCATCAGTGACACGAAAGAGAAGGATGAGCAAGTTAGAGAGGCCAGGGTCACTGTTATAGGTAGAGAGCAAAAGAAGCAAAGCATTTATAGTGATTCATAACATGAGGAACAGATGGACTGAATCAATAAGACCTGCCCAGTTTTCTGACTCCTCTGCCCAAAAGGCCACCCCCCCTCTGCGAAACATTTATTGTTTAAATTACGTCAAAGTAAAATCATGTTACGGGGATTATTACTGGATCTTTAAAAGATTTAACATACTTTTAAATCTTTTAAATCTTAAATATTTGAAATCTGTGTTGTTATATTATTGCTCATAATTATTACTCTTCTTTGATTTTGCGATTATTACTCTTTGTTGCAAATACCATTGATGCGAAATTCTTACACGCGAGAAGGATTTGCAAGCTGCAACATTTAGATTGTATCTCACTGCAGTGCCCCCTCGCATGAACAATTCAGGGCTTTTCCTGCATGATAGATAAAAAGACTAAAGTCATTCATGCAAGGTGAATCTGGTGGCAAAGGGGCGCGGCTGTCGCATTCAATCTCGTTCAATTCCAGCAGCACTCCCCTTCTTGTAATCATTCATAATTACAAGTTTAATGCACAGTGATGCATTTTATTACACAGTGTTACATGCGTTAGATTGCGGGTGTGACGTGCGGGTGCACAACTGATTTCTCAGCTTCTCCATTGTTGTCAAGGTGATTAATTATCTTTGATATAGTCACAGGTACTCATCCGATGAATACAGTTCTCTTACACCTTTAAAGAGATTATCTAGATTACTTCAGCAAATATTTGCGAGAATCAACAGTACAAACTGTGAAAATCTTCATCCTCGCATGAATATTACAATATTTCCATCACACGTCCATCTATCATGCAGACACTTCGGGGGGGGGCAGCACAGGCCACCTGGTCCACTGCAGGGCACATGCATATGCAGTATTCTCTGCATGGGGAGTTTAGGGAAGCTGCATGGCTTTGGACTGAGAGGGAAAGTGTGCGGCACACAGGGAGAAAATGCAGACTCCACATGGACAGCAGTGGGACTCCTAACCCACCCGCATTTAAACACACATCCTTTCAACCTTATAATTCATCAGTAGGTAATAGGTAAAATCCCTTGCAATTATCCAGATGGAACAACAAAAATAATACCTGCTTGATTCATAGAGTAAGTGTAAGTTAAAAAGCCGTTCCTGTTTTTCTCAGTTATCTATCTACCTATGAAGGAAGCTACAGTATCTAATGTAATTTATGTGTTTGTTTTTATGTTTGGCTACACTGATTATTCCCATTTGAAAAGTATTGATGACTGGAATTCGGCATCATCATCAGTTTTGTGGGCATCTCCGTTGGTCTGAATGGATGTTTTAATTGTCTTTGTTTTAACCATGTAACTTTTCTACTACAAGGCTATTGGTTTATCTTTTAATTGAGAGTAGAAACCAGATAATCAAAGAAATGCTCCCTTGCTCACCCCATCATGTGAAATGTGTAAGAAACTGCAGTTATAATGATAAGAATGATTCTATTTATTTGCTGTTTGTATGAGTCCATAGCAATAGGAACAGGAAGTCCGTAGGAATTCATTAGGTTTCACGCATGCCATCTTACTCTCCTTGTTTAAGACACACACATGCACAGGTGAGGTACACACGCCTGGGGCATCGTTCAGGGTCATGGGCTCATGCGCTCATTCTCTTCATCCTCTTCCCATGTCCGATTTCCCCCCGCAGTCCAGAAACATGCATTTACACCGACAGGTAGATTATTATCACTCATCACTATACACCTTATTTTCACATAATTTTATCATCACGACGATTTGAGATTTAACATTACATAAGTAGTGCTATACAAAGCACTGCATGATCCCTAAACTGAAGAGAGTAATCCACTTCTGTGCAGACAGCAGAACGTACTGGTTAAGCCTAGCACACCATGGCCAGATGGGTTCTTGGCAGAATCAACTGAATTAACTCAGCCCTGTGTTATCAAAAATGTATGTTTCTGCCAGACATATTTAATATTTTCCTGCATTTGATATAAGGATGTCATAACCAAAGCTGAACTGATTAATAGCTGTGGGCATAACTTATAAGGGAATGCAGTCATAGCAGCAATTTTATATTCAGCTTAAATTCAGTTAGCACTGTAAATCTCACTGTATTTTCATTATTTTATATTCAGCTTAAATTCAGTTAGCACTGTAAATCTCACTGTATTTTCATTATTTTATATTCAGCTTAAATTCAGTTAGCACTGTAAATCTCACTGTATTTTCATTTTCATCCTAAGCTTTCATTTCCCTATGAAAAAACACAGGTTACCTAACAGGCTGGTAACATGTGATCAGAGTGCTGATCGTTACAGCAGTATCACAGAAATATTTCCAGCGGTACCATCAGCCGGGCCGCCCGCACTTCCAGTGCTGATGCTGAAGCCTCCTGTTTCCTACCTCTAGCATTGTCACTGAGACCCAGACCTCCCCAGCCTTGTTAAAATACCACCCATCAATGACTGGCAGCAATTCTGCCAACCCTTCACCCAGAGCGATCCCCTGAATATCTGCTGAGAGGCTGAACACAGACACAGTACTTGCCTTTAAAGAGCATCGTTTAATTGATCATAGCATATAAGCTTGGGTGCCCCTGCCTTGTGCCCAGGGAGCAGGGTCACTGCGGTAAAGCACTGGTTAAGCAGAGGATGGAAGATGAAGTTGGATAGATGAAGTACTTGCTTGTATTATTAAACCAGGGGTCTCCAACTCCGGTCCTGGAGGGCTACTGTCCAGTAGGTTTTCTATCCTACCTGGCTTCTAAAGAATCACACCTAGTTTTGGGCAAACACCAGGAACCTGTATTAAACTATAATAATAATAATTTTAAAATTCATAACAATCCGCCCATCCATCTTGCATAACCATTTATCAAGTACACAACAAACACAGCACATAAAGAAAGAGGCATTTGCATAGTAAGTCTCCATATTACACCTAACATCACCACTACAGCAGCCTTTTTAATGTCATGAAGTGAAAGTTGCCGTCATGGTGGAAATGTGAGATCTTTTATTAAACTGAATTATTCCATGTGTGCTATTTCAGCGGCAGCTCAGCGACACACACTGATCATTCCCTCTTCAGCACTATGCCAGAGACAGTTTTATGTAATTACTCACTTGTGTGCCCTGATTATCTTGGAGAGCTGTTAAAGTAGATAATTCATATTCTGTATATCCAATTCTTTCTAATACCTGGAAGCATTGTTTTTAAATGCATTAAATAGGCGTCACATAAATGTGTTTCACAGTGAGTGAATTGTAGTTCAAGTAACAAAATATAACAGGTTTTCTAAAGCTTGTTATTCATTGTAATATGAGATATTTTGTACATCCACCGTTTCACGTATCTACAGCAGTTTGGAAGTTGCCGGGCTTGTGGGCTACTGGCTAGATCAATGGATTTGTTAATTATTGATTGTTCTACTAAGATAGATTCTGCACTGAAGGTTTGAAAAAAATATTCTCTAATAGTCAGGCCTAAGGAGACCTTCTGATTCCTTCTCTACCTCCAGATAGTTTACAATGAATGACAATGAATTACGTGTTTTTTTTTCCTCTATTCAATCAAACCATTAATATAAATCATTTACTTCATGTAACAGTGAAATCTTTGCAAGTTCACTTCTTAAAAAATAACATTACATTCACTTATTAACATGCATTTATATGTAACCTAATCACACATTATTAGTTAGTTGTTATCCTTTTTGCTAAAGGTAATACTCATTGTATAAATGCGAAGAAGATAAATGTTTCCTAAATGTAAGAAGCATCATTGGTATATAAGCTATAAGAGCATGTATTTGCTTATATTTATAGTTGCCTACACTTTTGAATGAATGCAGCTATACATCTGCAGAGGAGTATTTAGAAATTACTTTCAATTCTGGTGACCACAACAGTTGACATTTTTTTCTCCTTACAATTTACTATAATCCTTCTGTTCACCCATTCATGTTCTCCTCCAAATTCCTTCTCCTGGGTCATCCATCCAATTTCTGTAACCACTATTCAGGGTTGCGGGGGGCTCCGGAGGCAGAGACCGACCCAGGATGGGTGCCGACCCATGACTCACACATCATTCACACCAATGGGCACTTTGGCAGCTCCAATCAACTTCAGCATGTTTGTGAACTGGGGGGGGCTGAGCACGCGGAGGAGACCCCACTGCGACATGGGGAGAACATGCAAACTACTCGCCTGTGGAGCTGCGTGCCACAGTGTTAAAGAAATTTGATTTAATAGTGTTGTACACAATATTTAACGGTGTACAACAGCATTGAAGAAAATCAAGACTGAAGAAAACACACTTACTGTGTAAATTCACAAGTGTTAATGTTAGAAGCATATAATTGCTATTCTGTGAGGATATGTTTTCACATCTTGTGCCCGTAGCCAGGACAGACTCCAGACGCAACCCTGAATAGGACAAGCAGTAACAGAAAATGGATGGATGGATGGATGGATGGATGATGATGGATGTTCTCACAGCATTATCCTTCTGTGGAAGCGGCTGGGGGGAAGGGGGGGGGTTGCATTCAATTTATTTAAACGAGGCACCAAATGGACACCAAAGACAGAGATGGGGAATTGCTTCTTAACTTTTTTACAGCATTTTCACTCAGTGTGAACCATACAATATTCTGGGGGCAGACAGACTTTAAAAATAACATCCCACTTTTCCTTCATGAAACCACCATTTACTTTCTGCCGCCGTTGATGACGCACTCATTTAGCCTTACCGTTTCTCTTGCATTTGACTGACTAATTGAGCGGTTAAAAATGTGTCTGCTCATACAAGTGTGTGAAGTGTGTTTTCAAATGGTGCTTAATTAATTTAATGTTAACTTGATCCATAACTTTAGAGGTGAAGAATTATGGGTGTTTGGTAAAAGTTGAGTTATACATTTATACAGCTTAGGTGTATATATTTGAGTGTGTCTCACACTGGTGTACTCCAAGAACAGTAACCTAATAATATCCCTTTGCAGCATGAAATCAGTTTTCTATATTTTTTTAAATGTGTACCATCTGAATAAAGAAAATAATGTAAAATTATAACAGCTTCCTGGCATGTATCGCTATAGTATGAACATTGAAATGAAAACGTGTCTTCCGTCACATCAACATAAGAAAACGTGGAGGAGATGAGACCGTCCACCAAGCAAGCAAAATAGGTATTTAGATCTGCGCTGGAGGTTTTCATCATCAGCGAGGGGCTGTAGCATTGTGTTTTTCCACTTTTTCAGGAGACTTGGCGTAGTGTTACGGGGGACGCTACGGTGGTGC
>JAABNX020000130.1:10339223-10353106 GCA_015163995.2 Mormyrus lacerda | reverse complement strand
TGTGTGGCAGGGAGCTGGGAGGGAGCAGAAACATGGATTGTGTGTGGCAGGGAGCTGGGAGGGAGCAGAAACATGGATTGTGTGTGGCAGGGAGGGAGCAGAAACATGGACTGTGTGTGGCAGGGAGCTGGAACGGAGAAATGCTGCAGTAAGTCTAGTAGCTGCAAAGGGTTGGGATTCCATCTGTCATGCAGAAATGACCCAGTTAATGAGCCAGTTGTGTTAACGACATTTGGGCACGTTGAGGGAAGCTTCATCAGACTGGTCTTAGGGACAGAGATTCAGTGATTTGTGATCCAAGCTCAAGCCTATGTCTGATGCTCTTCTGTCTCCTCGAGTCTATCAATGAAAATAATCATCAAATGGGGCTCCTTTAAGGACCATAAGCTTTGTATTCACACTGCTCCTTTACCTGTAGCAGCTGGCTGGGATCTCCTCTGGGGGGTCCAGTTTACACAATACAAATAATAGGGAACTCCCCCCATTCTCAGTGCTGGGGTTTCCCTTGCTCTGGTCCACTTTTATTTGGGGGCTCATTGTTTTAAAAAAGACTGCAGTGCATTGCATTAAGTTAATCCAATAAATGTAAATTATTCAACAGTCCAACTTTTAATACAGAAAAATGATGAAAATATGTCACATCCATGTTTTCATCCAATGTATATGTGTATATACATTATTTTGAGGATTATCTTGAAGTTTCACACCTTGTTCAGTGCAAAGTTTAATTTAACCATCATTATTCATGATGCAATTCTGACTTTTATGTACAGAATCATGCAAATATTATATAAATAATTTTATGCTGAAATTTTACTTAATACTACATATTAAATAGTTTGCCACCCATCCTCTGGGTACACTTCCTCCCACAGCAGGCAGTCAGGGGACTTTACATCTTTAAATAGCATATTTGGGTGAGTGTACCCCGTGACTGGCATCCCGTCCAGGGTGCCCCCTCCCCATGATTGCCATCCCATCCAGGGCATTCCTGCCTCCTACCCTGTGCATCCATGAAGAAGGAAGGGAGAAATAATAAAAAAAAACGGTACTATAAGTTAGTATACAAATACATGGCACAATCTATATGACATAGCAGGCAGGTTTGTAATACACGGTACTATACCGTAGCCATTTTACATCTTATAGATTCAATATATCCACCCATCTATCTCCACCCTGCTTCTGTAGTGAGGGTTGCAGTTCTGTATATTGTTCTTTAAAAACCATGTCACATCCATGTTTTCATCCAATCTGTTCCACAGGAAAGCATTTCCACAGACTGGAAAAGTAACTTGCCTTTATAACAAAAATCTAATAGTGCTTAGAATCCCTAACCCTCCCCATCCGATTCTTTAACCATCCTTTCTTTTCTTTGTGAGACACATTTTGAAGTCCTTTCAAATCACTGGAGTGCACAGATGCACTTATTCTAATGCACAACCTCAACAAAAACTTCCCTGGATTTCCTCTGGGTTTACATATCGAATTTTGTAACATGAAACCCTGTTCAGACCTGAAACTATCTGAGATCTGCTCCTTCCCTTTTAACCATTTGGTAACTGTTATCAAGGTTGAAATGTCCAATAAATGAACTTTGTTGATATGGAACTGTCCATGCAGGTGGGGTCTGATAATATTCTTTTTATGCTGTTCATATTTTGAGTCTGGCGGAATGTATGTTTAATTACATCTACTTAACGATTCCTCTTCACCTCCTGATGTTCCTTCTTCATGTTTTCTTAGTATTTCCCTGTCTGTAAGTGTGTCACCATGAATGAGGTACTGTTACTGTCCTGGTGTCTGCACAGGTCACCGGTCCATATTTGTTGTGTTGTGCACCACGGTTGTCCTTGTCTGATCCTGACGTGCTCCCACCAATGATCTATCGTGTGTGAGCCCTCCCATTGAAGCAATGTCCTTCGGGATTGATAAAGTTTTCTGATTCTGATTCTGAACTATTATGGGACCTCCTTGTGTTTCCATGCAACGGGTTCGAAGTCTTTGTCATTTGTGCGCAGTCGTCTTAAGGGCTGTTATGCGTCCCGTAAAACCGTCTCACCTCGTCTCTTCTCCAGTGCTGCAGTGCTTCAACCTACCAAGTGCCACAATACTTTAAAGAATTATCATCAAGATTTACAACTGAGTAAGAAAACCAGAAAGTGTTTAAACTGACAACCTCGGGATCCCGGCCACTGCCCCCCCCCCCCCCCCAGGCGACACATGGTCCAGTCCCACCCTCCAGAGGTGCCCATCTACCTGCCGCAGCCAGGTGTTACGTGGGCGTCCCCTTGGCCTGGTCCAGCCATTCGGGTCCTTAGAGCTGTGGATCACCCTCAGGGAATCACGCCACATGGCCGTAGTGTAGAAAGTCACGCTCTCTGACATTGTGGGTAATGTGCCTCATTCTCGACTCCTTAAGCAACCGCTCATTCGACACAAAGTCAAACCCAAGGACTCTCCAAAGTGATACATTGATGATATTATAGACACCGTAACTTGTGCTGATATAACTCAGCTTTTGAAAAGACAGATCATCTCGTTGATAGCAGCAGAACAATGATAAAATGCATTTATTTCCTCATAACAGGTACCAGCAAAAACTTTTAACGAGACTTCAAAAGGTTGAACCATGAACCCAAGCAGGTGCTGGTCAAAGGTCGTGTTCTGGATAGAGACAAATTTTGTGCCCCTGATAAAAGATCCTCCAGGATGGAGCAGGGTGCGTACTGTATGTGTGTGTGGGGGGGGGATTTCCACCATAGTAGAGATTGCAGAGTGGAGCCCCCCCACAATAAAATATACTGACCAGATGTATAATTTTTCCTGAGCATTTTTGGGCAACAATGAAGTGCTGGTTCCCCCCCCCCCCCGAATCAGCCAGGACATCCATGTTCCACCAGCACCCCTTATTGGATGCATAACTGCGTCAAACTGTGTGCTGAAGTTCAGTTATGGTCAAACTGGAATGTTTATGCCTTTTATCTGCTACGTTATATACCCTGACATTTCATCTAAAAGATGTCGTTCATCTGGGGACCTTCACTGGATCACTTTTGGAGGGTGCTGACATACCTGGAGTTCTCATCACGGAGATATTGAGCTGCACTGTTTAGAGGCATCGCTACAGGACAGAGGCATGAGCCACGGGGTGCATCATCTCATATTCACGCTGCAGCGTCTATAATCTCTCATCCTATATTAGTCCCACCGATAATAGATGGATTCTGACATTGATGTTAATTGCTTTTTTTCTGCTGGGCAGAGGAAAGTGTAGATAACTGGCTCTTTCTTTTGGGTCAGATACTCAATGGTCCTCAGCACCTTCCCTGAACAGCATGAATAATTCATCAGTATTTGCTTGTCACTGTGATCATATGTTCTTATTATCAGTTTTTTACATGGGAAGTTAGAGTGAATATCTCCTTCAACGTCTTTAGGACGGCTACCGAAATGACCGGTGAACAATCGGTGCGGTAGATCCATTGTGAATACACACATTGTCTTAGATCAGTGGTTCTCACCCCGGTCCTCGCTGCCCCAGTCCACATTTTTGTCTGCCACCTACAAATGGTTCCCTTGATCGACTGGCTCAGGTATGCAGATGATGAACCCGACTGCTTTAGCAGACCATGTTATCCATAGCCACTTTGCATGGGTGGATATTTCCCTGGATTCTGACCCTTGGTTTAAGGGTACAACAGAGAAGTTTGGAACTTGAGTCATTCTGGGCACATGCTGGGGGCGCTGGAGGTGCCCAAGCACCTACCACTTTTGCCCAAAGCATTTAATGTGCCCGTCGTCTGAGGTTCTCGATGTCCCTTTTCAATACTCAATAACTAACCATCACGTACAAAATCCCATCCCCACCCATCAGCAAAATATACCCTCTGCTGCCCCACCTCATTACAGCACCTACCCCTCCAATGGCACCGTTCAGGTCATAACTTCATACCCTAAATCACTAAAAAAAACCTGCTTTAACATCCAGCGTTGGCCGTGATATAAATTTGAATCAGCAGACACATGCCAGATTTTTACACATATTATATGTGAGCCACGTCATACAAAATATGAGGCACTAAGCAGGATGGCGACTCTGGACGCTTGGGCTCCCTCCCAGGCACAGAAACCCCCTGGTCAGACCCCAGCCCTTGGTACTTCCTACCACAGCCATCATCAGCGGTTCTCTAAACCTTCTCTGTAAATGGCAGGCACCGTCATGGAAGCCATTTTGATCCTCGGGCGTCCTTACTGGCTATCCATTAGCTCAGTGCCGTTCTGAAAACCACAGGCGTACCAAGCGCGCAGTGTGGTTTATGGAGTCCTCTATCTGCGCTGAACAAACATTGGTGCCTGGGCCATAATTTCACAGAATGTCATCCGAATCTCATAAAGGCCTGCAGCTGGCGGCTCGACGCATCCGGGGCTGAACGCTGGTCGCCTTGCCGGCATCTCTAATGAAAAGGGAGGAAGCCTGGAAACGTGTAAATCTCCTACGTTCACACTCACATAGCCTGCATTTTAAACAGCGCGCCGGGAATACAGCCTTAAATGAAACTGAGGCCATTCAGCAGTACAAGATAATTTAGTACCTGAGTACCTTTAGACCCCTGAATACCTGCTTCGGCTCAGCAGTAAAACCTGGAACGTCACATATGTCTTCAAGCAATTTTCCTATACAAACTCTGCTGTTAACAAAAGCAGGTTGTCAGCTTCCTGAACTCTGGGCAGAACCTAGAATATCCACAGATTCTCTGCCCAGATTCTCCCACCTACTGCCAACAAGTTTTTTTTCCCACTTCCGGTCCGAGCCATGTTTTTACAACGTGAAATCTGTTCTGAAACATTTGCCATTGTGTGTGATTTATAAAGCATCCCCTCAGCCTGAACGAGTGGCTCCGAATGCATGATGGATTACACTGTTTAAATGATTTAGCTCTCGCTACCCCTTCAGGCCACAGATCCTATATTGATTTTTAATTGCAAAAGGCTGTTAAGACAAGACTCATTCTTTGTGATGTGAATGAAATTAATCAAAATGTATTATTTGAAGAATACAATCTATGTGTGTATTAATGCACATTATTAATCTGCAATAAAGTAATGCTGTACCCTTGTATAGTAATAATGCATGACTTATGAATTCACAAAAAATATGTGAATACTTGAACTGATGTCTTATAAGGTGCACACACACACATAAAATATTTATTTAAATATCTATTGTTTGTTTGTTTGTTTCATATATAGCAGCTGGCAGTTAGGCATGGCAAGGGTACAGGTAAATACCCCCTTGAGGGGCACAGTTTATGGGGAAATGGGGGAAAACAGACAAAAAACAGAAGGCAGCAGCAAACAGGGCGGTCCTCCTCCGCTGGTCACATGGGCAGAGATAGCTGCTGCTTTGCCCTTTCCTCTGTCCTCCGGACCTCCTCCCCTTTGCAAGCGTTAATCTTACTGCTGAAGACAGTTCTGCCCCCCCCCCACCCCCCTCCGTTTGGTCCTCACAGTGGTCAGTCATCAGAGAATCACGGTTACCTGAGGCCTGCATGGTGTTCATCACCCCCTACTGGTTTGTGGCAGCTTCCCTGTGTCACTATACATATAAATATAGACAGGAAACGTCTTAATTAGCTTTATTGTGTCCTGTCACATGCCCAGTGCCAGCATGTACATAACTAACCCACTTCCAGGTCTGACGTTGTACTGGCTGCTTCCAGTTCCGCTAATGAAGAGAACCTGCCAGTTGAAAGATCTCCAAAAGGCAAAGGTTTGGTAATACATTTTGTTAAGGATCCAGTGTTTGAAAGTTACATTCCACAGACTCGTCATCACGCTGGCTCTCAGTGCACTTGTTCGTTTACCTTTACCCTGGCGATGTCGGGGTCCAACGCGACAGGCATAATTAACACAAAGCTCTTCTCTGAGTCTCCCTATGATAACCTTACAGACTACCCTTCTCTTTTAAGTAAAAGGGCTATAAGTGCAACCCATTTAACTGCAGAAGGCATCACACTGGAGCAGCTTAATATAAAACAGTAAAACTACATGTCAGAGTCCTGGTATTGGCATTAACAGCATCACCTTACCATTAATTGGCTCATTTTGTACCATGTGGTATACCGCAGTGTGCGTGTGTGTATGTATATATAAGGGGATATACAGTATATATGTGAGGGTGTGCATATATATATTAGTTTGCTACCAGTAACAAATAACAATTAATTTGGACCATATACTGAAAATGATTTATGTTCTTTGCTTGTCAGTGGTCAGGAGATCAGGCCTGTGTTTGCTGTAAACTACATAAATGAATAAAGACTCATCTACACACCCGCATTTTCCCCTGATGCAATTTAGCTGAAATGTCAGCTGCCTGCCTCTCTCTGCCCTGCCACCTGCTGTCAGTCGGCTGCACCAGCAGCTGAAGCAGCATCCAGCTGCTCAGCATTAACGCAGGCGATTCGAGGGACTCTGGGGGCCCTAAGCAAAAAACTCCAGCTCCCCCCCAAGTATGGTAAAATTTATTACCTTTATTTTACAATCGAAGTAAATTAATAACATAAACAGAGAGAATTTATTTTCACTTTGTGAAAAATAGAATATCCGAAAAAGCTGATTCGTCGCTGTGATGTACTCTGCAATAGGTCGCCCTCGGGGGCCCCCTCACAGCTTGGGGCCCCCAGGCCATTGCTTGCCCAGCCTGTCATGTCGCTATGCCTCTGATAATTAGTAGCCTTGAAAGTTTACAGATCTTCCAACTTCTAACATATGATGACCTCACATTTCAGTAATATTTAAAAGAAAAAATGTATTTTACTTAAAAATATATACTTTATAGTTTTACCTCAGTACACTATACACAATTAGCCATATGCATTCTGTAAAAAAGCAAATTGATGTAAGTTTCTATTAAGACTTTAATTGGTAACCTTGGGCAGCTGCTAGAAACATCAGGGACTGCCAGTCTACGCCAGGGCACAAGGTGGGGGCACTCCCTGCACGGGATGCCAGTCAAGCACGGGGAACATATGCAGCTACACACTGATGTCTTTGGAGAGAATCACATGACACAGGAAGAACAGACAAAGGGGTGGGATTCAAATCCCCTACCCTGGAGGTATGACAATGACAAGGCTACCCACTGGGCAATCATGTCACCTGTAGACAGCGACAAAATGGATAAAACACTAAAGTAAAAATCCATCCATCCATCCATCCATGCTTGTCCTATTCAAGGCTGTGGGGGGGTCCACAACCCAGATTCTACAGGCACAAAGCAGGTAAAAAAACCCAGGATGGGGCCCCAACCCATCACAGCGTGAAAATACAATGTTATAATATTATTATTAAATGCATATTTATTGCGTATTTAAAGAATTCATGTAGTTTTAACACTAACATAACAACACAAACCGATTACAAATTACAAAATGTAATTGGTTAAAGTAGACCATTTCTTATATGGTGTGTAAAAGTGCTAAAAATAATGGCAAAAGCGAGGTGTACTATGTGTTTAATCTAACAGACCCCAGCTGAAAGGGAAAACATTTTAAATTGGTATTTGTTCCTCAGAGATCTTAGCAATGTGTTTTTTTTTTCCTTAGTTTGACATCTCATTTCCAAGTCAATGTCAGGGGATGGCAAAATATTATTCTGTGTGTCTGTGTCTGTGTGTCTGTGTGTAAAAAAAGTTTATAAGCTGGAGCAGACCTGAATAAAGACCAACTGAGACCAAATTGAGAAGAGAATTCAGGTTCCTACAATTTACCAGTAAGAATAACGAGCCTTTTTAAACAGCCTAAATCTCTCCTACTCATTTCCAGTAACCACACTGTCAGATAAGTATCAATCTGAAGAGTCATCACTTGACAGACATCGTCACCTAAATTCAATTATCAGTAGGCAAATGATGAATCATATACGTTCCTTCCTTGCCTTCCTTCCTCCACAGAAGCCCAAGGAAGGACGCCAATAAGCAATGTACTGTATATGGCAAGGAAATCCCAGGTGAACCCAAATAATTCACTGAATACAGTAAGAGACTGAAAAGCAGAGAGATGTACTGCCTTTGTTTTCTCTATCCAGCTGCCGTTTGCCCCCCATGTGCTGCATTACGGGGATATTCCTTTGTCTTGTGTCACATTTCATTACATTTAAGTCACTGGCCAAATGACCCCGCCCCCCCCCTCCCCCCCCACATCTGCGACATAATCCATTTGGCCCGGGAGGGGCCTCTGGGGACACACTGCCCCTCCGCTGCCTCTGCTTGTTATTCTCTTGTATGACATTTAGGACGGTGAATCCAAACATGTCTCTAAAATACAGAAAATCAGAAATGTTCAGAATTGCCACTGAAAATAGACCAAAAATATATAATCATTGTGTAAGTATGCATTCATCTATTGCAAGAATTCACCTATTGTATAATAATCAGAAATCGGAGACTTGAAGGAGGTAAAAATAGCACAACTGTTGTAATATGAGGCAAAGAGGATGCAAAAACAATAATTTTTCACATCAGAAAATCCATGGAAGCTTAAGACTTATAATCTCACTTGTACACAGAAAACCATGTTCTATTTTGATTCCCATCAGGCTGAAGCCATCAGGCGGAAACCATTAGGCGTTCAATTTCCACAGCGTCGTGCATGCGGGGGAGGGGGATAGGAGTCGTGAGATCATTAAGATGGAGGAGAGTCACGTTCCTTTTTCATTCGCTGAGCCGTGCCTTCCCCTTCCCATCGCCACCTACTCCTCCGCAACGTGGCGATGACTCATAATCACAAAGCGAATGACAATGATCCCTGCGAGGACATGTTTCCAAAGCAACCTGCCTCGGGAACGCTTTATCAAATGTATGCTTTGCGGGGAACATTTCAGTCCCTCTTTTACTTTGTGCTGATCACCTGACCTTACTCACTCAACCACAGCAAGCAAAGATAAAGCATAATAAATGTCTAATAAATAGCAAACTCTTAATGGAATTTGGGTGAACATTACGCTGCGCTATAATATTATTAAATTGTTCCTGTTTAAAGTGGTAGAATTGTACTCATATTAATAAATGACCATTTAACTATTTTATCGTGAAAAACTTACATTCAATCGGACACAATATTCTGCCCTGTTCTATTAATTTTAAAAAATATTTATTTGATCTTTAAGATGCAGTTTCTTTCAAAACGCATTAGCTAGGGGTCTGATGTCTAAATGCCAAAAGAGTTTCTTCCATTTAGTTGTTTTGCTAATGTGTTTGTCTGAAGCGACACACGGTTCCATCCCATTTATTGTGATGCTCGTCCTACTGTACCTGCGCAGTTCAGCAGGTTCAGTCCTTTGCTCAGTGGGCTGCAGCAGGACTCACCTGGGGCCAGAGACCTGGGGCTACCAGATACAGATTCACATCCTTAATTTCCGCACTCTATCGCTTCCTCTGCTTAGGTAGTTTGATGTCTTCAGCTGTGTGAAAATCAGGAAGCGATCAGAGTCCTTAATGACAGCAAAGCAATTATGGCAATGATTTCTGCATACTTTCAGAAAACAAAGTGATCATTAAAATGTATTATGTTTTTTTTATTATTATTCATCGAGTAATTAAAGTAGTGTACATGTTTTAATGATATTAATTAAATCAATCATGACTTGCTCAAACCTTGATTAATTTTAAGTGGTGCATGGGGCACTCATTTACACTGTTTTTGGCTGTGCCTTTAATTGCATATGGAAAGCGACTTTTAATTAGAACATATACATGGCATCATAATAATTAGCGCAAAGCTGATTGTGTTCATGTCAGCAAATCATCTTTTATACTCTCTTTCGTCTGAGAGTTTCATAATATCGGATGTTTTCATCGAAGGCAACATGCAATTTCCACCTATTCATACAGCTTGGTATTTTACTGGGGCAATTCAAGCTAAGCACTTTGAAGAAGGTTATGGGTTTATATATTCTTAACCACTACACCTCCTGCTGTTCCAGTTTATTTTTTAATATTAAAAATGTTGTGGGTGCTATGTTTATCTGCGGTCCCTGAAAACATTGTAAATATGTGTTGCTTTCTGAATCCTTACAGCATTCTTCCCCTGCCATATCTCTGCTATTTATCACTTGGTTGATTTATAACAGGAAGTTCTCAGATGCTGCCAGATACACCTGCAGAAAGTAATGAAAAATTGACTTGTCGATATTGTTCAGACAAACGAATTTGCAATGTCTGGGCGCTGGAAAACTAAGGATTTCGCATTTACAACATTTATACGTGTTTCTTACCTTGACTATAGTAATGATGATATAGAAACGAACTTCATTGGTGCCAGAAGGTCTTATCAGGCATGTACAAATTAACCAGTAACTAAAACATACAAAAGGAAAGAAAAATAAATATTCTATTGCCTTCAATGTGGAATAGGTGTGTGCTGCAGTGTAATTTTTCTTATGCTGGGGCATCATGAAGGAGGGAAAAGAATGATGACTTAAGGAGTGGCTCCAACGAAAAGGGGGGTTTATTCACAAAACAGAACAGAACACAACGCAAAGCAGAAGCCAGGAAATAAAGAGACAACGAGGAGTCAAAAAGAAAACAGGAAAATTAAAACCAAACCAAGGCACAACTAAAGAAGAGAGCAAAACAAGGATCAAGAGTAGAAAACAACCTCAGCTACTGTATCACACATTAACAACTACAGGACTAACAGGGAATAACTATCAAAAATACAGCTAACAAACGCATAGGAACACAGGAATACAGCCAGACAGGAAAAATGGCCACAATGAACCAACATAGGACAGAACAAGAACAGGCACTTAAATTCTTTGACAACAAGGCTAACAGTGTGGCCAGTGTGGACCATGACAAAATCAACCAATCAGAACAGGCACTGGACAACAAGAAACAAGTGGAATAAATTACAATTAACAAACACAGAGACTAGGAAGCCTTAATAAACACTGTGTTAACAACACTATAGGAATGACTATGAACATAAGTAAAAGCAAAATCAAGGCACAAGCAGGGTAAACCTAAAACAAGCACACAAAGCAAAGCAGAAAACTAATAAATATTAAATAACAGGAACATGGGACTGGAGGGTATCGGCCTCAGAGCTGCTTGTTCAACCCATTGAGCTACACAATGGCCCAGGGAGCAGGGAAACACACTAGGGACCGAGGGAACGGGACAACCAGCAACACCTTCTGGCCAGACGGGGAGAAAACAAATGGGACACCGACCCTGACAGATTTTCATATTTAGCACTCATATGATATAACATAGCAATGACAATCAATATATTGTACAAAACATTATATACTTAGGTTTAAGGGTATTTGCTTTTCTGTTAGTCATTTAAGCATCTTGTTCACTTACCCGGGGAGGGAGTGGGGGCATTGGAGGGGCATGGATACCCTGGCAAATTCAGGGGGTCCGAGAGTTTCCCGGGACCCTTGGATATGTGAAATCATGTGTAAAATCTGGTGGGGGAGGCGCGGTGACATTTTGTTGGGGGGCGCAGAATTTCTTGGTACACCCCCGTAGGACCAAAGACAGAACATGATGGGAAAAGAAACATGGGTTGAACAAAACTGTGGAGAGGAACAGTAAACGATGAGAGAGAAGACGGCCTTTTCAGTTCCAGCAGAAAGGAAGCAGGCTGAAAAACAAAATAGATGGTGAGAATGAATAGTCACATCACCTGAATTCACCCCGTTTTACATATTGTATTATTTCATGGGGACATATTTCCTGTTTTTCTGGGAAACAATCAACACGTGTCTGACACAAAAAATGATGTATTTTATTTAGCTCATTCTTTACTCCAACACTGATTACATTATACATTATTTACCAAATATGGTTTTTATATAGTTTTTATTAAGGGTATTTCATTTTGTCACTGAAGGTGGAGTGCATTGACCGGTAGTTTTACAGCACAAATCCTGCTGGAATTTTATTTTTCCATGTGTTTATCCATAATCTGCACCTATTTAATCACTAATTTTAACCTGCTGCTCAGGTTCCCTCAGGAGATCACCCCAACCTCTCTGCGACCCGATATAGTGCTCTGGTTCTCGCCAAGGCTGTCATCATGGTCGAGCTGACCATTCCGTGGGAAGAAGGAATGGAGTTTGCCTTCAAGAGGAAGAAGGACAAGTATCAGAGCTGGCAGCTGCATGCTCACGGGCCGGGTGGAGGGCTTTCACATTCCCACTGGAGGCTGGTTGCAGAGGCTATGCAGGAACATCAGCTCAGTGTCTCCTCAAGTCCCTGGGCATCAGAGGTACCAATCTGAAGAGAGCCATCAGAGGTAATGCTGAGGGGGCAGAGCAGGGGAGCTTCTAGCTCTGGCTCTGCAGGAAGGACAAGCAATGGGGGAAGCCGGGATCTTAGGGCCGGCTGCAGGAGGCGGTAGGGAGACGTCCCTATCGCTGCTCCACCACCCAGAGATGTTCCAGGATTAAAGGAGCGAAACATCGGCGAAGGGTGGCTCCCGGCTGACGACCCTGCAGCCAGAGAAGGGCACTGTCGGAGGTGCGCCAGCTAGAGACGCCAAGCAGGTGGTTCCACCCACTCTGCCTAATAGTATTCGTCTTGAGTGCAGATTCGAGCTTTAAGTGTAGAATTATGTAATAGGCTGAGAAAGTTTTTCCTATCCTATCCTATCTAAAAAAAAAACACAGTTTCTTCCACACAATCCTCAATGACTGACTCCTCCTAAAATACTGATTAGCAGATAATGCTTTAGTCGATCAGCAGGGGGTAGTAGCCTGACTCCCCAGTATGTTTCACTGAACAGCTTTCTTCAGACTGACTGATATAAATCACAGCAGAGACAATCACACTGTACTCTGGGAAAACATGCTCAAATTTCAAATTAAACATGAATAAAAACATTTCATTTTTATTAAGACAGCTGCATAAATCTTACTACTTTAAAGCCAAATAAGAATTAGCTAGGGGGAAAGGCAATAATGATTAGAGCATCAAAATAGTTTACAGTTTTGAAATGATTGGTGAACCTCTATCGGCATGGCAATGCATTTCAGTAACTGTTAGGGGTGCTGTAAAAACATTCTAGCTTTGTCATACATCTTTAATTAAACAGCCATTTTGTTTCTAAAACCTCTATGGCATAGTTGTTATTGTATTGTTGTTAATGATTATATTATGACTTCACCTTTATTATTGGGTAATTGATTAAAAATCCAGGGGTGAATGTTGCAACAATGTTATGTTTTATTGGCTTTTTGTTTGTTAATCATTTCATATTAGGCTGAAATGTTTCAATGGTTTTCAGAAAACTGTCGCAGACAATTCAATTATGCTTTTATTACAGCATGAATTTTTATGAGCCAATAAACACACCAGAAGCCTATTACTTTAATATTACAGGTATTAATTGTAAGCTTTTGATATAATGAAATTAAATCAAAACTCATTCGTTAATTTAAATTTGGTTTGATTTTTATAAATGACTAATTAAAACAAATGCATGATAAAGTCCATGTATGGGGCACAGGCTGATCTTTTTCCGTACTCTGTAAAGCAAACTGAAGTAGATTCATCTGAAAATATCAAAAACTCTGTGCTTATCAAAGACAATAAGACAACATAAGATAAGGTGCTTCCTTTGTGTATTAACCTGCTTACCCAGGATCAGAAGAAACAGAGAAATGCTGTATTTCATTTCCTGTACAGGGCATTTGAAATGAGTCCACCAGCTTTTTGGGCCCAAAGGCCGTCTTTTACACTGTTTCTTTCCAGGCTATTGGAAGGCAAAAACTGGCCTGGGAAACGTAACTAAAAAAACAGCAGAATGCTCATCAGACTGTCAAACTCAACAGATCGGGCCATGTTGATGACCGTCTCCCACATTAAA
>JAABNX020000130.1:10296467-10308821 GCA_015163995.2 Mormyrus lacerda | reverse complement strand
CAGGTCTCCATAACTGCTTTAGACTCAGAGAACGATACAAGCAACTCTGCTTCAGGAAATCCAAACAGAGCCAAACAAATGATTGTTATTTAAAAATCACAAAACGTGCTCATAAATACCAGATAAGATCTGAGTAATTATACAGAGCCTAACTGAGACCTAAACATGAATGATATGTGTAATCGCTAGACCAGGCCCGTATTAGGAAATCACATACAAACCCTTGGGAATTTACATAAATAGTTTTATAGTGGCTTTGGGATAAAACGTTTAATTACCATATTTATAGCCTGAAAATGCGCCACTGGATGAGAATTGATCACTTTAAATTGAATTGCATAATCTTTTTACAGAGCAACTTGGGTAGAGATATTTTAATAATCTTATTATTTTATGTCTTCATTTCCTTAAAAACCTCATTTACAGAAAATGTTACGAGTCAGAGCAGTGGAAATGTGTAATTATAAGTTTGAATGAATGTGTTTAAATTAAATACAGCTATAATCACACCACCACTGCCAGGACTGTTTTTAAAGACCCATAAGCTTTCTTACACATGTAGGGTAATTTGTGTAATTAAGATATTAGATGTCCATATGAAACTAGCCAGCTGGAAGAAGTCTACAAACAGAATGCAGAACAACACTTTGTAAATCTGTAAGTCCATCCGTAAGACACATCAGTATTTGAAAAGCCAATCATGATGCACCTAAGCAAAGTGTTACTTCAAAGTTGGAATTTTGCAAGTAGCATTTTCCTCATTTATGTATGTTTGTAGATTTTACTGGGTGACCCATTCTTGAAGGTACAAAACCCAATGCAGAGGAGAGTAGGCCACAATATCCACAGGGAATCTGAGGAAAATTAGGGTAATGAGTGCCCTCTTGTGGTGGAGTACAAAATAATGTGATTGTCTTCCAATCTGAGGAATGCTGTGTCCAGAGATCCCAATTTGCAATTATAAATATCAAAAAGAGCTGACCACTGTAGTGAGTGATTCTTAGGAGGCTATTTGTGTATTAGATTGTTCAACGTAACTACTTATTTATACTCAACTATATGAATTTTTATACAACTACTTATTTCTTATACATATTTTAAATGTAATTATAGATTATACTTAATTGATCAATCCATCTTCTACCCACTTCTGCCCATCTAGGCTACAGTTAATATTAGATTTTATTTGCCATTCTGACTCTTTCAGACAAGTGTACATCATTACACCACTTGGTGGCAAAAGAGAGGGCATCTCTGCGTTATCTGGTTCGCCAGTGAACAAACCAAACATTGAATCAGTCATTGAACAAACTAAACGAATCACGGCAGTGACAAACAGAAATGGACAAGATTTGGAAATGCCATATATAGAAGGACTTTAACCTTGAAGTAACTAAATCACAATTACAAATGCACTGCCACAAGGAGTCATACTTGGCTGAAAAGCTAAAAAAAATGGTTTGACTGTCAGCAATTTTCAAACTGCCGAAAAGTCAGTGCCTTCATGTTTGTTTAATGTGTCAAGGGGAACAACGTATGCCCAATATGGACAAATAACATCAGAAAAAAGGGTAACAACGTCTGTAATTCAAACTAGCAAAAGCTTTTCCGAATAAGCTGAATGGGTGACTAACTTTTGCTTGAATGATTTCTACATATATACATACGGTTTCTGTTGATATAGTTTCGTGTAAAATCTATTCCTGAAATACGAAATGAAATAATTCTATTTATATCTAAATGAATAGCCTCCGTTGACTCACAGGGTATGGATCTCAGCTCTAAGGGAACATAAATGTCTCCCCAATGTGATAGAAAAACAGTTATTTTGACCCTGTGGGGACATTCTTAATGGACTAAAATGGTTCTTGCACTAGTTCTTATGTTTAAGATATTGTCTTAAGACGTCCTTTGTAAATCTGTGTACTCTTGATGGTATTCTTCTTTTCTTGCACATACTGTATTGTTCTAGTAAGTGTTCCCCTGTATGTCTTTTTGGTCCTGTACTCCATGTTTGGCATTTGACCACAAACAATTCTGGCATGTTTGCACATACTGGCAATAAAGTGAGTTCTGATTCTGATTTTTTGGTTCCTACAAGGGAAAACTCAGTTTTATAAAGATCTATGACTGCAATCGAAAAACTATAAATGCCAAAAGTTTTTTCTTTGGTTACTTATGACTAAGATTATGGTTAGGTTGGGGTTAAGGTTGACATAGCTGGGATTATGGTTATGCCCATAGAAATAAATGGATAGTCCCCAAAACGATATAGGAATACAAACGTGTGTGTGTGTGTGTGTGTGTGTGTTTGAGCCCTGTGAGAGCCTGACATGCCTCATAGGGTGTCCTCTACATCGTGGGACTGGTTCTGGAAGACGGATGGATGTAGTTTAAGTGTATCTTTCATTTGTGTTGTTTTTAATAGTTCCGAAGACACTTAAAACTTGTTCAAAATTAGTACATTGTTGTGGAGGACACCCGGAATATTAGGTGACTAATAATGGCTGCTTTTAGTCATGTGGAGAGGGGATTGCTGAATAATGCCATCAGCATGGAAATGAGCTTGTGAACATGATACCTGCATTCTGGGAGAATGAGCAAAGCCTCCTCCCTCCCCAGGTCCTCTTACTGCAATCACTAAGTAGGTAGGAGGGCCTGTACCTGCCGCCCTATGTCATGTGATTCGCATTACTGGGGCAGAAATCCCTTTATCACACCTCCCGTCCATCTGTGTGTGTAGAGTGACTTACGACAGATCCTGGGCTCTGCTTCTGCTGACATCTCAAGCTGTAATGTGGGCCACTGAAGAACCTGCACATGTGCAGCCACCGGGACAACAGAAGCAAGAGGGGAAAATGTCAGAGTGGGAAACCATGAGAAAATATGTATACACACAATAGTAGGGCATAATTCATGACTGTCAGGCCAGATAGTGAGAAATGCCTTATGGTTTACTTAGGTGGGCAAGAAGGACCAGATGTTTGCATATCTGTCACCATTTACACCATGTCAACCCAGCATGTGGCACAAGAATATATATATATATTTCAGTTCCCAGGGTGCTATGACAACCAGACAAATAAAGGAACACAGCGAGTGTAGCTTAGCGTGGAAGTCTCTCCATACTACTCTCAGAAACACAATACAGCGCTTTCCCACCGAAGTTCCAGAACCCGGTTCCAATTTCCTGGCCCATCTCAACTGGCATGTTTTGTAGCTTGTGTGTCACTTTCCCATCGCACAACAGTAACTGTGACTTTTATGCTAAGTTGATAAGTTTAGTTTAACAGACGGCAACATGACATAAGTTCTTGCTAAGGAAAAAAAAGGTTCCTGCAATGGGAAAGCACTTATAGAGCACTTAAATTAATGAATCGTTTGACACAAAAGGGACTGAAACGTTCTAGCTGAGATGTATTTTAAAAGCTAAAAAGAAACTGCTGGAAGTGATGAGCAATTTCCAAAGCAGCATAATGGAAGGTCTCATTATAATATCAGAATTTCATTCCAAAGTGTCACAATTTCGGGGATATATTAGGCAGGGACGGAGAACAGAGCCAAGTGACCTGGGGACCGGGGGAGGCGACAGGGACTATATTTGGTTACATGAATGGGGACAGAAATGGGGATGAAATGGGGACAAAGCAAAAAAGTCAATTTAGCTTCAGGATGAGGGAAAAAAAGACCAAGTTTAGGGCTCATTTTCTGGGAAAAACAGAACCTAATTTTAGGTAGCTGGTAATACGGCAAACTGAATGAATTTGCCCTCATCTGACTTCACACACACTAGTCACTATATAGATCTGAGTTAGGAAATGTTCTTTCTCCTTGGAAACATTACTGTGATACTGTAGAATTACACTCTGTGATTGATACTGTACTTTCACCAAAATTTCAGTTTTGGGCAGATTTCAGCTTTGACGCCATCTTGGGAGCACAAGCATAGTGACAGGACAGGTGAGGCAGGAAATATCCTGGGCCCCCGAGCTGGGAGGGGGGTCCTGAGGTCATCATGACAACAAATCTGCTTCATTTATTCTGTTTTTCACAAAAATGAGAATGAAGGACTGTTCTTTATTAAATCTTGTTTGTTGGTATTATTCATTTACTGTAGATTTCACACTAAAAGACGATGGGGGGGGTGAGTTGGAGGCCCCATGGAGTTTTTTTGCTCAGGGCCCCCAGAGTCCCTAGATTCGCCTCTGCTCAAGAACTACGTGAGGGAGCTGCTCTGTGAGAAGAAGTCAGGTGACTTCCAGCATATCATGGCTCCATTGAAGGGTGAGGCTTTTCTGTTTCTGTTGCAGTTAAGACACCACAGAGGCAGGGCTGCGGTGCGTCGCCATATACAGCTGGTGAACAAGGGATGCCAAAAACAACTGACACAACGGCTGTGAGCTGTTTCGGCTTATGAGTAAAACCTTCTTTGCTGAACTGAACCAGTGGCAGAGTCTCCCTCTCAACCGTGACATTTAGTTGCTTAGGTAACATTTTCCCCACAGCTTACAATTTTCAGTTCCATTTATACAAGGGGCTATTTTTACTAAGGCGATTGAGGTTAAGTATCATGTTAATGGGGGCCAGAGCACAATGACTCCATTCAGCTGCCTGAGTCTCTCTGCTGCCTGCACACAAACCTGCACTGGGATCATGTGGGATCCAAATCCTGTTTATTAAGACAAAAATAATATTGGTAGTAGCTGACTAGGACTGGTGCAGAGACTGAGTGGTTAGCACTGTCTTACAAGTGTTCAAGTATCCAAATATTGCCTGTGTAATTAGGCATTCTCTGTACTGCTTTTATCCTGTTGTGGGTTATGGGGTTCTGGGGTATATCTTAGATACAACAGGCACAAGGTAGGGAATAACCCAGGAATAACCCACATTCACACCTAGGGACAATGTTACAACTACAATTAGCCTCAACATGTTTTTGAACTGTGGGAGGAAACCCTAGGAAATCTCACAACGACACAGAGAGATCAGGCAAACTCCACACACACAGACTCAAACCCTGCTCTGCTGAAATGGACGTCGATTTGGGTATTGGCAGTAGGGACATTTCCCTAACGATACTGTGGGAATACTACATGTGTTTATGGGCAGAGAGGTTTGGGGCAGATTTGGTCTCTACAGTACCAATGATGAAGCCAAATCTACACCCTTGTCAGCAGAGGTGTGAGGCAACTGCGTTGACCACTGTGCAATCCTTATGCATATTAGTGTCTCTAAAATTGCCCCTAGTGGTTGGCTGTGTGCGCCCTGAGATGGAGCAGCGTATCATCTAGGCTGTTCCCCTGCCTTTCTCGCCGTCATTCTTGGGGGAGGCTCCAAGCTCTTGGTGACCCTTCCTTGCTGGGTAAGGAAAGCAGGTGGATTAGTAATCTAGACACATGCAAGATGCTTTGACAAAAGGCATAAATAAAGGGGTTGCTAATGGATTTAAAGCATTTTAACACGCAACATACAGTATCTAGAGCAGGATCTGGATTTTCTGGTGTGGGTCACTACTTAGAATCTGGGGATTCATTACCCAGGTAAAACGCTTTCCAGATGCTGACAGCAGAAGTATCTTCTGCTCAAACAGGAAATCTGCTCCATGTCCCAGTAATCCAATTAAAAGCTCATGACTTTGCCAGCACAGCTGGAGTGTTATCAGGAAACTGAGATTAAATCTAACGGTCGGCCACAGAAATGCCTGCGCCATTGATCGTTTGCGGAGCTGCCCGTTTGCCCACTCCCACACCCATTTTAAAAACAAAATTAACGCAGCCCCAAAAATGTCAATATGGTGGCAACTGGCCAGGTTCCGGACTACAATTACTGGGTCTCTGCCAGAAGCGAATGTGCTCAACAGCTAGCGGTGTAGGAACCAGGTGGGGGGGCCTGTACCTCCAATATTTAATTTGGCTTCATTCATCTGCCCAATAGATAGACCTTGGTATTTAAATTATGTTCTACCCCCCAATATAAAACTCACTCTTACACCATTATTAACAGCTAAATCTCATGAGATATGAACAGCTAGTAATAGCTCATTAAACAACACATTGTTTTGTGTAGCACATGTAGTGTAGGAAATGTAGTGTACTATACATATACTGCAGACAATGTAGTGTACTGTACATGTAGTGTAGAAAATGTAGTGTACTGTACATGTAGTGTAGAAAATGTAGTGTACTGTACATGTAGTGTAGAAAATGTAGTGTACTGTACATGTAGTATAGTCTTACATTTTCGTATAGCTTCCATCAAGGAGAACTGCTAAAATGACAGGTCTATTAAGGACGCCCACTAAGGACAAAGTAAAGTGTCAGGGACAATCAGTGACTCCTGAGTTATGCTTGCATTAAATTCCAGGCTAGCTTTTAACATTCAGTAGAGGAATTCAGCTTCAGCGAGGTAGAAGGCCAAGCCATGAACAGAGACAGGTGCACTGGCACAATACAAAAGATTTAACTTGGATCAATATTTTGTACTCGTCATGAACTTCACAGAGGGCCAAGAAGGAATAACAATCAATGCACATGACATGAGATAAGTGATTGGCACTTTTGAATGTAACATTACAGTCCGACTGGAAGGAGATTATACAGAGTGTAAATCCTGATTAATTATTCTGGACAAGAGCCTCATGACATAGTCAGAAACCTGGAATGCACCTCCCTGGTATTGTGATATAAAAAGACTCTTGCACGAATGTGTGTTTTCATTCCAGCCCAAATTTGAGGTAAATCACCCACTAATGAGTCGTTGTGAGTTCATGTTATGTTGCAGCAGGGTTTGTTTTACATCTGGTATATTTCAAAACGCTCCTATTGGCAAAAACCATTTGACAAGTTGATACATGGTCATTAGGTTGTTGTGATGCTGTAGAACACATTACTTAAAAATAATAGAATATAAAAGGTAACTAAAATCATTACAATGGCACCTAAGCAGATATTGCAAAGAGCCAAAAACCACACAGGATTCCCAGCAGATGTGGCACGGTCCATGTTTAACTCCAAAATTCTGTCCCTGATTCCTCCTCACTGCCAACATCATTGACAGTTAGTCTTATCAGAGCCAGCTTAGGTTAATCAATGACCACAGGTATGAAATAAATACAACCAGCTTTGTCAAATGGTTCTCCTCATACTTGCTAACCCCTAAAAAATACTTAAATTATCCTCATCTATTGTCTTCATCCCTGTCAGATTTTTCAGTTTAATGAACGGAACTAATTTTAAGAAAGTTGGTTGGCTGGAATCCTGGTTGAATGTCATCTTGAATTTAAGTAGAATGCAGGGAAACAGAGCTGTAAAACTGAACAAATTCATTCACTAACTCACCATTAACTGGATTTCATTCTGGTGGCAGCATTACCGGCTTGAATGAGGATTTAGAAGCTTTTCCAATCGGGTCACCGGAAATGTGGATCGAGGTCACTGGGCCACTGGCTAAACACAGGGGAGCAGTGGGGCTGTAAATGTTTTAATGTTCTCTTCTAGAGCTGCCAGTTGACTATCTGCTACTTCAGCCATCCTGCAGATTTCTTGCTCCCACCAGAATAGTGCAATTTCTGTTTGGCTTGAAAAAATGCAGGCAGTGAACAGAGATAAATGATGCTCCAACATTCAAATTACAATGGTAGGTCTTGCTTCACTGTCGTCTACTGAAATCATCTCTGGAAGGGCAGTAATAGCGATATATGCTATATATGCTACGTATTATATATTCTCAGCAATTAGATAACATAACCGTCTGTGAAATTGGCCCTTTTTTGTATTCGGATTTAGATTTGGGAGAATAAAACGGATAAAATGTCAAAACAACAAAAATTTCTAAAATCATTTGCAGTCATGAGCGGGGATCATCAACCTGTGCATAAACAGACAAAGGCACCACGAGGCAGGACCTGCCTGTGTCTGTAGGAAGAATGAAGAACCCAAAGGAGACAATGACATGGGGAGAACATGCAAACTGCACCCAGGGACGCGTAGCTCAAACCCAGGTCCCGGAGGTGTGAGGTGACAGTGCTAACCACCATGCCACCTCACGTTATAGACCTTCAAAACTAAATTTCATTTTTTCATCTTTTTCAATACTGAGTCTAGTGACATATTTATTTAAAATGTGCATTGGTCAATCTCAGATAACTTTATTTCATTCACATGAACTAGTTCTTTTGTGTTCCCCTTTATAAAGTGTGTATTTTAAAGAAACGACTGGTTACATGTTCCCAAAATATATATTTGTTGTTAAAAATCACTATATATGCATGCAAGTACTTTTCTTTCTATTTGAGTAGCAGGACTGAAAATAACAGAGTTTAGCATAAAAGTGGCAAATCAATGAATCAGAGTCACATGTCACCAAACCTAATAGTATGATGACGTTGAGCACATTCAAGTAATTTATCAAAAATGTATTTTTTAAAAAAAGATTTTTAATAAAATCTTAGAAATTATTTGGGTTAGTGGACTGAGCCTGAGCTTCAGATATACTTAGAATATCATCAAAAACTTTTGGTTTTCCTGTGGTCTTTGGGTGTCTGAGATAATGCAAATTCCACTTGAATATGCCACTTGTGGAACGTGCCAATTTTTTAGGGCTGGAAATGTGTTTAGGGTAACAGGACACCTTTAGTCTGGGGACACGACTAAAATATGTATGGTGATGCTGCGTGGCTAAATCACTAGTAAACTGGAATGCATTGCATCGGACTGTACATAGTGTAAATACTTATGTAAGTGTACGTCCCTGATAAGTAGTTATGTCAGTGAATGTAAGTGGGTCACATTCTCTTGACGTGGCGAATATAGTGTTCTCCAGTTGTGGTGTGTTTGAAATACCAACCCCCCAGTGGTGTTAGATGTGTGTACTGGTGACTTCCCCTATCTGTGTTCCTGTTGGCGTTCTCAGGCAGCAGCACACAATAAAACATTGCTTGTCGTATGTGCCACTGCGTACTTACTGAGCAGATCTCACTGCGCTGACACTACAATACTGGTGTTAGAAGTGGGATGTGGGATGCATTTGAAAACCGCATCCACGACATACATGCAATGTTTCCCGGACAACAGCAGTGAGGACAGTCGCCCCCGGGCACTGAGTACAGTACTTTCCCATTGTGACTTGATGGGTTTAGTGCATCCTGCCCACTGCACTACCAGTGCATGCTTGTGACAAAGAGCGATAAACTGCAAGCAGGCTCAGCCATGAGGGAGACGTCGCTTGTACTGTACCAGCCACCAATGAGCCTTCACCCCATTGTCATCAAGTTACGGAGGACACACACTGTTGAGCAATGGAGGATATGGCGTTCACCATCACCCTCATCTGCCTGAGTGTCCTCCCGGGCTCAAACCAGATGGCCCCAGAGGGGAGGAAGATGCTGGGAGTTTGCCTCCATCACTGGATCGTGCACCCCGATGAAGTGGTGGCAGTGGCTACAGATCACTCTGGCAACATGAACCACGGAATAGGAGGCGTGGCTGGCTGGTGTTCCAAATACCCGCATCATCGGGCCAGACTTCTTGTGGTGCCTGGGCACAAACATCAGCATGTCTGCAGCCACACTCCACCTCAGCCAAGGCACGGTTCCCCTACAGCAGGATGACGACCAGCCATGAAACTAGCAGAAACAACTGCTGACTGTGGCAAAAGGGGCTACCATGTCCCCAACTGTGTTGGCCGAACCCAACGCACAGCTAAGTTCCCTGGTTCAGTACAAATGGAGCAGTGCAGCAGTGCAACCCTTTCTGGAAGCAGCACAGGCAGTTATCAAGCTGTGGCAGCAGATCATCGTGGGCTTGACAGCTAGAGCAGTGACACCAATTGAGGACTTTACTGAATGTGTGTTTGGACATCTTCACCACCCGGGATAATGAGTGCCACCCCACTGCACTCGAAACTGTAAATGCCCAGCCCATTTGGCTGCGTCTTCCAGGGCTGACACGAGTGAAGTGTCAAGCAAAGGAGCAGGAGATTCAGGAGATGGTGGCCGTGAGTGTCATTGAACCTTTGGACACTCCATGGGCTGCGCCGGCAGTCCTGGTCCAGAAAAAGGATGGGTGAGGGTATTTCGCATGGACTTACGGAGTCTGAAAGATGTAACTTGGAACCTGGAACAATGACAGACTGAATGGCATCGCCAGGTTGGCGTGGTTTAGTTCTTTAGACCTTAGGAAGATTGTTCTGGTCAGAAACAGGCCCAACCTGCGCATGCAACTTTCAGTTCTGCAGCTTCCAGGGTCTCGCCTCGTACTACCAGCGGTTTGTACAGGACTTCACCAACACTGGCAATCCACTGTACCACCTCACCAAGAAGGAGGGGCCCTTTGAGTGGACTGGTGACAGCCCCACTACCTTTAAACACCTGAAGTGTTGACTGCGCTTACAGAAGCCCCCGTGCTAGTGTACCCTTGATCTCCTGCTGCCCTTGATCCTTAACACCAACACCAACAAGGAGGGGCTCGACACCACGCTGTCCCAGGCAGGAGCGCAGGGTGAAAAGGTGGTGTTATATTTCATCCGGACACTCAGCCGCCCCGAGCAGAATTACTGTGGGACTCGCAGGGAACTTCTGCCAATTGTGAAGCCACTTCCATCTAAATGGACCTTCCAGCTGTGCACCAACACATGTATGTCTTTCACTTGGTTACTGAGCTTCCATAAAACCAAAGAACAGCTGGCATGTTGGCAAGGTACAACTTCGAGGTCCGGTACCAGTTGGGCAAGCTTCGCGGCAATGTTGATACCCTCTTTTGACGCCTCTGAAAGACAGATGACTGGAGGGAGGTCTGGAGACCAAGGCCCTCTATTTCCAGTGGAGGGCCTTTGAGGAGCGCAACGGACCGCTGACTGGCAGTCCCTGGGCAGCTGCTAGTGCCCTGGAGCCTTCTACCCATGGTCCTGCCGGTGGTGCATGTCGCAACAGAAGCTGTGCACTCTGGGGCAGCAAAGTATCTAGAGAAATTGCTTCTATTAGCTCTGCTGGGTCTGCTTCCCTGAAGCAACTCCAGGAATTGCTGCGTCCTCGCGGATATGGATTATTTTAGTAAGTGGCCAAAGGAATACGTGCTTCCTGATCATAGTGTCTGGACAAAAAGCTTGTTAAAGAGTTCTTCTGTCATTTCGATGTGCCGGAGGAGTTGTACAGCGACCAAGGGCACAACTTTGAGGTCCAGGATTTTGGTGAGACCTGTAAGCGGCTAAGCATTGCGAATTCCCGCAGCACACCCCTTCACCCCCAAGGTGATGGGCTGCTGGAGTGGCTTAATAGCCTGCTCGCCACGCAGCTTGTCATTCTGGTCCTCTGGCCATACAAGACTGCGGTGCAGGAGAGCACTTGGTTAACGCCGGCTGTGCTGATGTTCAACTAGGAGCAGTGTACCCCGGTGCACCCTCAGCCAGAGCCAGAGATGCGGAGGAAACCGGGCATGGGGTACCTGAGGTGCCCCCAAGAGCTTCAAAGGGGTGTGCTTCAGCGGGGCTGGCAACACCAAGGCACAACACCCAGTAGAAGTGCTTCTACGCTGCACACAGGCACAGGCGGGATTTTAACATCGTGGACCTGGTTTGGGGATATGAAGGGGAGGTAACCCTAGCTGGACAGTGATTGGAGGGGACCAGGGGAGATCCTCGAGCGCCTGTCCAATGTGGCCTGCTGCTGCCCGAGCAACGTGAGGCTATGACTCTGCACAGGGATCACCTGGCACCATATCACCCCCTGGCTAGAAATGACCGCCCCTGCAGCAGCAGAGGATGGAGTTATACCAGGGACTCCAGATATTGTGACATGCCGGTGACAGATTGCGCAGAGGACCTTTGTGCCAGACTGATATGTAGTTATATAGTGTTTGTAAGTATTTTAACATATTATTGATTTAATATAAGGAAAATGCATTTAAAGCTATCTATAAATGCGAAATACTGTCACACAACAATACAAAAAAGATTCTTAAAGTTTTTTAATTATTATATTTCATGGTGAAGTAAGTGAAAAAGTGGTCTTTGAGACCGGACTTGAGTACTACAACAATGTGCAACATAAACAATAATAAATATAGAAGTAACGAGATCCTTCACTTTATTGCATAGAGAAGAGCAGGAAGACATGATGTTTTATCATTGCACACATACATAAAATGACAATTCATTAAATAATGAGTGCTGAACAGCTCAGCCTGGGATTGTTTTGCAGTTTGTTGTTTTTCACCAGTAGGTGTCATTATTTTCTTCAAATCCGCAGTACTTGTGTCATGTGTGTCATGCAACTTCATTCATAAATCCAGACATCCCAACCTGCAAAAACTCATTTCAGGGAGCATTTCTACATTGGCTACATATATAATTATTTGTTAA
>JAABNX020000130.1:10259455-10272477 GCA_015163995.2 Mormyrus lacerda | reverse complement strand
TGGAACTGACTGAGGCGTTGGGAGATGGTGGCTCCCTGTTGGATATCCCTGTATAGAACTGACAGGCGTTGGGAGATAGCGGATCCCTGCTAGATCTCCCTGTGTGGAACTGACTGAGGTGTTGGGAAGGGTGGCTCCCTGCTGGATATCCTCATATGGATCTGACTGAGGTGTTGGGAGATGGTGGCTCCCTGTTGGATATCCCTGTATAGAACTGACAGGCGTTGGGAGATGGTGGCTCCCTGCTGGATATCCTCATGTGGATCTGAATGAGGCATTAGTAAACGGTAGCTCCCTGCTGGATATCCTCAGGTGTCTCTTAGACTTCAGAAGTATTTCTTTTATTCTCTTTCCTGGCAGACTGTTGTACTAGTGCTGCAGCTGCATGTTGTTCCCAACCCTCCACCCGGAGGAGAGGAGATCGGCATTAAACTGCAACCATCCTTTATGGTGCAGCCTGTTTCCCGGCTCCCTGCGTTGGGCCGGCGGGACACACGGGCCGCCGGCTGGTCAGCTGTCAGCTTTCCGTTCCAGACGTTTGGGGCTGCTTGAGACACTCCCGCCCCAGCAGGCTCTCCCTTATTAACAGACGGGGGCCCCGCAGGTTTCGACCGCACCCAGCCGCATTCCAGCAGCCGCTCCAGGGTGGATTCACCTCGCATCTGTTCCTTCCCCGGTTTGAGAGTGTGATACTTCACCTTAGTTAGGGAGGCCAGGGTGGGGCAGGGGTCTGATGCAGCCCCCTGTTTCATGTACACATGACTCTTATAATGTGTTTTGTAGCTGAAGTAGCTGTTCTCCATTATTTTTTTTTCCATAGTGAACATATTTCTGAAGCAGAACAGTTACTGACTTTTCATGAAAACCTTCATGAACTCTAAGGGCAGTTTAAAGCTGGAGGTTGAGGTTCATGTCCTGTCCCTGTTCCCTGGAGCCCGATCCGCATGGATGGCTGGAGTCTCGGTAACCCTGCAGAATCTGTCTCTCTTGCTCCTGAA
This sequence comes from Mormyrus lacerda, assembly GCA_015163995.2. Lineage (NCBI taxonomy): Eukaryota > Metazoa > Chordata > Actinopteri > Osteoglossiformes > Mormyridae > Mormyrus > Mormyrus lacerda. The sequence goes on along the minus strand of JAABNX020000130.1, from coordinate 10,271,479 downwards.
GGAAATGGAGAAGAGGAAAAGGGTTGAGGAAGCCTACAAGATCGCCCTGTCGGAGCTGAAGAAGAAATCCCACTTTGGGGGTCCTGACTATGAGGTATAGAGATTTATCAGGCTCTAATTCGCCGGATTACTAATTTACCAGATATTTAATTTCAGTGTCTTCAAGTACCTGGGGTCTGACTTCTTGGAAACTTTCTTGTTTCTTACAGGAGGGTCCAAACTGTCTCATCAACGAAGAGGAGTTTTTTGATGCAGTGGAAGCTACCCTTGACAGACAGGACAAGATTGAAGAACAGGTGACTAGCAAATTGAAACCATGTGTCTGCTTAAAATCTCAGATCAGTCATGTGATGCTTAGGTTAACTGGTTAACTTAGGTTAACCTCGATGAAGCCTTAAGGTTTTGTGTGTGTGTGTGTGTGTGTGTGTGTTTGTTTTTCTTCAGCATCATGCTTGCATTTTCTGCTATAGATGGTTGGCTGCTTCTTCTCCACTTAACACCGCTAACAAGCCACTTGTCTCTGCAGTCCCAGTCTGAGAAGGCCAGAATACACAGGTCCAGCCCTGTGCTGCCTGCAGACATATACTCTTCCATTGGCACCCACAGATTTGCAGAAAAGGTGAGATGGCGGTAAACTCGCTGACTTTCTGTAGGCAGTCATGTTTTAAGTGGGCCATCGCAAGACCAAAGCATTTGCTGGTATCTGGTGGACTTTGCACTTCAATGTGTGAAGTTGCTTGTGGTGACCCTTCTTCGGTGCGGTGGGTCTCGTTGCTGATTTTCCTGAGTGCAGCCAGTGCCTGTAGCCCATGCTCATTTCTGAATATTTTCCGTGTTTCAGAAAGGAAGCCTGCACCATTGCTTACGAATTATTTGCTTCTCCTGTTCTTCATTTGTAAAAATTACTTGAGGGTAAATGTTGATCAGCCAATTCCTGAGATGTATTTTAAGGTCAGATTTTGCAAGTACACAATGCAAATGTCTCTCTGCTGGGTTTTTGTTTTCAATGGGCAAGCTGAGAGTATGGGGCTGCATGATGTATGTGTTTGTATTGTGGAAGGTGTTTTCGACTTTACTTTGGTTTTATTTTTACGGCCACATTAGGGTTAGGAATGGGTGGACTTTTCTGCAAACCTAGCAGAAGGTTAAGCATATATGCAGTTGTTGACCTTTTTTGTATGTGGTAGGTGGAGGAGATGGTGCAGAACCATGTGACCTACTCCCTACAGGATGTGGGTGGGGATGCCAATTGGCAGCTGGTAGTTGAAGAGGGCGAGATGAAGGTGAGGGACCCTGGTCACTGCGTTTTTAACATTTTTACTGCTAAGACGTTCTTTAGATAAGGCTAACGCTTCCTGAATTTACATCTTATCAAGGATATCGGACCTAAATTCCCCTTTGACTATATTGACACTTGTAATTACTTTGTCTGCCACATGATGGCACTCAAGACAAGTACATGCTGTGAAGGTATCAGTCTTAAAAGAAAGCTGCATGCATCTATAATTATGTGTTTTTTTTTTTTTTTAAATCCACATGAAACTCAGTTCCTATGGTTTTGACCCATTTCAGGTGTACCGGAGAGAGGTTGAGGAGAATGGCATTGTTCTCGACCCACTGAAAGCTACCCACTCGGTTAAAGGGGTGACCGGTCATGAGCTGTGCCATTACTTCTGGGACACCAACGTGCGGTATGACTGGGAAAGTGAGTCCGTTTGCAGCGGCCTTCTTGTGTCCCGGTTCGGAGTGCACTTTAGGAAGCCATAGCCACTTTCAGTTCTCTCACTACTGCCCATCTCTTTCAGCTACCATTGAAAACTTTAACGTGGTGGAGACACTGTCTGACAGCGCCGTCATTGTCTATCAGACGCACAAGGTACGGTATCTGCCTGTCTCGACAAGTTTGTTCTGTGTGCTGGTGAAATACTGGGTTAAGCCACTATTCAAAGAGTAGTACAGCGGGTGATGAATTGATATTGGTTTTGTTCCATGAGTATAGCTACCTTTCAATGTTAAGAGTGGAATAGACAATGATTGTAATTTAGTGACATGGTGTCTGCATTTACTTGCTCAGATTCCAATATTTGTGATGTAAATGACTGTTATTACACCCTCGATGCCTGTTTGACGGGTGACGTCTGCCTTGCAGAGGGTGTGGCCCGCATCCCAGAGGGATGTTCTCTACCTGTCAGCGATCCGCAAAATTATGGCCAGCAACGAGAGCGACCCAGAAACGTGGCTTGTCTGCAACTTCTCAGTGGATCACGAGAACGCCCTGGTGAGCTCCACCTTATGGTCAGCCACTACTGCCTCTCCGATAAGAATCCAGGGTTTATCACTGCGCTTTTATCCCTTACGCCTTTTGAACTCCCGTTATCTGAATGGCTTCTTATCGCTGAGCCCATGCGTTATTGACCATCCCCACCATCTTCCAGCCCAACAGCAGGTGTGTTCGTGCCAAAATCAACATAGCCATGATCTGTCAGACTCTGGTCAGTCCACCAGAGGGAGACAAAGACATCAGCAGAGAGAACATCACATGTAAAATCACCTATGTGGCTAACGGTGAGCTTTCTGGAAGACGTGCCGCATTCGTGCTCATGATCCCTGCCGTGCCGCATACAGAGCTTACTAAAAGCCGCGGTCTCATCTCCAGTGAACCCGGGAGGCTGGGCGCCAGCATCCGTACTGAGAGCAGTGGCCAAGAGGGAGTACCCCAAGTTCCTCAAGCGTTTCACCTCCTACGTCCAGGAGAAGACTGCCTGCAAGCCCATCCTTTTCTAAGCTTGCCAGGTACTTCACCTGAAACCCAAGGCCTCCTTAAGAGCCACACACAGGTCATGTTTAATCTTTTCGGTTCCGGCTTGTTGTTGTGTGCATGAGAGGAAAGCTTTCATTTTCGCATTAAGAAACATGAGCCATAAACAAGGAGTTTGGTGATTTTTAAAGATAACGTTATGTAACGGTGAGATTTTAAAAAGCGATTTTGCGCTGTGTGAAGTGTTAAAGTAGAGCTGGGTCTGGCTTCACTTGCATTCTCATTTTTTTTCTTGTCGCCTTATCAGATTTTGGTACCATAGACAGGGTGATATAGCGAATGTTTGAACGTGTAGACCCTCCAGGTAGGACAGTCTGTGGGCCTGGTGCTGATAGACCTGTGCTAACCCGCATGACTTTGTGTGAACAGGCCTATGAAGAAGCCCCCCCCCTCCCCCATCTTGATGGCGCCGCTCTGCCGTGGAGCGACAGACTGACTGAACATTCCCGAGCTGGCAGACCTCCAGCAGCAGAGGGCGCTAGGCCGCCCAGCCCACCTCACCCCCTACACTCAGAGCCAAAGCTACAGTGGGCGTAGCTCTATGCTCCTTGCGGCTTCTGCCACTTCCTGTTCCGGCTCTGCAAAACCGTGGCGACACCAAAGCCGCTGGGTCTCCTGTCAGCCACATGTCACTGTGCTGTTGCACCATGTCACCTTTGTCTCTCTGTAAATATGTTCTACTGGTGATTTTTTTTATTTTATTTTATTTTATTTTTTTTTCCCCCCCTCTTCCCTCGTCCTTTAGATTCTCAGTGAATAAGCCATGCTCTTGTAAATTTGTTTAATGCTGCTAATTTTTCTAAAAACAAAAAAACAGCAAAAAGTGGATTGCTTTTGCTTTCTCTCCTCCTTTTCCCTTGAAGTTTTACAACTGTGACAAACTTGAGGACTGTTAGTGACACCTGGTGTTCCTTTTCCCCAGTGAAGGCGATTTTCTCAGTCTGATGGGGGAACGAGAACAATCATGTTTTTTTGTTTTGTTTTTTTTTTTTTGTCGTCCCTCAGCTGTTCATATTTCTGCCGTTTTTAGTGCGCGTGCGTGCGTGCGTGTGTGTGCGTGCGTGCGTGCGTGCGTGTGTGTGCTAGAAATTATTCTCAAAAATAGAACAACATAACTTAAACATTGGTGATGGTGAATCTGAAAACTTGACACAAATCAACAAACTTGAATGTCTTGAATGCTTTACACGTATTGAGGGGAACGGCCTATCCGATTAAGCAACACATCTGGTCATAGAACTGAAAGTTGCTTTATTTTAAGTGTGCTGTGTTTAGATGATTGGGAGGAACTGGGGCTTATGACCACTAGATTAAAGTATGCGACCATTTACTGACCTTGTTTCCTTCACCAGTGTTTAATCTTTTGGGTGTTGTGGGTATGGCTTCATCAGACATTGCACATGAGAAGTTATGCTTTTGTTTGTGTCCCTTTAGATCTGATGCACATGCCTTAGGGAACAGAATACTGTGGCCATCCAGCTGAACCCTTCAATTCAGAAAGTGCCTCTGTCTTAATACTAGATTATAAGGGCATGTGATCTGTTTCTGGGTAGTTCAAGGAAGGTGTTTTTTTGTTTTTTTTTATTGTTTGTAATTCCTTCAGTGAAAAGCACATTCTGTCTATATATATGTCTATACATATAGACATATATGTGTGAGTTAACATTTCATTTCAAATTTCCTTGCCCCAATGTTGTGACTTGAGTATCAGCCAAAGTGTGTCTTCATAGAGGACACAGTCATGATAGGATTTCAACACCTTTGATCTCCCTCAGTTGGGGAAATTTGTATTGAACAAGCCAGAGATTCTATTTAAATTCTGATTTAATGAGTTTAGGCTTGATGATCTCCATTTCTCAGTAGTGAGGGAGCATTTACGGGGTTTAAGGGAGCCATGCATCCGTCTTGTTCATGGTTTGCACAGTGAAGTTTTTCCCAACTTGAGGTCATGATGTTGGTGGTGCTGGAGTCAATGACGGATGCTGTGAAACCTGAAACTTTGCAGATGTTTATACATCGAGCTGTAAGATGTCTTGGTCTCTGAATCGCACATCTGCCAGAGGTGCTTTTGGAAAGCTTGGATGCTAGATGCTACATAGAAGTCTTATTAAATTATTGATGCTGTTCAGTACCAAGACTTTGTTTCAGAAATATATTCATATTGAGATGTATATTAAATTTCCTAAAAAATCCTATGGGGAAAATATTTCATCATATTAGCTGGTTATTCATGTTCTCTTATTGAATATTTAAAGTTTTAAGAATAATAAAAAAAAAATTACGGACACTTTGTATTGTGCTTAAAATGTTATTACATACCACAACATTGTCATGAGCATGACTGTACATTTTCTCCGACCTTGATGACCATTAACATAATACAGCATACAGTGCACTGTAAATGGATTAGGGGAGCATCATTTGTGATAAATATTGCTCCATTTAATACAGAACATAGAAGTGTTGAAGTTTTAGAATTAAAGTCTCATTCATCATGTATGTTAGTCTTTTTGTGGTCTTGAAGCATATTGATATGTGTTGAGTGTTCTACATAATAATAAATTATATAAAATTAATTTATAAATTATATAAAAGTTATAATAAAACAGAGCTGTGGTATAGCAAAGCTTTTTAAAACCAAAAGTTACATTGGGAAACCACATCCAGTTAAGCTCCCAGCTGTCTGAATGTTACCTGGGTTTAATGGACGATGCCCAGCATTTCTCTTCCAGGAGCTGCATCTCAAGGGGTTAAGCTCCTTCCTGTACATGAGTCCGTTGCACCACTATGGCTTTTGTGCTGGTGAGATGTGATGCAGTGGAGCCTGATTGGCTGACCCACTCTCTGCCGACGGCAGCCCATGGTGATGTCATGTTGGGAGGGCCTCTTGATTGGGAGCACGGTATTCTCCTTCCAATCATACCTGATACTAGGGCGGCACCTATAAGGAGTGAAGGAGGGGCAGAAAAAAGATGACATCTTTAGTGTCATTTAGGTTCCTGGATTGAAAAGGATGCATTTTTGTTTTACTTGCGTTCTAGTTTAAACATTCCAGGAGATTTTCCACCTCAAGTACTAAGTACAAGTTGAATCAAAAATTTTTGGAGCTGTGGAAGCCAGTTTGTTTTTGAAGTGTGGTTTAATATGATAGAGAAAAATAGCTTAGATGGAGGCTAAGATCATCTACACACCTTTCATAGAGATGTGTTTCTGGTTAGTGTCACAACTCCCCACCTAAACATCATGTCATTATGAAGCCCAGCTAGGCTTTAGAAGATGCACAAATTTTGTGTGACGTGGACATTTAAGCCATAGGTGGGAAACAAGGATTCCATTAAGTTTTGTCTTTGGATCATAGATTTCTGTGGGTTGTGGGTTTTTCCACTGTCCTAGTAGTCAGTTTATTAAAGTGATGATGAATATGGATAAACACGGTCATTAATTTTTGTGGGTGTTAAACACACATTCATTTTGTAAATCATGAAATTGAACAATTACATTTTCCATTATGTGTGGTTTATTTGTTGTTTTTGAGCAGGATAAGAGCTGTAATCTACAATATGGAAACAAGCAAAATTATGGGGAGATTTGAAAGTGGCTCCAACATATTCATTGACCTGGAGCAGTTTGCAGAGGCGCATCCAGAAGGACTCTCAGTGTGAATAACTGCCATACGATAGACCAATACCCATCAAAAATATGTGTCAAATGATACATTCATGTATTAGTTCTCATTATGAATGTTACTGACAGAGAAATATACTGCATCTAGTGAGTTTTCCTGTCAGTAGATAAAGGTGTCCACAAGAAAGAGTATGTGGGGAAAAACACAATGCAGACCATGTATATTACATTTATTGCACTTTTTCATTGTTTTAATAAAAATACATAATAGGAAATATAAAACTATGGTTTCCCGATGCCTCATTCAAGATTTGATTCTCAAAGTAGTGGCGCTGTTTTTGCATATAAATTGACTTTTTTTTTTTTTTTTCCTTTTACTAAAATTACATAATACTTTTCTTTCAAAACAATAAAATTCAAAGAGGGAGATCTTAGTACTTTACAACTGAGAGAATCATCTATCTTTCTTCCCCCAGTAAGATTTTAGCACAGAACCAGAAACCATCAAGCTGTACTTTAAAATAAATACACAAAATGGACAGCGGCACATAAATGTCAGCTCAAAGAAAGCTGCATGGCATTAGTGATAACACAGTTACTTCACGCATACGACTTGGCGGTAGGCGCTAAACTTAAGGAAGCTGGATGAGACGAGTGTGGACACACATCCGCGGGGGCAGACCAGGTGTGATTGGTCAGAGCAGCCTACGGCCTCGGACACGGAAAAGCAGCAGGATGACGACCGACCGATTAACTACTGCCCTACTTTAGCACCTTTCTGAAATTTGTGCTTGCACATTGAATGTGAAATTCAGTGCATGAGTTTCCCATATTACTGTATTCAACTTCTTGAAAAAGACACACTTCAAGAAAATGTTAAACAGGCCTAACATGTTTTAGGGCAATTCTTTACTCTCCGATCTTTGTGATATTTGAATTAAAAAAAAAACAAAAATCCTAATCCTTTTGTTAACAGGATATATACCTATAAACAGAGGTAAATAGCTCAGGTCCAGAAAGTATAAATCCAGCCAAAGATCTTGTTTTAGCTAACCGAATGAGTATTCTGTGACTAACTTTATGCTGAACTAGCTGGTTGAAACAAAATCATGGTCTGGATTTTAATGTTCTGGACCTCTGCCTATAAATTCCACCTTATTAAAGTTAGGCTAATCATACCTCAGTAACTCCTCTAGCGATCACGTATTTATGTACTAGTATAAGCTGAACAAGTATCAGTGGGGAAAAACCCACCACATGATTCTGCCTAAAGGTACCAAGTTAATTTGTTCAAGTCCATTACTGCAGCATCCATCAGTAGTATCAATCACTGGAACAAATGAGAAAAAACTTCCACAATATTTACAAAACATTTTGGACTAGAAATCCATTGACAGCATAAATCCCTGTGCCATCAGTGCCGTTATCCTCCAGTCTCGAAGGAAAGGGGAGGTACATTACTGCTTCAAGCCCCCGCAAACCTTTGCATGATCAGTGAAGCAGTTGAGTCATGTGTCTGTGGTTTTAACATTAATACACCTTCGCGGCTGGAGTCCCGCCAGCTGCCAGACTCTGCAGAGTCAAGCCGAGATCAGATCTGTGTGGGTTTAGCTCTGGGTTTTGTCCCTAAGTGCTGAAGGCCATTTGTGCCTGAACCGCCATCCCTAAAGTCTTTAGGCTGAATTCTTGGTACATGATCCAGGGTCTCCTTGCAGGTTTACTTTGGACCTGTTAAACAAACATCATTACATCATGAATAGGTTCATGTCTTCTGCACAAAATCAGAATTAAGTGATAAATAAGTGATCAAAATGTTAGAGTAATTTATTCAAAAAGTGAAAAAAAAAAAAAACTTTCAGAACATGCATCATATTCCATTCATTTAATATTGGTCGTTTTGCGAAACACGTGCCACGTTCTTTTGCAAGACCTGTGGCTGAGCAGGACGGAATGGCTTACCTGTTGTGAGTCATGTGACTCTTGACCAGGTGACCGGCGGCCAGCGCACCCATGAGGGAAAGCTCCCCGGCCAGCACAGTCGCGCAGAGCACGCGGGCCAGCTGACGCGCATTCTCCCCAGGCTGCTCCTGGCTTGCTCCCTGTACACCCAACATCTGGGAACACGAACAGGTCTGCTCAAGCATCTCAGGTCCAACCTACAGCCATGTAGGGGTGGGAGGCAAACAGGCAGCCCATACCTGTAGACAGGACTGCTGAGCGGGCAGGTTGGTACCCCCTCCGACGGTGCCCAGCTCAATGGAGGGCATGGTGCAGCTGATGTAGAGGTCCTCCCGTGTGGGGCCTGTATGCTCCATCAGGGTGATGCAGTTGGAGCTGCCCACCGTCTGCGCAGGGTCCTTTCAGGAAGAACATACCTCATCAGCGGAAACTTCTAATGCAGTCAAGCAGGTGCCATGACGGTTCCTGTCTTATATACCAGTTCCATCCCTCAATCCTCCTACTATTTATCATGTTCAAGGTCAGCAGTCCATCACAGGATACATACAAACAGGGCAGTTTAAAGACACACTCGACGTGGCCTCAGACCCCCAGCTCTAGAGGCATGAGGCAACTGTACCACCATGTCACAGATCAGTTTCACAGAAAAAAAGGCTGTAATGTTTCAATTCAGAAAGCTCAAGGTCACCTGGCCACAAGCAATGTAAATGGCCGTCACTATGTTGGATGCGTGTGCGTTGTAACCGCCGATGCTACCAGCCATGGCGGAACCGACCAGGTTCTTGTTGATGTTCACCTCTACAAGCCGCTCTGTCGTGGTCTTCAAAATCTACAGCGTGACAGCAGGGGCTGATTAGCACAGTAGAGCGAAGACACACAGTGATCATGCGCCGGATGGAGGGAGCGCCACGCACCTCACGGACCACTCTGCCCGGGATGGTGGCCTCACACACCACAGACTTGCCCCTGCCCTCGATCCAGTTGATCGCGGCGGGCTTCTTGTCTGTGCAGTAGTTCCCACTCACTGCCAAGATCTCCACCTTCGGGAACTCTTCTTGGAGCCTGGAGAGGGCCTGTTCCGTACCCTGTAGTGGATATAGATGACACTTGTCATGATTTGAGTTAATACTACTATTCATTCAGCTACACCTTCACTTGGATTGGTTTAAAGGTGAGTGCACGCTCTCCGTTTCCAGCAGTGCAATGAAGTGCAGTGATACAGACACAGACTGTAACTTATCTGAAGAGCGAAGAACCACATCAGCACTGACCTTTGAGATCATGTTCATGCCCATGGCGTCCCCAGTTTGGGACTGGAAGCGAATGTACAGGTTGCGCCCGGCCAGGCCAATCAGCACCTTCTCCAGACGGGCAAACCTGAGGAAGGGAGAGTGTATGTAAGACCGTCCGCCACGCCGGGGACTGCCGCAGCGGCCCAGCGGCGGTCGAAGCCCCTTCCTCACCTGCTGGTGTGGTCGAAGGCCTCCTTGATGGTCCGGAAGCCCTCGGGGCTCTCCAGCCAGGCCTTGACCTCTGCGGCTTCGCAGGCAGAGGGCAGCTGGACCACGGGGCCGCGGGTCATGCCGTCGGCGAGAACCTGGCTCCGGATACCCGAGCTCTTCTGTGGAAATGGGTACAGGGCAGCGGGGCCTTTATGGTGAGCACAGGGGGTAAAAACATACAGCCACACAATGGCCAGCACAACCTCCCACGGTGACAGAGAAGCTTGTTTCTACAGCAATATTAATGTAATAGGTCTCACGTTTATCATTTTGTTACATCCATTGTATTTATCATTTCTACAGTCGCTACAGTATCTGATGTATTGTACGGGTACCCCCAACTCCCTTCATGCGATTCACTTGTACATAAAGTACAGAGACTGTAAACAAAACATTTCCAGCACCATGGTCCTGGGAAATGTTATTTCATGCCACTGTGGATTATACAATGGGAATGGCAATACAAACCAGCTTCACTTGACATCAGTACAATGTTTGACGTGAAGATCTGCTGAAGAGGGACATGGGTGACCATGATGGACCCCGAACCCTCAGTGTAAAGAGCCGACTGCTTCTCAAACAGCTAACGGGTATTCTGCTGCTAAGAATTATCACAGTTAGCCGACGATAAAACCCAGGCGCCGGACCTACATCACCCAGCTGGTGCTTTGAAGGAGCGCTAATTGTGTAACGCGGTTCTGCGTGTTGTGCTGCTGCCACGGCAGGACGTGCACTCACAGCGATGGCCCTGCAGCCTCGGTTAGCGCTAGCCACCAGGCAGCCCTCCGTCGTCGCCATTGGCACATGGAACTGCTTCCCGTCCAGCAGCAGCGGCCCGGCCACCCCCACGGGCACGGGTATGTAGCCAATCACGTTCTCGCAGCAAGTTCCCATGACCTAGAACGTGCCAAACAGACATTCATCCATGCAGTTAAAACTGGACTTGGCTGTCTCAATGCCACATCAATAGTTACTCTGTGTACACTACACATTTGATCTTGAAATGTCAGCATAGCTTAAAAACCAGCAAGCTTCATCCAGGCTCTTAGGGCCTGCTGGGGGGGGTGATTGCATGTACCTTAGAGTAGTCATAGTTCTTATAGGGTAAACAGCTGAGGGCAGAAAGCCTGGGGAGTTTGGGGCTCAGCATCATCCTGCGGATCGCAACCCCGCGCTCAGGCGTTTCCATGACAGCCTCCAGGTTGTATGCTGGGATGTGCCTTGAGTTGACCAGCAGCATCACTTCAGCGTCACTGAGGTACACGGCACCCATCTGGAGACCAATAGCAAGATTAGTTCAGGTATGTGCCTTCTACATTCACGTTTACGTTTATTTACTTGGCAGATTCTTCCCTCCAAAGTGACACGCGAGGCAGATAACACAAAAGACGCATACAGCCACCACCTGGGAACATTCGCAGGCGTGTGATGGTTGTTTTCTTAACTCGGTGACTATTTTTTTGCCTCAAAGCAAACAGAAAAGTGATCTGCCTGCTCAGCTCATTGCAGGTATTCAGGCTAAGCCCCCCGCAGCTGTGGGTGCTGCAGCCGTATTGTAGGTGGCAAACCTCAGGGTTATCAGTCTGCATCCTTACCATTGTGCTACATGCACTTCACATCTAAATATTTGGATGGAGGACATAAAATGTACCTCAGAATCTTTCAGGATGGACAGACACTCCTCCACAGGACGTGGCTCAGGGGGCAGCTTGGGTAGAGTCCCCCCAACAGCCCCTAGAGGGCCGTCCTCACCCCCAAGGACAAACATTGTCCTCGGTTCTCTGGGTAGAGTCTGGATGGTTTCCTCTGTAAGCAATGGAGAGCATATGCATGGTGTGGGTGTAAATAAATATTACAAGCAAACAACAATGCAGAACCTGATGACAAAGGAGCCCTCAATCAGTCGTGGCTGAGTGATCACAGGTATCACAGACGGCTACGGAGGAAGAGTAACCGAAGTCGGGTGACACTGTAAAGGTGTGCAGGTATAACAGACGGCTACGGAGGAAGAGTAACCGAAGTCGGGTGACACTGTAAAGGTGTGCAGGTATCACAGACGGCTACGGAGGAAGAGTAACCGAAGTCGGGTGACACTGTAAAGGTGTGCAGGTATAACAGACG
>JAABNX020000130.1:10228720-10252766 GCA_015163995.2 Mormyrus lacerda | reverse complement strand
TCAGTATATACCGCGACACGGGTTTCCCAACAGGATTCGGTCAGACAACGGGTCCCACTTTAAGAACGAGGACCTTCTGACGGTGGAGAAAGCGCTGGGATTGAGGCATGCATTCGGAACTGTGTAAAGCTTAATTTTTCCTTCTGTAAACATAGAGCTGATGTAACAGGCCAAAAAGCTCCTGCTTTGTCTCATCGGTCCAAAGGACATTCTCCCAGAAACTCTGGGGCTTGTCAACATGCATTTTGGTGAATTCCACTTTTTTTATGTTTTTCTGTCAGTAGTGGAGCCCTCCCTCCTGAGTTTTCTTTCATGGAGCCCATTATTGTTAAAAATGCAACGGATGGTGCAATCAAAAAGTGGCGTACCTCGATCTCTGAGCTCAGCTTGAATGGTTTTGGATGGTTTCCTTGGCTGTTTCTCTACCATCTCCATTATCCTTTTCACCAACCTGGGGCTGCATTTCCTCTTGCATCCACGTTCTGGGAGGTTGCCTACAGTCTCATGAACCTTATACTTTTTAACAATTTTGGCAGCTGTGATCACATGAACATGAAGCTGCTTGGAGATGCTCTTATAGCCGTTACCTTTAACGTGATTATCTATAATCTCCTTTCTGAGCTCCTCAGACATCTCTCTCCTTTGCTTTCTCTGGTCCATGTTCAGTGTGATGAACACAATGACACCAAACAACACAGTAGCATGTTGTTCCCTTGACATAGGTTAAATGGCTTGACAAAAAAGCTTGAAGGCACCTGTGAAACGTGACTATAATGTAAGAATAAATAATCTCTTTAAAGACACCAACAAATCTGTCCATACTATTTTAATATATCTTAGTAAAAAAAAAAAAAAAAACAAGCCACTTCTTTTCACAATTTTATTGGTGTACTCTATCACATACTAAAGGCATGCAGGTATACATCAGACAATTGCTTTTAATTGAATCGCTTTTCATGAGAAATGAAGTATTGTTACAATGAGCTGTAGTAAAGGGCTTCAACAAATTTGCCCACATCTGTATATGTCAAATATACACTGCTCAAAAAAAATTAAAGGAACAGTTTGAAAATATCATTCTGGATATCTATACTGATATGGATTGGGTAATGTGTAAGGAACAACCACCAAACCAGTCATGCTGAACAATGTTACAGGAAGTATAATGTTCTCCACGGCTTCTCCAGACCCTTTCACGTCTGTCACATGTGCTCAGGGTGAACCTGCTCTCATCTGTCAAAAGCACAGGGCGCTAGTGGCAGACCTGCCAATTCTGGTTATTCTATGGTAAACGCAAATCAAACTCCATGGTGCTGGGCAGTGAGTACAGGGCCCACTAGAGGACATCAGGCCCTCAGGTCACCCTCATGAAGTCTGTTTCTGATTGTTTGGTCAGAGACATTCACACCAGTGACCTGCTGGAGGTCATTCTGTAGGGCTCTGGCAGTGCTCATCCTGTTCCTCCTTGCAGAAAGGAGCAGATACTGGTCCTGCTGATGGGTTAAGGACCTTCTACGGCCCTGTCCAGCTCTCCTAGAGTTACTGCCTGTCTCCTGGAGTCTCCGCCATGCCCTTGAGACTGTGCTGGAACACACAGCAAACCTTCTGGTAAAGGCACATATTAATGCGCCACCCTGGAGGAGTTGTACCTGTGCAACCTCTGTAGGGTCCAGGTATCGCCTCATGCTACCAGTAGTGACACTGACTGTAGCCAAATGCAAAACTAGTGAAAAAAAACATCAGAATTGATGAGGAGGGGAAAATATCAGTGACCTCCACCATTCCTGTTTTGGGGGTCGTCTCATTATTGCCCCTCTAGTGCACCTGTTGTTCATTTCAATAACACCAAAGCAGCTGAAACTGATTAACACCCTTCTCTGCTACTTAACCGACCAGATCAATATCCCAGAAGTTTAATTGACTTGACTGTATAAATCAAATTACTGAGATAAGGTCAGGTCAGGTTTGGGGAGCATTCATTGATGCAGCGTGTTGCCGCACCCGCCACATGGCAAAACTCCTCAGGATCCCAGCCGGCGACCCCCCAGCACCTTCTGGAAATGGCCATCCATCTGCCTCAGCCAGGTGTTATGTGGGTGTCCCATTGGCCTGGTCCAGCCACTTGGGTCCTCTGCAATTAGGGTCCTGCAAGCCGGATCACTCTCAGGGAAACCCACCACATGGCTGTAGTGCCGTAACTGATGTTCCCTCAAAATGCAGGTAATGTGCCTCATTCAGGACTCCTATATTAACCGCTCATTCATCACAAAGTCAAAGTAGCGGTACCCAAGGATTCTCCGAAGAGACACAGTACCGAAGGAGTCCAGCGTTCATCGCAGCTCACTGGATAGTCCCCATGTCTCAGAGCCATACAGCAAGACAGGGAGCACCAAGACCATACACCCCTTTCAAGGGACCTCATGGCCCCCCATGCTCTTCCAATCTGAATGTCACTACCGAGGTGGATAAATCTCTCAACAAGGTTGACATTCTCCCCATGAATGAAGCCCCAGTCTCTCAAGAGCCCCAGTCAGACCCTCCACTCTGCTAACATCACAGCATCATTGGCAAAGTCAAGATCAGTCAATCTTTCTTCACCAACAGACGCCCCACAGTTGCTGGACCCCACGGCCCCTAACACCCCAGTCCATACAAGTATTGAACAGAGTAGGAGCAAGAACACACCCCTGGCGAACCTCAGAATCAACTGGGAAGAACGCAGAGGTTCTCCCTTCACTCTGCATAGCACTCACAGTACCAGCGTACAGGCCGGCCATGATGCCCAGCAAGTTCAGGGGGATCCCGCAAAGTGTCAGGATGTCCCACAAGGCAACTTCATCAACTGAGTCGAACGCGTTATGAAAATCAGTAAAGGCTGCAAAGAACCTCTGCCGATATTAGTGCTTGTGCTCAATAAGTACCCTCAGTGCCAGGATACAATCGATGGTAGACTTCTTTCTATTTCATAAATCAATGTCTGCTGGTGTGGTACCTTCTGATTGGAAGCATGCTAATTTAACGCCCATATTCAAAAAAGGGGATTGAAGTAGTTCAGCAAACTATAGGCCAACGTTGCATCACCGGAAAAGTAATGGAAGCTATAATCCAAGTGAAAATGGTAGATTACCTGGCTTCAAATAGCATTCAGAGGAATAGCCAACATGAATTTAGGAGAGGTAGGTCCTGTTTAACTAATCTACTTGAGTTCTTTGAGGAAACTACAGAAATTGATCACAAAATATTGTCTAATATAGACAAATGTAAGGTAATCCATGCAGGGAGCAGAAAAATAAAGTACAGATATTTTATGGGTTCCACTGAAATAAAGGTAGCTGATTATTAGAAAAATCTCGGTGTCTATGTTGATGCTTACATGTCCCACTCTCGCCAGTGTGGAGAAGCAATTAAAAAGGCCAATAGGATGTTGGGTTATATCTCTAGGTGTGTGGAGTTTAAGTCAAGGAAGGTGATGCTACGATTATATAATTGCTTGGTAAGACCCCACCTAGAATATTGTGTGCAAGTTTGGTCATCATACCTTAAAAAAGACATTGCTGCCTTGAAAAAGGTTCAATGTAGGACTATGAGAATGATTCCTGATCTTAGAGGAATATCTTATGAGGAGAGGTTAGCTGAGCTGAATCTGTTTAGCCTTGAGTAAAGGAGACTAAGGGGGACATTATCCAGGTATATACTGTAAGATTCTAACAGGTCGAGATGCTGTTCAGCCAAATGGCTACTTTAATATTAATTTAAATATTAGAACTTGTGGCCATAGGTGGAAAATCCCAGGAAAACATTTTAAAATGGTTTTGAGAAAGCATTCTGTCATGATCAGCCCTGTCCGATCCTCCTGTGTGCCACGCCCACCTCGTTACCTCGTGTTCCTGCCCCGATTGTGATCACCTACGTCCTGTTAATCCCTGCCTAGCCTGTGTATTTAGTCCGCGTCTTTCGCCAGTATGTCAGATCTGTCATTGTATTGTCGCTGATGTTTGTGGATGTCTGCCCCGTTCTTTACAATAAACCCCGTTTCCCCATCCATCCGGCTCTGCTTGCTTGCTCGCTTGCCCACCCGCCCGATTGTGACACATTCTTTACATAGCGTGTAGTTAGAGTATGGCATTGTCTTCCGGCTAGTGTAGTACAAGCTAAAACCTTAAGTTCCTTTAAATCAGTGCTAGATTTTAACAACTCTGAACTATTAGTTAAGTTCTCCCCAGACAAGCTTAATGGGCCCAATGGCCTCCTATTGTTCGTAAATTTCTAATGTTCTTATGTTCTTGTTATGGACCAAAACGGGGAAGCAGGAGCAGGGAACGGGGTTTTATTTAGGGAAACACCAAAACGCAGACCAAACACAAACAAACGTCAGTGACAGGACAGGGGTAAGACGGCACAGAAGCATTAAATACAAGAACCAATTAATAATGACTAGAAACAGCCGAGAAGACTGGGATTCCACATGAGGTAAGATGGGGGCGTGGCACACAGGAGGACTGGATAAGCAGGTCATGACAGTTCTTATGTAAAACCAGACAGCCCTCGTCGCTGACAGGTAAACAAGTGATCATGGACTCTGTTAAGGATGACCCTAGCGAGGACCTTACCCAGCACTGAAAGCAGTGTAATTCCCCTGTAGTAGCCGAACACCCTTCCCTTTCCAGATAGGGACTACAAGTCCTGTTTTCCAGTCAGTTGGGATGATGCCTGTCTCCCAAATGGAAGCAAAGATTGCCTGCAATCCCAGGAGGACACCCTTACCACCAGCCAGGAGAAGGAGGACAGCCTTACCACCAGCCTGAAGGAGGAGTTCAGCCTTACCATTAGCCTGGAGAATTTCACCCCGGATACCACAGATTCCTGCGGCCTTGCCTGCTCCCAGCTGATTCACCACCCGTACAATCTCAGTGAGATTGGGTGGTTCACATCTGATTGGAGGATCAGCTTTGATATTCATAGACCCAGAGATGTCCAACATCTAACTCGGAGGGTCAGCTTTAAACAACTACTCAAAGTAGCCGGCACAACTGCAGTGTCATTTGTAAGAACCATTCTATCACCCACCCCGACTGCATGTCTCTGAGGAACAGATTCCGATGTGTGTAATGCTTTGATTCCTCTGTAAGGAGGACGTGGGTCACTAGACCACAGATGGTGTGTCACCTGCTCATAGATTCGTCTAACAAACACCTCCTTATCTGTCCTCAGAGCCCTCACAGCTGTCCTCCTCAGTTCCCGGTACAGACTGGAGTTGCCAAGAAGTTGTGCACTCCAACTCCTCTCAATAATATCCAGGGTACCCTGTGAGATGAAACACCTACTTCTGGGAACACTGGCAACACCAACTCAACCCTCGGCAACTCCCACATGCCAGCAATAGCACCCAAGTCTGCAAGTTCCTCACACAAACTGCATGCAAACTCATCAGAAATAGCTTGATCTTCAGCCTCATTCTCTCAGTGGGTGGTAGCCTACTAGATTTAAGCTGAATCTCCAGAGTAGCAACAAGAAGTCTGTGGTCAGTATTCACAAACTGGGCATTTCTGTAGACACTGTAGTTCTGCAGGAACCTCCAGCATCTGCCCAAGAGGATGTGATCGATCTCCTTCACTACACCACCAGTATTGGAGTACCAAGTCCAATGATGTGGCTGACGGCATTGGAACCAGGATCCAGCGACCCACAGTCCCTGACCTTTTGCAAAGTCAAGGAACATGGAGCTATCTTCACCCTAGTCTCCAGACCCATGGACACTGACACAATACTCATAGCCAGCCCTGTCAGTGGTCGCAGTGCCAGTGGGCACTCTTCAACCAATGAACAAAGTTGCGAGTAAAATGTCTCCCTCAACAACACATCACTCTCCACAGTTTGAACATTCACTGAGACAACAGACAAGACACCCAAGGAGTGTCTTAGCCTGAGTGTCACAATACGCTCGTTTAAAGGAGTGACATCAGACACCATCCACTAGAGCAACAGCTACTCTCTGAGTATGGCAGCCATCAGACCGACCAGACCAAAAGTAGGCATACCCACCTACAGAGATCTGCGTACCTCAGAGAATGTCGGCACCAAAACACAGAGTTTACGAAGCACCCCCAACAGTAGAGGAAGATGGTCATCTTGCCGGAGAGACAAGACGTTCCATGCGCCTACCCGGATGGGTCACCTCAAACTGGGACACAGGTGCCGCTGTGCAACAGGCGACGACTCAACACCACACAAGCCCCCATACCGGCCTGACCCTATTAGCTCTCCAACGGTTTTGACTGATGATGGGGATGAGGCTCCTAAAGTTCCCCTTCATAAAGTAGCTCATACAGCCTTCCTTTTGGTGGCTGCAGCAGAGCTGCTCCCGTGGAAAGCAGAAGAGTATCCGGCCTGCTTATATTGAGCGGTTGGAGGACTGCTTGCAGGGCTGGATACAGTTTAACGTCAACACTGTGCAACACCTCGTATAATCCCACACCGTGTCTCAACAGGTTCACCGTTAACACCAGTGCAACAATGCCTGAACTTGGAGTGGTGCCGTGGAGCAGTGGAGGCGTGGATGAAGACGAGTGGCTTCATACAACATTCAGCAATGAAACTCAGTTCAGCATTACTGAGATGGCCGTAGAGGGCACGTATGGCACCACCGAGGGGAGAGGTCCAATCCTGCCAATGTTGTGGAGAGACACACCTACGTTACTCCTGGCAGCATGGAGTGGGGAGCCATAGCGTATGACTTCAGGCCATCTCTGGTAGTGATTCGGGGGACCCTGACGGCACAGAGCTACGTCAGTGACATCCAGGGCATGCTGGGACCGGTGCTATATATTATATGCATGTATGTCTCCATATCATCTTTAGTGAGTGTGTGTGCTCTATGATGATCCATCCGGGGGGCGCGGGGGGTCTTCAGCCTCATGCACTGTGTCTTCTGGGAATGGTTTCCTGTGATTTGGTATTGTATAAAATATAACATACCTTTAAAATCTCATCAGTTCTAAACAGCAGATGGCACCATTCAGTAATATTTCATTTTCCTGCCGGCCGCAGTGAACAGGGACGACTGACATTAAACAGGATATCAACCAAAAGCAGAACTATAAAACGGCACAGAGAAGATACTGACCTTATTTTTGAGCTATGTGTTTCCCATGGATGTAATTTGGAAGGAGAACTATGATTGTTTGTTCCTGTAACACCTCAAGAAGAAGATTATGCTAATGCCACAACGGTAATGGGTTCAAATTCCAGGGAGCATGTATAAGTTGGAACACCTTCCTATACTTTCAGCTTCTTTGTATAAAGGCATCAGCTAAAAATGTAAAGCTACTTCAAATACTTTTACTAAAATATTTATGCTAACGAACCCCATTGTCTGATAAGGAACAAGATGGACATTTATCAAGTAAGGCAATAATTTCTTTTATGGCTAAACAAACCATCTTACTGTGTTTTGTGAAGGCGTGTCTAGCTAACAGAACCATATGTCATATGCAAGAAACTGCAGAGGTGAAAACTGCAGAAGACAGATAATGCAACAACGATAAAGTGATTGGCCACTGTGTCAAACCTCTTCCAGGTACTTCCAGCTTTGGAGCCGGAAGAGACTGGGGAGGCAGGTTGGTCCTCTGGCACCCAGGAGCCCCCTCCCCCCAGGAAGAGGGAATTGTGATAGTGTGGGATTCAGTTATTAGAAGTTTAGACAGTTATGTATGCACACGTGATAGAGGGTCTTGTATGGTGTCTTGCTTGCCTGGTGTCCAGGTAGGGGACCTTCTGGATCATGTGCGCAGGGTGGTGTAGTAGAAAGGAGTTCAGGTTTATGGGGTACTGGACCTTCCGGAACTGGTAGTATCTGTTAAAGCAGATGGGTTGCATCTGAACTGGAAGGGAACCAGTGTATTGGGGAGGCATATGTGTAGAGCAGTTGAGGAGTGTTTAAACTAGGGACTGGGGGGGGGCAGGTTAGTTAAGGGAGTTAGGGAGGTTAGCTAAGAATATAGGTGGGGGGAGATGGAAAAGCCCAAATTATAATGAAAGTGGGCACTGTAAAAAGTCTACCCTTTGCTGTTTTTACTTAAACACTAGGAGTATCGGAAACAAAAGAGAAAGGAGAAACAAGGGAGGGACGCTTTCATGATTTAGAGGCTTTTAATTCATCAGACTCTTACGGCATTATAGAATTACCTGAAACATGGCTGAGTAACAATGATGGAGAAGAATATAACATGGATGGTTACATGTTGCTCCGCAGGGACCGGATAGGCAAGAAGGGAGGTGGTGTCGCACTTGAAGCTATATGAGTAAAACTAGATGCTAAAAACTCAAATAGCCTAATTAGTTGGTGTTTGTTATAGAGCACCTGATGTAGCTGCAAAGGAAAGCATAATGTACAACGATACATAACAACGATATCAGGATTATGAGTAATAAAAATCATGTGGTAGTTATGGGCAATTTTAATTTAGCTGGGATACAATGGGACATTGACTCTACTGTAAATGAACTTGAGATGATGGAATTGGCCCAGGATTGCTTTTCTTATTCAGTTTGTTAAAACCTTTACCAGGATAGAAGCCATTCTTGATCTTGTTTTCTTTAATAACCTGGATAGGATTGGAAAATTTGAAGTTTTAGAACTACTTGACAGTAGTGATCATAGCATGATTAAATCTGAGGTTAATTTTAGTTATTGCAAGCACAAGAGGACTTCATATCTGTTTCCTACAAAACCCTAAGAAATCTAAATCTAGGAAACTGCAACCAAGATGGTTTGTTACTGAAATTAAGAATAAAGTCAGGAGGAAAGGGTTCTATTCCACAAATAGAAAACAGCTAATGGTGTCAGAATAAAGCAAGAGTATCTAAGTCTACAGATTGAGTTACAAAAATTTTAGACTGGAGGAATGTGAAAAGGAAGATTGCATTGGAGGTTAAGGATGACATGAAAAGTTTCTTCTAATATTTAAACTAACAAAAGCCTAAAAGCTGAAATCACTAATCTGCAGGAGAGTGAGGGTCTTATAATTCAAAATGAAATTGATATAGTTAATGAATTTAATGATTGTTTTGCATGAGTAGAGAACACAAGTAACATACCGACTATTACTAATCTAGTGTCATCTATGACTAATATATGGATAACTGAGGCTGATGTGCTACAAGCCTAGCTAAGCTGTTTCCTGCAAAACTAAATCCAGGAGACTGCAACCAAGATGGTTTGCTACATTTCAACAATGCAACATTTCAGGAGTGTCCGGAAACTACTCATTTAAGCAGGCAGGAAAGCAGTGCTCGTCGATGCAGGTAACATGTTTTCATGTATGTTTGGATTTTTGGGAAATTAGAAAAGGAAGCAGACTGCTCCAGAGTCCCGTGTGTGGAAACACTGGCCTCATTATGGCCTAACCCTTCCTTCATGTCAGAAATCTGCTGTCACACAGTGAGTCTCTTTGTTTCCCAGTACCTCTTTTTTCTAATATTAATAGAGTGAAGGCAAACCTAGGGATTTGTTTTCGTTTTACTGTGGTGAGGCCTGAGCTCATTTCTGCTGAATTTCGGCTGAGCTACTCGACTTGCAGCCTGGTGTGACCCAACCACCAGCACGAGAGATTTCTCTAAATGACATTACTATAGGAAACTTTAAATATTATTCAGACATGGCAGTCTTAAAATATTCACAACATTTACTTTATTTTTGGAGGATTGTCATGACCAGTACTTAGCAGACAAACAACTTTTATGTTTGAGAAAAGGCAAAAAGTAAAAAAGAAAAAGGGGGGGGGGGCGGTATAGGGTTTCTTGCTTAGGCAGGTTTAAATTTAGTTTTTCTCGCCGCCTCTATTATGCAGCTTTAAAAAAGTAGCTGAGCAACAGCATCAGGGTTCCCATCTCTCACGCATCTGAAGTGACACTCACACTTTCTGCCTCACACTCACACAAGAATTCTTACGGCAAATTTATATTATTCCGTTATAGAACTAATATTACCTGCATCGGTGTTGGGATAATTTGAAAACCCTACAGACTATTTACAAGGTAATAAAACTATTATATACATGTAAATGCATGTGCAGCACATTTCCTTACAGGTTCATGTTTACTACAAAATTGCAGTTTTGATTGAATGCTAAGGTCTTTGTCACATTTCTTAAACTTTTTTTTACACCAGTGTTTTGTATTTTATTTTATTAAGTTTAATGTGCAAGCATCTGCAATTTGTAACAAGATACTTTTTGATGTATTTCTGTCCGTCTCTGTCTGCACACGGACTGTGGTTTGTACAGGACGTCTTCACAAGTGATGGGGCATGGATCTGTTTGTACTTCTGCGGTCAAGCACATTTCTGAAATAAATGAAAGAACCTTGTGCTCAAAATCTTTTGAAACCCTTTGTTTGAACGAAACAGTAACTTGTATATGCACAGAATGCATGGGAAAAGATAAGGGCAATATTCCGAAATACAGACATGCGCAGGGTTAAGAATCAGCATGGTCAGTGTCTATGCAGACATAAAATCTCGGTGCTGCAAGCATTTCTGTCACTTGCATCGTAAGCATACACACATATCCACAGGTGGAGAAGTTTGAACAGGCCTTTTCACAAAGAAGCAATTTAGATATGCCGATTGGCTTAACTACACATTGGGGGATCCGCACCACCCTGCAGGTGAAAGCATGTGATGTTACCCGCTGCCCCAAACCTGCAGCCTTTACTGCATGTCATCACTTTACTAATTACTAATTGTGTTGTGAAATTGCAAACTGCACTGCAATGTCAGATGAGAGGGATAATTTACTTATAAACTGTTCCTCCTTGCAGTGAAACGTTACCTTTCGCTTGCCAAAAAAAATTGATGCAATAACATTCCTTTTCTGTACATTCTAGCCAAGGAACACAATGACTATATTCACAATGTGCTCATTAGCTTGAAACTACTGTCTGCAAGGTATCCCTGAAAACAAAAGAGCCTTATATTAGAACATACAGCATAGCTTGTTTTGTATTATAGACATAGGCAGGCATTAGTAACGATTACATCGTTTCTCTCAGTTGGGGGAGGACACAACAAATAAAGGAAGCTTTATTATTATTATTATTATTATTATTATTATTATTATTATTATTATAACAGTATGACAACTGAGATGCCAGCTGGTGTGTTATAGCTGATGCCTGGTTCTGCAGAGATCAGAATAACTCTGTACACACAAACCTAGGACCCAGCACAGTTTGTTTCGAGTTGTTTCTTGTACAAATGCAATTGGAAAACAACATTAAATAAAGAGATTTGGAATTCACTCAGTCACATGTGAAACTATTTCAGTTTCAGACTGACACAATCAGGGGAACAAGTCCTGCCCCCTGCTTTGTGCATTTGGGGTGTGGTTTTCCCCCCACAGTCCAAAAAAAAACATTCATTCATTCATAAGTCCAATCGATCAATCACTCAATCAGGCAATAAATTATTAATTAAATTAATTAAATGATTAACTATAAGTACTACAGAATTACACAATACAGGCTTCAGTACAACAATGCATCACAGTAACAACAAATAAAACAAAACAATTACTATGGTTAAATTGCATTGCCAAATTGCCCATAGGTGTGAATGGAATGTAAGTTTGCCCTCTGATGGGCTGGTGCTGCATTCTGGGAATTTCCTGCCTTGCGCCTGTAGCTTCTAGGATAGAATCTGGACCCCCTTCTCCCCCTAACCCTGCATATGACAAGCAGGTAAAGAAAAGAGATGGAGGATTACTGAGCATTCTGTAAGAAAATCTGACATATAAGCATGTCCGCAAGAAGCCTTAACTTGCTGTTCTAGACATGAGGTTTATTCTCCAGAAAAACACAGCACTTCTTTATTTTCTCATCAAAGTGAATAAAGTTTTAGTCGGTCCCCAGGCAACATTACTAAGACACAAGGGAACACGGAGATAGCAGGTGATAGATTTCACCTCATCAATAATCTAGGTTTCATAAAACAGCCTGGATGACACAGGCATGGGATTTACTTTAGTCCTGGCTCTGGATCATCAGGCTGTAATGTAAGACTGGAAAGTACTCAGCAGTAAAGGTGACTACACTGAAAATGGTTGCGCTGGCATGGATGTAACGGTTTGAAAAGAGCAGTTTCACTTTTCATGCGTTACGCTCTTTTCGGAGGCTGTTTTGCACAGATGTCAATCTGTGGTTATACGCAAAAACGGTAATCTCAGAAAGCTTACCAGAAGAGTCTGCTTTATATGTGGCAAAGCATCCCAGAAACACCAGAGAATACAGCTATTTTGAACAAAGTGATTTCACATTTAATATAGGGGTGATTTAATGGCACTTATGGTGATAGAATATCTTCTGTGTCTTTTTCCCCTTTACAGATTTAGGAAAATCAAATGCACATTGAATGCCAAGACATAAAGTGTATTAGCAGACTGGTCCGAGCCCATTAGACAATCAAATGATTCATTGTCAGTTTTGCATTGAGTCTTTCCTTTAATCTAATGCAGCAGGAATATGGGGCAACAGTCATTTTGTTTAGGCATACGCATGTGCTTCAGCACATTATTTTCTAAATGTATGTGAGAGAGAAAAGACTACAAATATATCTTCCGGTTCATTTTAAATCACATAACATAAACGCATGTTCTCTTATTAATGTTTACATTCCTGGGAAATTCTAATGCCATGACCAGGACATTATGTTAACTGCTGTTTTTTATCATTTGCAAGCTGCTTGTTGAACTATATTAGGCAAGCTGCAACGGGTTGTGAAGGAATTATTCTTAATATGCTTAAGTAATGCACAGTCTTTCAGTGCATTAGCCAAATTAATTCAATTTGGGCATGGCTAAGAACTGTCAGCTGCTTTGAAAAGATATATACAGCCAGCATCACTGCAGCGTGCTAGTTGTCAGTCCCCCATCTTTGTGGCTAATAATTCTTCCCCATTTCTGGGAATTAAGAACATAAAGATCAAATCAGCATCAGACATGGAACAGTGCACCTTAACAGGCAGATAGACATCTGTAATGTTATTCAGCGGTAAATTTTAACTGCCAACCAAAAAACAAGAAAACAAACTGATCTGCAGCAGGAGTACAGCTCAAAAGGCAAAATGCTTAATCTGATTACCTCAGATGCCATTTCAAAGAAGAAAAATGTTTCTGCCATGATTTCCATCCCCTAGATTCTAGAACCTTCACACATTTCACCCTAAGAACCAAGCACCCAATTTGGCTGTGTACATGTAAGTAATTCCTGAGGTATTACTTCAGTCATATCGTCCATTTATTATAAAAATAGATAACAGTGTATAGAAACAACATATTTTTGTAAGTTTCAATTAAACTTTGTAGTTATTAGTTTAAGCAAAATATTTTGGTGACGATGGGTAAACACAAAAGTTTGCTTAGTGAAACAGAACTGAAACTAACCTTGCTTGATTTTTCTATTTTCTATGAGAACTGTACATGTTAGCATTTCTGACTATACAGTATGTACTGTATGCTCATTCACCAAACTAAAGGTTCCAATCAAAAACAACTTCTTTTATGGAACAGATTACATGGAGACCCAACTCTTTCGTTGTTTCTATATATTACACAGAAACTCCACCAATTGTACACAGGAACAGAGACAAGTACATATTTTGTAAGAAGGACATGTGACATAATACCTATTGCAAAATACGCAATAATAAAGTCACCCAGCTCGCAGGTTTTATGGCCAGACCGCTGATATCCTGGAGCGTTTCATTGGAAAGCATAAGCATGGGTAAGACGCCAGTCCAGTGCAACGTGCGATTTACAGACATGAACACGTCTAGTGAGGTAATTTTGACCTCTGCATATAACTTAAGTACCGGATGGAAACCCACAGAACAGTGTATTGCATCACCTAAGCAGCCAAAAAGCTAACAAGGCTGCTCACATATTAATAATGTAGCCTATATAGGCCATTATGATCAATGGATCGTCAAGATAAATATATATCACTCAGAGATAATTCAATTTGAACAGCAAACCTCATGTCTTTAAAAGTGAGTATATTTGTAATGGCAATATATACAAAGGAATTACATGTCATCTATTACAATTCACAGCATTACCTCTACTAAAATGCAGACACCTAACATAAAATTATACGTTTTAACTAGAGAAATTGAATTGCCACGATGTATTATTTTTTGGTGCCACTTTGCAATAAGGCTACCCACATGAAGAGTTGACGAAATGTTTCTGATCTGGTTATTAATTAGGTTGTAGCACTTTGTAAATTATTAATAGACAATTTTAAACACAGTTTTTTAAAATTAATGAATTACTGCTATTTACAAATGCCAAAAGGGAGCTTTATTGTAAAGTGGTAAATGTTTTGGCTGTAATATGGTTTCTCCGGTTTGTTGGTATTTGTTTACAACGAATTAGCTTATAATTTACATAGGCAGCATATTGTAAGGTTCTTCTCCGTTTCTCACTTTCAAGCCCGCGGTAAACCGGAAGACGTCTATTAACTGAACAACTTCTTAGTAAATGAAGACAAATAAAAACGTATTTAACGACGTATTTACTTTACCCGCGACACTGGACCGGATAATGCAGCTGAAAGAAGAATGAACGGGTGTGTTTATTTTGGACGAATTTAGTTGCGTGCCCGTTATACGCGTACGGGCTTCTGTTTCGATTTGCGACCCAAGTGATGTGAAACTCCAACGCCACACCTACTCAGCTTGTTTTTTTTCCTGTTTCACCCGTTTTATCAGCCGTTTTTACTTGATGTAAGCAGCGTACGAGAGGACTTCTTGTCAGATGTAAGTTGGTTAGCTATGCGCATGTAATCTGGTCTATTTAAAAAAGATAAAGTAAAATTATATATTGCAATTAACACTGTAATTTATAGAGTTCTCAGTTTAAAACTGCTTCTGATTAGACCTTTACCTAGAGGATATAAAACAACAATCGACTTATGGTAAGTACCATTTTGTTTTAGATTGTCATAGATCTGCAAAGCCATATGCATAATAATATATTATAATATATATGAACTTTTTGCACCCACGGGGAATAGCGGCTTATTCGTCAAAATCGACGCCCGAATACAAAGAATGACATTTTACTAACAAGGAAGCAACGTTATGTTTTCCTCGTAAATTCTGCATTTCTTCGTGGCATAAGGAAGTCGGCATTTCTTCATCATGGAGTACTAGTTGGAATTCATTGAGAATATTTTTCTGGCTGGCACGGCTAGGAGTTCGGGAAACATTTTTTAAATGGAATATAAGACAACAACGAATCTCTTTCTACTGCTCGAGGTAAGTCTTATAAGCAATTAGAATTACTCGTTCCTAAACTCAGATGATTGAAAGATGCATTTACTATGATAAAAGTAGCAATTAAATATACCTAGATTAAATGTACCTAAAGATTGCGGTTAAGGTTTTCTCACACGCTTGCTGCATCCATATTAAATTCTCTCTTACCGTTTTTCATTGTAGAATGAAGATAAGATGTTCTTCTCTATTAAAACTGCTTAAAAAAATGTTTATTTTCTTCATATCTCTGTTGCTTATACATTTATTTAAATCTCAGTACATAAAAGGAACTTTGAGAGACAGCCTTTTCATTGAGTCCTATGGGACCGTCTCCAACATTTTTCCCAAGTACGATATTGACTGTGAGGCAGTTTATGAGTTGGACCCAGTAGAAATTGGAAAAACCTTAGAAATGAGAAGGAAAAATATTGTTGATCTGGAGGATGATGATATTGCAGCTTTGACCTCAGACTGTGAGAAGTTCTCCAAAGCCAGAGGATACGCATCTCACCCCGCGTCTGAGGAGGAGCGTGACTACCCTTTGGCCTACTCCTTAGTTGTACACAAGCATGCGTCAATGGTGGAGAAAATCTTGCGGGCAATCTACGTGCCTCAGAATGTTTACTGCATTCATTATGACAAGAAATCCTCCAAAAAATTTACTGAAGCTGTGAAAAATATCGCCAAGTGTTTCCCTAACGTCTTCATTGCATCAAAACAAGAATCTGTGCAGTACGCGGATATCACAAGGCTCAGGGCTGATCTTAACTGTCTGTCAGACCTTCTCAAGTCTCCGGTCAAGTGGAGATATGTTATAAACTTGTGCGGCCAGGACTTCCCTCTCAGGTCCAACTTTGAGCTGGTGACAGAGCTGAAGGGCCTCCAAGGAGCCAACATGCTGGAGTCTAGCAGGCCCAGCGACTTGAAAAAGCTACGTTTCCAGTTCCAGCATGTGCTTAAAGACGTACCCTATGAGTACCAGAAGCTGCCCGTAAGGACCACGCAAGCCAAGGAGATGCCGCCATATAATATTGAGGTTTTCAGTGGGAGTGCCTACTTCATCCTGTCACGCGAGTTTGTGAATTACACTCATGGGAACCGATTGGTGGAGGACTTCTTGGCCTGGTCAGCAGACACCTACTCCCCGGATGAGCATTACTGGGCCACTTTGGTGCGGGTGCCTGGTGTCCCGGGTGAGATCCCCAGGTCCAGGCCTGACATCACGGACCTAATGAGCAAGACGCGACTGGTGAAATGGAACTACCTGGAAGGCTCCCTGTACCCACCATGCACTGGGGTTCACATACGCAGCGTCTGCATATATGGAGCAGCAGAACTGCGCTGGCTCCTGAATTATGGCCACTGGTTTGCAAACAAGGTGGACCCCAAGGTGGATCCTGTGTTAATTAAGTGTCTAGAGGAACGACTTATAGCGCAGCAAAAAAAACTAACAAAGCAGACTTTGATTGGAACAAACATACTGTAAGATGCATAGTGTTTTGCCCATATCCTGCTGGCGTATTTCATGTCCATTGAACTCCAGGATAGATTATAGCTTTGATCCACCAATATACCAAAAAGATGTTCAGTTTTCTAATACTAATAATGCTTTGGCTAAAATGTGTGGTATGCTGTTTCTGACTGAGATGCTTTTAAAAGAGATCCAAAGCAAAGTGGGCGAGGTATCACAGAAAAGGCAATTACAATTCACAATAACGTGTACAAGGTTTGCATTCTGAAAGATCTCCAGAGTGACTGATATAAATTTCTATCATTGGCGTAAATGGATTAATTAAAATCAAGTTAATTATTAACATCTATTTGTGACTGATATTTTGCCTTTCAATGTATCTGACTGAATCAAAGAATTGTTACATAAGGGAAAATTGACCTAGCTAGAAATGTTCTGCAGTTTTTAGAAAATTTTACAAAAATGTCAGTGAGACACCAAGTTGCCTTTGTAATGATAGAAAATATACAGTGGAAGATTTAGTTTTCAATACTTCATTTTCAAAACTTTTTTTTTCTAATATATTTTTATTGACAATTAAATGGAATAAATATTGAAATGGTGAACTTCTTTTTATCTGAATCAGTCAGTGACTGAAGACTGCAAATCATATTTACAATAAAACTGAGAAAATAAGGAAGTTTTTCTTATCATTTACTTTTGGCCACATCTCTCTCTCTCTCTCTCTCTCTGTCATGAAGCCACTTTACTTCCACATGCTGTGGCTATTCCAGAACATTTCCCTGCATTGTTGTTTCAATGCTTGGTTTAGAAACCCATTGTTACATAAGAACATAAGAAATATACAATGAATATTATGAATATTGGGCCTATGGTCAAGGAGTGTTAAATATTAGAGTATCTCAATTGCTTTGGCACACTTGCTAAAAACATACTTAACATTCTCAAGACTATAAGAGCATTTTTCAAAACAATTCATGCATGTTGCACAACCATGTGGTTTAGCTGCAAAAGCTTATAATTTACCCAAAAACAATTAATGATTCAAAAATGAATAATTCCACCAATTAATTAATCAGTGCCACCAAAATGAAAAGTACAACCAGCTTCGTTTTAACCATGAGAGTCAAAATGCGGCAAAGCAATTGAGCAAAAGTGTAAAACCACCATTACGCGCACTTCCCTTCTTGCAAACATAGCAGAGCCAAAGTTGGCAAGGAGTAAGGAAATAAACTGACAAAGCAATGACAATGACAATTATGCTCGTATTACCCAATATATTAAGAGAGTAAGAGAAAATGAGACATATCTAACATTACAAATATATTATTATTGCACATTTAATTACGACCAACAAAGATGCTTCCAATGCTTAGCGATGTATCATTTTTACTCTGATGAACCTTTTAATGAACATAGAAAAAACCGCGATAGAGTGAAGCCGCGAAAGTCGAAGCGCAAAGTCACGAGGGACGACTGTTATCCCTGTCAGGATCAGCCCTGGTTCCTCCCTGTGTCCCTTCCCCATTTGGTCAGCAGACGTTGCTGGTTAGCCCATCATTCATGTTGGCAGTCTTTTGTGTTTCCTATTGTTCGCCGTGGGCCGCATAGCTCAACTTGTCGGACATGCGGTTGTCTGTGAACCTTTCTGTCCCGTGTTTGAATCCCACCTCCTTTGTATTTGTTCCTAGTGTTTTCATTTGCATGATTTTTTTCTAGTTCCCGTGTCTGGTGATTTTCTTGTTTCGAGCCTTAGTTATGTTTTATTGGGTTTTGTTACTCCCCGTGTTAAAATTCTGTTTTTCCTGTTTTCTTGGTTAGTTTAGTTTCCCTGTTTTAGTTCCTTTAAGTTGATTAGTTTTACCTGTGACCTGTTTTCTCAGTCTTTGTTAATCAGTCTCATCTGTCCTGTGTGAGTCTTGTTACACGGTTTTAGTTTCAGTATTTAAGTCCCTGCTTCTGTTTAGTTCCCCAGTGGTTCCTTGATTTTTGAATGTTTGTGATTAATTGTGAATGTTTGTGATAGATTGTGAGTGTTTGTCATAGATTGTGAGTGTTCTGTTGTTTGCGATTATTAGATATTGCTTGATGTTACCTGCCTTGTTTTGCAAATTAGTCCTTGTTTAATTTTGACCCCTCGTGGTCCCTTGTTTTTGTTAGTCTTTTATAGTGTTTTATTTAATAAAAACCTGTTTTGTATTGTTGAGCTGCAAGTGTATTGTCCACCATTTCTGCCTGCATTATGCCTCGTTCTCACGCCCGGATCCGTGACAATCCCCATACTATAATGTCACTTCTGCACAGCTGAACATCATTTCTCATTGTTTCATACAAATTTCCCAATGTTTTAGTTCATATGTGCAAATGACTGTATACAATTATCATCATTTGGCACAATTGTCAGTTGTTTTAATCTTGTTGGTCAAAATACTGTATATTATGTAGTTTCCCACTGCAATAATTTTACACCAAAAACTGTACAGCAGTGGAAAGAAATGAGAGACCACTCTATGTACTGTATATATTTTAAATCTGAATTTTTAAATGCTGGTTTAATCGTGGTTCTGCTGGCAGAAGGCTACGCTGAGCAGCAAGTTGCTTCCAGGTTCAAAATTTCAAAAAAGTGAAGCAGGAGACACAGGGAAAGAAGAGGAACCAGGCAGGTAACGGGCGGAAATGATTTTCTAATTACAGAAATTACCATTAACTTATCCTGCATGAATTGTAGGATGAGATCGAGTGACCTTCAAAAACAATGGGAAACATTAAGTGCAGGTGTGAAGTGCACTGCTAGGATGGTTTGTATCAGGTCTCTAGAAGCAGGACTGAAGACCCATAAAGCAAGGAAGAAGCCCTTCATTAATGAGAAACAGAGAAGAACCAGGCTGCAGTTTCCGAAAAATATATTACTGACAAAGGCACACTCATAAATTTCAAAATTAGTGTCTGTGGTCTGTCATTTTTTTCTGTGGCTGTATATGCATGTGATCATGGTGTTAGCCACCAGAGGCTAAGCAATTAGCCAGTCTGTCAACGGTAATACTCCGTAAATAGCAGTGACAGAGAATTGTGTTCTTAGTTCCCTCAGTACATTTCGCTGTCTTTGTGTCATACACTGATGTGTGACTTTTTTGTTTGCTATTGCACTGTGTCTTGAGATCCAAGGAGGTTACATGTGCGAGTGAGTAGTGTCTCTGTCAGTGAACTTTACATAATGTGCAGCCCTGCAATGTTGCGTAGCCCTGCGTGTCTTTGACATGAATAAGTAACAGTTTGCTAAAGAAAAATGATCAGTCAGTGATAATGAGAAAATAGCAACCCACTATCATCCAGAATTGTGGAGCAGATTCACACTGCCATTTTTACATTATAATTAAGTATTTTGACGATTAAAACAATGCTTTGTTTACTTTTCAGTTAGGTGGCACTGAATAATTTATTGGTGGAATTATTAGTGTTTGAGATATTAATTGTTTTGAGTAAGTTACAGGTTCTTCTAGAAAGTTACTCGGGCGATAATGTTTTATTTTGCTGCTATGGCATGTACTTACAATATTTTCAAATAACATGGAATATTCACACATATTTCTAATATGAACCAAACAACAGCAAACCAACCTTGATCTGTCGTATATGTCCAGCTAACCTCGTACAGTAATTAAGTTGTCATTATAAATTCGCGGGTGGCTGAGTTGGGAGGCCACTGTCGCCTGGGATCTCCTGCGTTGTGGCGCTCTCCCCGTGTCACAAAGGCAGCGCCCTTCCCGGGCAAACTGCCGATCTAAGCGGAATCTTCCTCTCCCACCTCCCCTACACAGCCCTTCCTGAATTCACTACATTAGTATTTCTTAGATAAACTTTAATTTCTAATTAAAATACATTCATAAGTAATACATAGACAAATATCCTCAGAGCACAAACTGAACTATAACTCTGTGTCGTCAAACAAAAATACTTTTTAAAAAATAATTACGCAGAAGTCCTCAGTAGCGGTAACCACTCTTTTCCACATCATTCTAACTGGCTCGCGATATTGGCGCATGCGTTTCTGGCAGCAAATGTGACACCGGCAAAGCAGAAGTTGAGAGTTCATTTTGCACCTTGATTTATTTTTTTAAGCTAATACGGTTACATTTATTTGTTTTATTAACGAAAAATTGACTATGAATGTAGTCATAGTTAAGCTCCTTATTGTCAGAGATGTACAGGTATAAAATACGGAAAAAATAGCTTTCCGTAAAACTGGTGCTTACTTGATCGCGGGCTACATGCACTTTGCACATGGGTTTCCTCTCAAGCTCCAAAAACATGCAGTTTGGCAAACTAGCACTTTTAAAGTGCCCATAATGTACGGCTCTTCCATGTCCTGGGTGGCCATCCCCTGCAGGGCAGTGCGGAGTGTCTAATCAGGGAATTTCCTGTGGGCCACCCTAGGTGTGCGCTGAGCAGGGTCAGCAAATATATTATATTATTACTGCCCTGCTCCAAGGTGTATCCCTGTATCTCTGACCAGGATTTAGCAGATTAATTGGTAAAGTAGCATTATGGTGGGTATCCTTTATGCATTTAGGTGTTTCCCATTGGCCTCTCCAAATTGCACATGATGTACGTGTAATTTAGTGTGCATGCCCTGCTGCAGACTGGCATGCGGGTCAGGATATCCTGTATCTTGTGCCCTGTGCTTTCTTTGACAGGCTTCCACCAAACCTGGGGGTTTGGCGAAATGCTTTAAATGCTGCTTTAAATTTTTTGAATTTGCAAAGAAAATGTATTTTTATTTGTTTAAAGCTACTGAAATCCCATGGTACAGAGCTTAGAGAAGATCATTTGCTCAGGTCACACATAGTCACACATTCCGTGGATGTTTTGGATCTTGGGAACAGCAGCAGGTAGACAAATCGTAATAAGACACTGGGGCCTTGTTCAGCACGGATCCTGCTTTGGTTTTGCCCCTTAGCAAATTCATCTGTGTAGCTGTTCTCTGGTCAGATAGTGCAGGACAGGAAACATATTGAGATGAGCAGAAAGCTGAACTATATCATCATTTTGTGCATAGTGTTGAAGCAGGATTAATGGAGACTGGGAAGAACCATATAAAGTACTACTTTGCGTTGTCTAGTTAAACTGCAGACTCATTCGATATGGATCGCGATGCAGCCCTTCATTACCATTTTGGTCACAAAGTATGCCAACAGCCTAACAGAGCGCTTAGACACTTAAATCATCAGTGAAAAGCCAAAAAGCAGTAAATTGAACCACAGTCGTCTGATCTGTGGGTGCCGGAGGGCTGACGCACCGACGGGAAGGATCAAATTCCCAGTAAAAGCTTTAATGTGATTGGCCAGCTAGCTCTCTTAGTTGCCAGGGCGTGGATCTCAATCTGCATTTTTCATGAGGGCATGTTAATTGTATGTTAATTGTATCTGTGTTGAATTGTATGTGTAAGTGTTACAAGTGGGAGCATTATTTTAAAAATGAATGTTCCATTTACGCAGTTATGTGCCATTTCATGTTGTGTAAAATGTTGCTGATCTCCACACTTCTTTACACTGTGCCACACCCTGCATCCCCTCCCCTCATTCTCTCCGTTGTGTGGCTCTAATAAATCACACCTGTTACCTCTTTAATCTTGCCTCTCGTTACAGCCCTCGTGTGGATCACCCCAGGTGCCTCTCGTTTGCTCCCTTGTCAGTGATGTACATAGTGCCTCCCTGTCTTGAGCTCCCCAGTCCAGTCATTGATGTTGCTGCCTGCATGTACCCCCCCAGTTTGCCCTGTGTCCTGTGCTCTCTCCTGATCCTCCCTACCCTGTTTCGATCCCTTGTAGTCTGTTTTCCTTTTACACTGACCTGTAATTTCAGTTAATAAAGCCGCCTTTCATTTTCTCCACGTCTGCCTTCACCTCCATCCCTGCCTGTGATGTGACACACTGTTTATTTCCTGTTGCTAATGGTTAGATTTGTATATGTTAAAATGTGTAGGCTGCTGTGTATGTGGGTGTTGGCGGGGAGGGGTGTTAACTATTTAGCGCACCCACTACCTAAGTCATTACAGAAGATAAATAATACCAGCAGTGACAAGATGAACAGCATCCGCTGGCCAAAAGGAGAAATGACACAGAGACCAGGCCCGGAGTAATACTATCCAGATCCCAGAAGCACAGAATAGATTTTACAGTAAGTCCAGTGTCCATAAGCAATAACCCGTGCGTCACACATTTTCTGCTTGGAACAACCTTGACATTGTACCCAGCACAGACCAAACATAACATTGCTGGGGTACATCACTTCCTATACACACAATTCTCCCATTTGTCAGTCACTCAGTCACAAAGTGGGTCATGGTTTTGAGTACCTTCTTAAGAGGGAATGGGGAATAGGTCTCTCATTGCGTTTGCTGTTTGTTCCTTTTGGAAGTTGTGGGCTGTTGGGGAAACAGTC
Source organism: Mormyrus lacerda (assembly GCA_015163995.2). Lineage (NCBI taxonomy): Eukaryota > Metazoa > Chordata > Actinopteri > Osteoglossiformes > Mormyridae > Mormyrus > Mormyrus lacerda. The sequence continues at coordinate 10,229,542 of JAABNX020000130.1, read as the reverse complement.
TAGTCGTTTGTCAACCAGAGAAAAAAGCTAGATAATACTGATAGGTGTTTGGCAACAGTGAGTTCTGCAGTCATTGAATAGCAACATTTCCAAAAGAGGGTCAAAAGTGTAGTTTATCTATTCATATGTTTGTAGTGGCCTACAAGCTGCCCAGTGTGCACAGAGCAGTCATGCTCTACGGAGTTTCCATCAGGCAGTAGGTATTTGAAAAGGTTTTCACCCGAAGCAACTGGTTATAAATTTACACATCTTTTTTTTAAATTAGAGCAGGTATGTTAATTAATAATTTAGTCCTAGCCCTGTCACCAAAAGGAAAAACAATGTTCTCAGAAACTGGATTCTGTTTCATATTATTGATATAATTTTTACACACGCAGTAGAGTTTTACTTCTGTTGTCAAATGTCAAATTTCATACTTAGAAATAATAATGTCACACTAGTACAGAATTGTCCCTCCCTACTAAATAAAATCGCCAATCACCAATACTTAATGTCTATACCACTACTGGGATCAACAACACGATTAATCTCTGAATTAATCGTGTTGTTTAACTTCTGGAAAGAATGTTGAAATCTCAGGAGGGGAAACAATTATGCCAGATAGTCATAAAAATGCATATACTAATACCTTTAGCGCCATCATTGTCAGTTTCCAATGTTTAACACACGATGCTACTGCGCCATCTAGTGTCAAAATTATATTATGCAAAACACAACAGAGCCTCGTTTTTATTGCTTATTCCGCTACATTTACATTTACATTTACAGCATTTGGCAGACGCCCTTAGCCAGAGCGACTTACATAAGTGCTTAAGACTCTGC
>JAABNX020000130.1:10196931-10224189 GCA_015163995.2 Mormyrus lacerda | reverse complement strand
ACAATGTCCCACTGCATCCCCGGTAAATTAAAATCACCCATTACTACCACATCATTTTTATTGCTCATAATCCTAATTGGAATTGACTTTACCTGACCTCTGTTCTGCCTCTTCCGACCTTCGATTATTAGCCAAGCCCTCTCACTGCTGACGCCAATCGCCTGACCACCTGCCTGTCCCCAGAATCGAAAATTCGTTTCTACCCTGCTGCTCACCCGGTGCAGCAGGGATCTCCCGGTGTTTATGGAGAAGATAATAAATCTTTCTCCTGGACTGATCCGCCATCGGGACGGACCCTGCGGATCAGCCGGACCTTCAGCACCTCACTGAAGCGTGGGGTAGGCACGGTTCTCTGCTGGGATGGCATGAGTCTGCACTCACAGAGATCAGAGATTCTCTGGATTCTTTTAATGTCGGCCTGATGGAACTAGCGACTCAGGTACAGCGTGTCCTTTCGATTTCTCCTTCCACTGTCACCCCAATCAGTGAACCCCGCTTGCCCCCACCTCCACAGTATAATGGCGACCCAGGAACCTGTCGCTCCTTTTTGTCGCAGTGTTCCCTGATTTTCAGGTTACAACCTTCTACATTTCCACCCGTGGTAGGCAGATCCAGATGCAGCTGGTGGCCCATGTGCTATGGATGTTGAATGGCCATCATCACCCGCGCTACACTTCTAGTGAGTCTTGTTATTGGGGTAATCATGTGGAGGAACTGTCCTTGTATGTGGTTGATTCTCCCCAAGCACTTATAGTGTTAGGCCACCCCTGGTTGGTTAAGCATAATTCTCACCTTGACTGGAAGAAGGGGTCCATTATGGGCTGGAGTCCTTTTTGCCATTCGCAGTGTCTCCGCACAGCTCTCCCTTCATTGGTCCCTGAAAAGAAGGAGTTTCCTGACCTGTCTTCGGTTCCTGCAGACTACTTGGACCTGATACAGGTATACAGTAAGACCCAGGCATCCTCTCTACCTCCTCATCGACCTTCTGACTGTGCGATCGATCTGTTACCAGGTACCTCGCCCCCTAGAGGTCGTATGTACTCCCTGTCTGCCCCTGAAAGGAAAGATATGGAGGATTACATAAATAGTGTTCTAGTATCAGGAATTGTTTGGCCGTCGTTTTCACCAGCAGGAGCTGGATTCTTCTTTGTAGAGAAGAAGGATAGGTCCCTCTGACCTTGTATTGACTACTGTGGGCTGAATCAGATTACCATCAAGAATTGTTATCCCTTACCCCTGTTGTCCTGGGTTCTTGATGTGCTTCAGGGGGGTAGCTGGTTCACCAAACTTCACCTACGGAGCGCCTATCATCTAGTTAGGATCCGTGAGGGGGATGAATGGAAAATCGCCTTTAACAAGCCCTCTGGGCATTATGAGTATTTAGTTATGCCTTTTGGATTGATTAATGCACCGGCCGTGTTAATTAATTAATGGCGTCCTTCGGGATATGTTAACCCTCTTGGGTCTAACGGTAGGAAACACATACTGACTGGATCATGGTCACATACTTCTTCAAATATCATAAACTTAATTCATGGCAAATATGTTTTTTCTTATATATTTGTTTTGCCATTACACTCATCTTTATTTTTATGTATACTGTAAATATGTCAGATTTTTGTGTTTGTAATTTGACATCAAAGTATAGACATTGCAAAATGCAGTTTAAAACACTTGCAGAAACATAATAAAAGTACATAGTAATCAATGCTGGCAGTTTGTTTTGATCCCAGATATCTGATCACCAAAGTATTGGCTACATGAAGATGACTAAATGGTGTAGTTGCAACATTCAGCTGGATAAATAAATAAGAAAAAGCTAACTCATGCCACTTTTTCTGGCTCCTTTCATTCCTTTCATTGAATATGTAGCAACTTTCATGTGTATGAATGAGCCATTGTCACCTGGCCACGTCCCCCCCCCCTTTTATAGCGCTGATGGGGATGTTTCTGGATGGTGTTTCACCGCTGCGCTGTTTGTGAAATTACCATGCGAATGCGATTTGAATACACGCTAATGCGGCTGTTTAGAATGTGAAAAGCGATCTTCGGGTGACAGCGACACTGCACACTCCCAATGCAGGTAAAACAAAGTAAAGTGACATGGTTTACTTTTTTGCCGATTTAACATAATTTAAAAAACTTTAATACTTCCGACAACAGACATTTTGAAAAGAAGACAGATTATGGATTTAGAAACCTTTTTTTTCATAATTCTACCCTAAAATTCCAACAAGATATAAATTGAAATAGACGCTGCACCGCCGATGATGTACTCGACCCCAGAGGGTTAAACAAATTTGTTTTCGTTTATCTGGATAACATATTGGTGTTTTCCCAGTCTGAACAGGATTACATCATACATGTGCATGAAGTCCTCCAATGCTTATTAGTTATTTGTATGCATTTTATAAGCTATTTGTTAAGGCGGAGAAGTGTGAGTTTCACCGGCAGTTGATCTCCTTCCTGGGGTTCATTCTCGGGGAGGGTTCAATTAGGATGGATCTGGAGAAGATCTGAGCGGTCATAGAGTGGCCTCGGCCTCGCAACCAGAAGGAGGTACAACATTTTTTGGGGTTCGCTAATTTTTACAGGCGTTTTATTCAAGGATATAGCACCCTTGTGGCCCCTCTCATGGCACTCACCACTTCTAGTGGTCCCCAGCGGCTGAGCAGGCATTCCTGGCCCTTTGCAGAAGCTTCACCTCGGCCCCTATTCTTCAGATCCCCGATCCCTCTCGACAGTTTGTGGTGGAGGTGGACGCTTCCAGCACTGATGTAGGGGCTATTTAATCCCAGCGACACGTGACAGACAATAAATTGCAACCTTTTGGTGGAATATGTCCATAATTTTCTGCCCATATCCTCATATGTCCCCATTCCAGTTGTGTTGGTTATCAACCACCCTTATTTCCAGCAGTGGAGGAGGTCCTGTTCCCGTCCATCCAAAGTTTTCTTTGTCGTTGTCAACTGACCTGAAATATGGCCAGGTCCTTTCTACAACATGCCTGTAGAAATATACCAACCGCCGCAGGTCCCAGGCTCCCACTCTCCATGTGGGACAGAAGGTTTGGTCAGATATTAGAAACCTTCCTCTACGGGTTCCGTCTTGGAAGTTGGCACCCTGGTTTGTTGGTCCTTTTCCCATCACCAAGGTCATAAGTCCCTTGGCTGTTCATCTTTATCTTCCAGTGACCATGTGGCGAGTCCACCCTACCTTCCATGTATCCCTACCGCATGCGGCCTGACCACCTGTCTGTCCTCGGATTCTGAGCCCTGCCTGTTCTCCTGGATCCTGACACCGATCTCCCGACCACTGCCTGTTTTATTTACCTCGATTTTTGGATTTTCGTTTCTGTCCTGCTGTTTTCTCTCTCGCTGTGTTTACGGAGAAGACAATAAATGTTTTTCCTGGACTCATCTGCTCTAGTGTCCTCCTTATTTTCCACAACCCCCGCAATGACAGACCCATTCTTTCGCAAAAATATTTGTAGAAACAGTCTGCATGCTTAGGTGTTTGATTTTATACACCTGTGGCTATGGTAATAATTGGAACACATGTATTCAATTTTGGAGGGGTGTCCCAATACTTTTGCCAATATAGTTTATATTTTGTTGTGGAAGGCAGTAACAACAACAAATTTACTTTTGTATAGCGCGTTATCACAACATTACATTGTCTCAAAGCTCTTTATAGCATCCCCAAACAAAGCACCCAGTGAATAAGCCATACCTGTAGGTGACAGAGGAAAAACTCCCTAGAAGGAAGAAACCTTGGGAGGGACCAGGGGACCCCCTCCAGGGGCCGGCAGGGAGAGTCAAATTTCATACACAAGTCAGAACTCATACAATGTTGCATTACTGCCAACACTGCACCAATCCATCTCTCAATCTCCCGTTCTCTTTTTCCTCACTCGTGAAAAAGACCCTAAGATACTTAAACTCCACTGCTTGAGGCTGCAACTCATCACCCACCAGGAGAGGGTAATCCACCCTTTTCTGGTTGAGAAGCAAAGCCTCAGACTTAGAGGTGCTGATCTTCATCCTGGCCACCTCACACTCAGCTGCAAACCACTGCAATGCATGCTGCAGGTCACAGCGCAAAGATGCCGACAGGATATTATCTGAAAATAACAAAGATGCGATCCTGAGGACTCCAAACCAGACCCCCTCTGCCATTTGGCTACGCCTAGAAATTCTGCCCATTAAACTTATGAAAAGAATCAGTGAGAAAGGGCAGCCCAGGAAGAGTCCATCACCCACCGGGAATGAGTCTGACCTACAGCTGGAAATGCAAACCAAACTCTCACTCCATTTATATAAGGACCTGATGCCCTGCAGCAACAGGCTCCATACCCCATACTCCTGGAGGACCCCCCCACAGGACCCCCTGAGGGACACGATCATATGTCCTTTCCAAGTCCACAAAACATATGTAGACTGGTTGGGCAAGCTCCCATGAACCCCTCAGTATCCTTGTGCAAGTGAAGAGCTGGTCGAGTGACCCACGACCAGGATGGAATCCATATTGTTCCTCCTGGATCCGAGGTTCGACCAACAGGTGGATCCTGCTGTCAGTTACCCTGGCATAGACCTTCTCAGGGAGGCTGAGGAGATGTGTGCAGGTGATGTCCCTAAAGTTGGAAAACATCCTCCAGTCCCCATTCTTAGAGACTCGGACCACCACCCCAATCTACCAATCCAAAGGCACTGCTCCCAATGTCCACACAATGTTGAAGAGGCAAGCCAATCGAGACAGCCCAACATCATTAAAAGTTTTTAAGAATTCAGGGCGAATCTCATCCATCCACGAAGCATTACCAATGAAGAATTTTTTGACTACTTCAGAGACCTTACCCTATCATGCCCTGCTTGTGCCGATCCTCCTGTGTACCACGCCCCTTTTGCCTACCTCGCGTGGAATCCCTGTGTTACCAGCTGTTTTGAGTCATGTTGGTTGATGTTATGTATTTAAGTCCGTGTTAGGGTATGTTTCCCCAGCCCGGTCATTACCGTCAGTCCTGTGTGTTGCTTTGTGTTCCTAGATGTATTCTCGCCAAATGAATCCTGCGTTTCCCCGAATCCCTGGACTCTTGCTCCTCATTCCCCACTCCATGCCGTACCTGTTAGTGCGTGACACAGCCCTAGAGATGGGCAAGTACTCCTCTGAGTCTTACAGCTGTACTTCCTCCAAAGAAGGTATATCAGTAGGATTCATGTGGCCCTCAATATATTTTTTCCACTGCCTGACAGTATCCATATTTGAGGTCAACAGTTCTCAATCCCTGTTGTAAACAGCATAGGTAAAGAACTGCTTCCCCCTCCTGAGTCGCCTGATAGTTTGCCAGAATCCTTTTGAGGCTGACGTCCTTCTTCATGGCCTCACCAAATTTCTTTCTCACCTGAGTTTTTTGCTTCAGCAACTGCCAAAGACTCTTTCTGCTTGGCCTACTAGTACCTGTCAGCTGCTTCAGGAGTTCCACAAGCTAACCTCCTTCTTTAGCCTAACAGCTCTCTTTACCGCTGGTGTCCTGCAACATGTATTAGGATCCTTACGGCCACAGTTCTCCCCAGCAGCCTCAAAAATGGAGTCCTGGAACACAGGCCATTCTGGCTCAATATCCCATGACTCCCCCGCGATACAAGAGTTCTGCCAGAGGTTTGAGTTAAAGATCTTCTGGACAGGGGCCTCCACCAAGCGCTTCCAGCATACCCTCACTATGCATTTAGGTCTACTAGGTCTATCCAGCATCTTTCTCTGCCATCAGATCCATCACACCACCAGGTGGTGAATAGTTGACAGCTTATCTCCTCTCTTCACCCGAGTGTCGAAAACTTGTGGATACAGATCCGTTGATACAATTACAAAATCGATGATCAAACTGCTGCCTGGGGTGCTCTGGTGCCTGGTGCATTTATGAACACCCTTATGTTCGAACATAATGTCTGTTATGGACAAACTGCGGTTACCACAGATGTCTAATAACTGATCACTGCTCAGAATCCATTCCTCCCAATGACACCTTTCCAGGTGTCACTGTGGCTACCCATGTAAGTGTTAAAGTCCACCAGTAGAACAAAAAAGTCCCCAGAAGGGTTGCCTTCCAGCACCCCCCCCCCTGCAAGACCTCCAAGAAGGTAAGATACTCTGGACTAGTGTTCAGTGCATACACACAGACAACAGTCAGAGCATGTTCCCTAACACGAAGTGGAAGGGAAGTATATGAGATACTGGTGCTGAACCGCTATATAGGGCTATAAGTAGACCCACCCCTCTCTGGTGCCTCTCACCATGTGCAACTCCAGAGTGGAAAAGAGTCCAGCCCCTCTCCAGGAGTTTGGTTCCAGAGCCCAAGCCATGGGCTGAAGTGTGCCAGACTATCTAGTCCGTATCTCTCTACCTCCCGCACCAGCTCAGACTCCTTTCCCACCATGTTATATTCCATGTGTCAAGAGCCAGTTTTAGTAGTCGACCTGCCTTTAACTGCCAGCCACATCTACACTGTGTCCCACCCTCATGCCCCCCCCACAGGTGGGCGGACCCATGTTTCTCCTTCAGGCTATGCTTGGTTGGGCTCCATGGGTGGAGGCCCGGCCACCAGGTGTTTGCCTTCAAGCTCTCCTCCAGAATTGGCTCCAGGGTGAGGCCTGGGTCTCCCAAATCCGGGTGCGGTAACTAGTTCCAGTATATTGTTTATCATCCTGAGGGTTTTTCAAATGACACTTGTCTGGCTGCTCACCAATTTGCCTTGGGAAACCCCACCAGAGGCAACCGCTCCTGATAACATAACTCCTCGGATGATAGAGGCACACAAACCCCTCCACCACAATAAGGAGGTGATTCCCGGAAGGGTTTTACTAATTAAATGTACCAAATAGGATCTTATAGTGTGGAATAAAAACAAAAAATAGTAAAATGGCAGTTAAAACATGATCACTGTACCAGTGTTTTGTGACCAACAGCCAAAGAAGATGGAAGAAGCGTGTAGTGAGAAAAACACACAAATTAACTGTCTAAGAGAAGCGTCAAATTGAAGGGGAGGCTTCCAGGAACTCATTAGGATCAAATGCCACCATTTGTCAAAACTGAAATCTGACACAGAATCTTCGGAAATACTACGTGCAGCATGTTACATGATATCGCTAAAGTTACAAAGGCCTAAACAGGACCTAAACTCAGTAAGGCACACAAAGTAAAGCATCGAGAATAGGTGTGAACACATCTCAAGACTGATGTTGCAAGGTTCTTCCGAACAGATGAGATGAAAGTGACTCTTGTTGGAGCAGGTGGATGGGCTCCTGGATGATTGTCTAATAATTGTGCACACTGATGATCAAGAATTTTTCTTTTATTTTTTGTGTGACAAGCTAATTTACCATTTTCTCTCTAAATAAATTTACTTGGAGCAAAAGAAAACTTCTGCATTCACTTTTACAAGTCTACAAAACTTTTGCTAAAATTTAGCTCCAGGAATAATACTTGTCTAATAATTGTGCACACAGAATGAAGGCAGTATCCGGGTGAGTCTGGATGTACTTGGGGAGTGTGATCTAACAGAGAAGTTGGACCAAATGCCCAGTGATGTTCTTGATGATGGCCTAGTACAGGAGAACAACTTCACCAATATGATTGGGGGCTACAATATGGGACCAGTACTTCCTGGGTCAGTACCCCCACTATACTACTCGCAAGAAAGTCACAAGGGTCACTTCAATGTCACCATGCTCTCCATTATTTATACTTAATTTTGGAAAAATCTGTTTTTCTGCCTGTCTTCGATCAGTATTCTGTTGTAATTGTTTTAAACCTGTTCTACAACCAAATTTCATTTTACTGCAGTGTAATGACAATAAAGCTCTCTTATCTAGGGCCCAAAGAAATCAGATTATTTTTTTCTCAAATTCCATTTTCCCCCAATTTCTTTCAGATTTATTTTAATTCGTTTCGGACTTTAAGTTTTTTATAGGCTGCCGAACTGAAAAAAGCAAAGCTTTAAGTAGACAAAAGTCTCATAGTTTTCAGAGTATGACGTGTTGCATCCTGTCTCTATTGCCTGTCTCCTTTAAGGCTAATTTTTCGGTTCAGCGACTAACAAATACTTGGTCTGGGATATTAAGTCATTTGCATACGGTTCAGTTAAATTTAAATTAAAGTATATAAATTCAAGCATATATAGCTGGTCAGGCATCATTTTATCTTTATTAATATCAGCAATATGAGTCACAGTCGGATTAAATAAAAGCATCAGGTGAGATCGTCCCAGTTCCTACACCGTGGGTCAGAGTCTTTCCTATTTATGTAGTCCTGCTCAGATAGTTTGGTAATGAGCATGTGCGCCCTCTGCTGGTAGTTGCACAGAGTCAGGGATGGGATGCTAACTGTCCTCTTAGCCATCATATCACCCAAATATATGAATATATGGGCAGGAATTATGAAGACAGCTGTTATCCAGAAAAAAGACCTGACTTACATTTTGAAGGCGTAAAGAAGTTCAAAATTTCTGAAACAAACCCTTGCCTTTTTTCAGACAAACAGTTGTCTGCCACACCCTATATGTCACACTGCCTTACGGTTATCGCTGCTCTGGGATGATAAGGCATGACGCTATGCTGCATTATCAGGAACATAACTTTATGTGCAGTTCACAAAGTTTACAGAAGCACTGTCTTATATACTGGTAATGAATAAAACACAGACGATTGTAAGATAAATATGCCAATGGCAGTACACCTAAAAAAAAATGACATATTTGTAATGTCAGCGTACTTTAAATGTTCCCCTGAATAAAGTGTTTTTGGACCGTGTAGACAAACTTGAGAACCCAGAGGAAAACCAAAGAAGCACAGGGGGACCCTATACAGCAAACTAGGAATTCAACCAGCAGCAAGGAGGTGAGATGTATGCATATTCATATACACTGCAATCAAAGAAAACAAAATATGTAACAAATTATTAGAAATAAATACATGTATACACAACAGAATCACAACATGCATGGATTTGGAATTTCTAGGATTCTTTTCTAAATGTAAAAATATAAAATTTCCCTTTTTTTTTTTTTTTACAATAAAATTAATAGATTACATCAGGACAACCCATAAAGAAAACAGAAACAGACGCATAGCAGAAAAAGGGAAAGTGAACCTTTAAACATCTGCATATCTACAGTAATGTGCTATTTGCCTCACTTTCCTTTGGACAAAAGTGTCTGACAAGTAAAAATAAATGTTAATGTAAAAATCTATAGTGAGAGCCATGATGTTTACCTTTGGGATGTCAGCATACCCAGATCAGGTATGGAAATTTTATTGAAATATTTTATTAGAATATTCCGTTTCCGTCAGCTGCCTGTTATTCAACAGTAGATATATTGTTTGATTTTACCTGGACATCGAAGTTCCCTGCCACAGTTTGCATGCCACAGCGATATGAAACACAGCTGGGTGAATGTGAGTCCTGACAGGCGGTACCTGAAATAGACCTGTACAGTACCTCCATTAACAAGCTCTAATGAATTGGAGACTATTCCGGAATAAACACTTCCATGTTGTGGGAAAAACTCCTCAAACCAGAATGTGATGTGATTCAAACGACGGTCCGTTATTTTTTCAAGTAATTCCTTTTTTTGCAAAAAACTTGGTGTTTTAGATTTTGGGTCACTTATTGAATTTTTGTTCATAATTATAAAACTAAGTTTATCTTAAATGTGAAAAAAAATGATTCCTGATTAAACACTGACCCGATAATAACCATATTCGTTCTAGGGGACTGACACTTCATTTCATTCATCTGCATCATTTGTTCCTAGATAAAAGCACTGCAAACGTCAGCATTTTTTACAATCAAATTCCGTCGGTTTAAAACCATGTTGCCAATAATGCTAAAAGTGTTTAATCGCCCGTGGGAATGTTTGTTATATAACGAGATTTACCGCATTCCCTTCCTTTAGCTGGTTACGGGCAATTGCATGCACGCGCGAGACAGGCTGAGCCTAGGCTACCGACGCGCGCATCGCCGAGCTGTACGGACTTTGAAATCCCACATTCAAGCAGTTCCTCTTGGAGTATTAAAGGCGAGATACAGTCCCTAGGTAGCCCAGAGGTGAGTCATTATATTTGCGGCGTCAAGAGTGAGGGTCGTTTTTAAAATTAAGGTGTTGGTGCGATTTTAAATTGAGCCGTGAATGTTGCACAACGAATCGGAACGCGAGCGTGGCCCAGCTGGTTAGGGTGGCATCGCGGACAGATCGGATCAGAGATGGCTGGCTAGATCCAGCCCTTCGTAAAACGCACGTAACGGTTCATAATTGTTGCGAGAGGGACTATAACGCATGCATTTTAAACATACTGTTTCAGAAGAGCTTTGCTGTTCATGTTATGGACATGCGCAGAAAACCGTAGCCCCGAAAAATAGGAGTTCAGGTGAGCTAGCGAGTGAAATGTTCATGTGATAATGGACGTCTTGTGTTGTCTTACTAGCATTTTGATTGCGTCGTGATAGTATTTTGCTGTCCCAGAGTTGGGATTGATAGACTGGATCCAAACTTTGGAACCAGGCTGAAGTACTTCGATATTTTAATAAACAGTAAAATGAGTACCAAGATGTATTAAATTTTATCATGGTTTGATCAGCTTATAATTTTGCTATACGTCTTAAAGTCGACTCAAACAAATTTGGCTGCAAAATAATTATTTATTTTAGAGAAAGTCTGTTGCCCCTCATTAGTTTAACAGCTTGATCCAGTTGAACGTAATTGGCCTTTTTAATTTATAGCGAACACCAATATGCGTAACCTTTAAGTGCACAGTACAACTTTTTGTCTACATACAGTAATGTGTATTGGTTTGTGCAGTACTTCACACTGCATCACTAGTCGGATCCCACACGAATAGTTAGCAACAACAACAGTAGTAATAATATTGAATAGTTAACTTCGGATAATGTTTGATTAGCAAATCGAATTTAACATACTTAAGCCAAAGTTGGTGGTTTTATATGAATGAGTTATGTGGAGTAATTCCATGATTTAAACGTGCTGATGATGACGACGACTAACAGTCAGGCAGTAGATGCATGATAGGAGAGAATGAAAGCTTTGTTTGTGATGACTGGAGCAGGTTCAGTTGAGTAGGCAAAAAGACAGTTCTCATAAGATTTAGCATGGCACTGTCATTGACAACCAATGTTTCTACATCTGGCTTAGTATGTAAATATAAATTACTGTGGGGAAAAGGTTGCTTTTCATGCTGAACAAGAGCATATTCTGTTTGTGTGTGTGGCTACCTTTGCATGTGATGGGTTGAGTTAGCAAAAACAAATAATAGTGTCCAATTTTATCTGCTGGGGACTGGAATATGGATCAGAAGTTCAGTTTGAAGGTCTGAGGGGTATCCCAGCTAACAGTTGTTACAATAATGCCTTATTTTCAGGTATGATTAAAGCAAGTCAAATCAAAAAGTATAAATGCCAGCACATAAATCTTAGACATTCTTGGGTGATTGATACGTTGTGATATGTTCAGCTGTATTTATGATACTGCTCACAAACTTGCTAGCTAGGAAAAACAAGCTTGAAACATAGTTGTTCAGTTGCTCATATCATGAGAGCAGTGAAGCACAGTGATTCTGTCAGATTATGAACATGTGGCGTGGTGCTGCAAAAGTAATGAATTGAAAACTGTAAAACTGAACTGAAATTCCCCCAAGCAAAGTCATGTGTTTAGTTGGGCGGTGTGAATAGGTGTTGGGTTTAGGTGCCTGGTGCCGCTGAACACAGGCTAGAGGGTGGAGATCTATGCAGACTCTTTTGTCGTGCTTTTCTGTTTGCCTGAGAGCTACTGAGGTATTGCGAGTGCATTTTCTGCTCAGCTAGTAATGTGACTTGACATGGTTTGGGGCGGAGTGGGGGGGGTCGGGTTGTGCCAATGAAAGCAGCATTGACATTGGGTCTGATGTTGGCACTGGGCTGGTCCAAACACACACTGCTGCCCCATCTTTTGCCTTGATGACCATAGTCTTGTCCTGATCTGATAGAGGGCCATGGCTTGTATATCTAGTGCAACAGCTAGAACTTTTCAAGCAGTCCTGCACATGTTGTGCAAGATGGAGTTGTGTGGCATGCTCACCTGTCGTGCTCCAGAAGGGTGGGGATACTTCTTGCGAGTAGAATTCGGTTGAGTGGAAATACTAGTATTTGTTGAAGTGATGGGGGGGTTCTTGTGATGGCATGTTGAAGAAATGTATTCATGTGGAAAGTAGGAGTGGATAGGAGACCATCTGTGTTCTGAGCAACGGCTTCTCAGAGTTTGTCTTCTGTCCCTGGGGTGGAATTGGAAGGGGAGGGGCCGGGGTGTCATCACTTCTTATTCCTTGAACAGCCCTTTGGTCCAGTACGGTACTTTCTGTTGGGGGCCCAATTAGGATACAGGGTCGAAAATCTCTTGTAGTGCCTCTGGTTCCATGAATGGAATGTGAACGTTTTGTTGGCTGAAGGTGACTGAAGGTCATTGTAAGATAAAGACATAAATGCAGGTTTATGATCTGCGTGTCCATTTTACCTACTGGGGACTGGAATATGGATCAGAAGTTAGTTTGAAGGTCTGAGGGACATCCCAGCTAACAGTTGTTACAATAACGTCTTATTTTCAGTTATGATTGAAGAAAGTCAAGTCGAAGCATCATTGCTGTCATGTTCACCTGCTTGCATTGGAAATTACAATTGTCTTAGTCACAGTGCAAGAAAACAGTGAAAAATAGAAAATGAATATGAAAGACAGTGATCCTGACAGTATGACATACTGAGACGTCATTTAATACAGCATTCGCAGAAATGGATCTACAACTAAGGAATGTCGTTTTCATGCTTTGTATTTTATTTGGTCGCTTGTTCTGTTGATCAAGGCTAAGTGGAATTCGTCTTTCTAAGTCCCGGATGCTCCTCAGGTCGCAGAGGTGGAACACGCAAAGGTGTAGATGAGTGTCGTAAGTGTGCAGTAAGGATGGCCTGTTTCCTCCTATCTGCTGTGTCACCAGTGTGAACCTCTGACCTTTGACTTCTGCGGCCCCCAGAGTAAACTGGAATGCCGAGTGAGTCCATGAAGTTGGGGGAAGGTAGCAGCATATTAATTTGCTAAAAATGTGAGGGTTGTGCAAGGGTGTGACAAAGTAATTCTTGTGCAATGAGTGCTGGAAGACCAAGGGTGTGTGTGTGTGTGTGCCTCAAATGAACACACAAAGTGTGTTCAGCATATTGATAACGGTTCTGACTATTCCTGTGATTATTCTTTAAGCCTTAAATGGGAGTTCCACACAAAAATGAAATGCATAGATGCTGGTCATTGTCATATGTCACAGTCTGAATATGGCTAAGTCACAAAATCCGCACTAAGTATTATTATAAGAATTATTATGCATGTCTTTGTGATCGATCTATTTCATTGGAATGTAGTTCACCGTTAATTTAGAGTATCTGCGTGTTTCATTCTATGTTCAGGAAATCATTATTATTCAGTATGACTCCGCCGTTTTCTATTTCCAGTCATATTCTGCTAAAAGTGTCTTTGGAGAAGGCCTGGCTTCCTGTCCGGTCCACCTCCACCCTGTACTATATAAACATCTATGGGTAATGGATGGATATATATCAAAGATCAGTTTATTTTAAGGATTTTCTTGACGCGTGTCTCATTGGCAATGACGCATCGATTTTCCCTTGCATATCTATTAAAATACGGAATATCGTAACGGAGCAAACAAAAAGCTCCAACCTCTGTCGTGAAATTAAATGTCACAAACGGACAGCTTGTGGCTTTGCGGCGCTCAGTCTAGCATGTTGCATTACTGTCCCTTGCTTGGTTGGATCCATTGACATGATTTTGAGAGACAGCTGTACGTTCTGAAGGCACGGCTGAACTCGGCTGGACTTGTCCAGCCACTGAAATACCCTGCCCGCAAACGTCTGAGTACGAGTGTCACACAAACATGTCCTGCAGCATATTCCCTACACTCACCAGGACCTGTTCATCTGCTGAATCATAATGGATCATTCTCTCTTCTAGGCCTGAACAGCGAGAAGATTGTCAAAGCTTGTTTTCATGCACATCACCTCAGTGGACTTAAAAATGTTTCTTTTTGGCTGAAATTGCGCGTATTCTTCAGAACAGTAAACGATAAATGTTTTTAAATGTATGATTTGAAACAATGCTGAGTTTCTGTATTTTTGCACTCATTTTAAAAATGCTGACAACCAGATTCCTTAATGGTTTAAATGGGCGATGCACACCAATCTGATTATTTCTCACATTACTGATAGTATTGCTTATTCGGTAATAAAGTTCCATTTCTCATCCTGCGTGTCCTGCTATTTGGATCAAGGCTAATATTTTGTGGTTTTGTGCAGTTGTACAGTATTTAACTGTTTAACACAGTCGTTTTTTTGTAATGTGTATAGCAAATGTAGAAATCGAGGGATACTCTTTCATTCAAATATTACGAGTTAGAAATGTTATTGTCAATTTAAACTTGATTGTCAGTATTTTAATGTCTGACAAAAGTACAAAAACTGATTTAAATGGGTATACATACTGTACACTGATGAGCCAAAGTATTATGACCACCTGCATGCATGGCAATACTGTTTGACTTTCTCATTAAAAACGCGCGTGAGATATATTATAGAATAAGCTAACATTCGGTACTTGTAATTGACATGGTGAATACAGAAGAAATTGGCAGGGATAAAGATGTGACTGACAAGGGCCAAGTCATTGAATCTAAGCCCTTTCTCTGTTTAAGATGTCTGTGGAAATCACTGGTGGGAAGACTGCGGTATTCCAATAGTGCCTAAAGAGCTCGGTGGTGCGAACAGTTTATTTATTCACAAACACTTCTGAAAGCTTATTGTTACCATGTGCTCATTAATGTCATGTGCTGCAGAATCCATCCCATAAGTACGTCTTAGAAATACACTGATTCCTAAAATGTTCAGTGCTATTCAAAGTACTGAAATGTTTCCCGTGTATAAAATCAGGCAATCTAGGCGATTAGATGTGAAAGATAACTATTCCAATATTTTTAAAAAGGTGATAACAAGAAATGGTAGCTGATTACTAAAGTACAATATATTTAAAAGAGGGGTTTGTAAGAAAATAACTTACAAAGCTTATATTGGTTAGTTTTAAAATTTCTAATGAATAGTTAAGTTATTGTATTACCATTGTCAGCCAAAAAAATAGTTGACTTGAATTAATGCTGCAGTAATGTTGGTGGTGTCACAGATCCTACTCCAGAAGAACACCAGACCAGGAGATGTTGTAGAGGGCACAAAGGGTTTCCCGGCCTTGTACACTATTCAGTTACTGGCTGCGATTCCTCTATTGACAGACAGCCGTAGATCATTGGGAAAAGGCCAGGCAAGACCCTTAATAACATGGTATTTTGTGATAGCTATTGCCGTAACCCATGAGGTTAAGTAGTTTAACAGATACATATCTTTGTTTTATATACTTTGTCCACCTTGGCTTATCAGTATTTTGTTTGTTGGAGTATCAAAAGTCATATTCTAGATGTGCTTTAAGCATGTGTCAAGTAAAATGGTTAATTAGTGAGTTAAAATCGTAAAGGAATCTGATATGAGCAATACTTTTTGGATAATTTCTGACTATTAATACTTTTTGGATAATTTCTGATTATTAATACTTTTTGGATAATTTTTGATTATTAATACTTTTTGGATAATTTCTGATTATCTATTTTTTTCTGCAGAATTCCAGTGTGTAGAAGCTAACAATGCTGTCTCTTCTGTGCCAAATGCAGACCAATTATGAGCATGATTAGGGTCATGGATCCTTTTACACTGAGCCATCATGCGCAGTGGGGGCCTCACTGAGCCGTCCTGCGCAGTGGGGGCCTCACACCAGTCGCTGTGCCTGATCGCACCTCTTTGATTCCCCTCACATGCTTTCACTTCTGTGCCTGAAATATGTTTGAAAGCCTCAGCTTAGGGATGTTTTTTGCCAACTTCCACAGAAGGCTACAGACTTTAGCCCTGGTTGTGGTCCAGGGCATCACCCTGCATGGAGGTGCTGTGGGAAGTGCACATCTATCCAGAATTTTGTAGAATTACCCCGGAGTCAGATATTGCCCTTGCAGTAACCAGACCAGAGGGGCGCCACATTTGACTCACCCAGAATATCGCCAGAAATACCATACTGCACCCGTCATATGATACAGAAGATTGATTGAACACTATCAAAATACCCGCAGACCACTATTATATTAGTATTTTGTAGGACAAATAATTGGCTATTATATGGTGTGATGTAGTTTTTAAAGGAATTCGGTACTTTTTTGTTTGGGATTAAAGAAATGGTAAGTTGTTTTGACATGATTGTCATATTACTTGTTTGATGGGATACTTGCTTGCTTTGACCACCTATAACAAAATCAGCCAAGGGGAAAAATAATACACATTCCCTTACAAGATTAGAATATTTTTTTTGTAATAACTTTCTTTTGGAAAAAATGTTTCTTTGAGTCTCTCTGCATGCAAGTTCGGATTCATTATGGCATTACGTTGCAGTGCTTGTTGGACCATCTGTAACTTTGTAGCTGTTTAAATATGAAGGTAATAGCTGGCTTCTTTCAATTTTAACGCATAAGCAATGACCTGGCAACTCTCCATTTTAATGTTTCTTCCCAGGAATGGAATTTGTAGTGGATATCTTGGGCGCATTGAGTCATGAAGACCTTGAACAGTCAGCAGAAGAGTACATGTCAGACCTTCTACGCAGCAACCCAGATAAGCCTGAATACCTCACGCTGCCCAACTCCAGACAGGTGAGTGGATACTTTTTCCTTGTGTTTTGAAAGGGCACTATTGAAGTTTCTATTGCTGCTTTGTGTAGCAGACCTTTAGTGCAGCCTACGATGAATAATTCATTTAGGAAAATTAACAGCGCTGTTATTGACTGTTTATCAAAACCCGAATAAAATCCTGGTGATCCTGGAAAAACATGCCCAGTCCATATTATGCATTTTATCTGTCTACCAGATATTAACATATATATTTAAGGGATCTTAATTTAGTTTATGTTAATCTTATGTTGAAAGTAGTTGTCGAAGAGGCATTTCGCCAGTTTTTCTTCCATAAGTTGTTCTTTGTGTGACAGAGTAGGAATCAACACCAAATAGGAGCTGTTTTGCTTTTGCAGTGAAGGAGAGCTTGTCATGTTTCATTGTCTCGCTTTGTGGGGCTTGAGCAGTAGTTGGCAGCTCGGTACGGTTCCCAGAGAAGGCTGAGCAAGCTAACCAATGATGTATCAATGGGAAAACAGTAGGAGGAACTCGAGATTAAATATTTTCCCTTCACTTTTGGTAGATGGCCTTGTCTGGCAAAAATTATTCTTGAATGGACAGCATTTCTCCCCCCCCCCCAACTTTCTCTATGCTGTGTGGCCATTATGCTTTGTGTTCCTGTGATCTCATCGTGCTCAAATACATAATACATGTCACGGAGCATCAAACTCTCCATGCACCTATAGAAATGTCAGTGGCAAAATGTTTCGGTTGTGGGGGGGGGGGGGGACTCTGCAGGCTACGTTTATGTTTGTAACAGTTACATTTTGATCAATATATCTGTTAGAATTTGCCATGGTGTTGACCTC
Source organism: Mormyrus lacerda (assembly GCA_015163995.2). Classification (NCBI taxonomy): domain Eukaryota; kingdom Metazoa; phylum Chordata; class Actinopteri; order Osteoglossiformes; family Mormyridae; genus Mormyrus; species Mormyrus lacerda. The sequence continues at coordinate 10,206,530 of JAABNX020000130.1, read as the reverse complement.
TAATACATGTATTTGAATTTATTTGCTTATAATTGACTATGCAACTTTGTGCAAAAATGTCTCATTAATTTGTGAGTTGTGGTCCTTTTGGCACTTAAGTACATTTTATAGCTTATACTGACCATGTTTGATGGGCTGACCACCGGCTGGCACCAACGTCTTGCCTGCCTCTGAGCTCACGTATCCTGTGCCTGTGTTGTGACATAACAGCCCTCCCCTCCTCTGCTGTGTCAGATTCCACTCAGTCTGCCCAACATGGGCTTTGTGCCCATCTATGGAGCGGACCTGAAGCGCAAGGTGCTGGCTCTGTTTGCACCAGAAGACCAGTTCACAGGTACGGTGCTGCTCTGTACGTGACGCGTGTAACGTGTGTGACACGTGTGACGTCGGTCGCACGCCCTTCATTTACAATGACGCTCCGCACAGAGACGGCAGACTCTGCTTCTGAAGGTCCCACCTTTTCTGTATGTTTCATTCGTTTTGTTTGTCAAGCTTCACCCTTTTTTTGGAATCAGTTTTGGGGAAATGCAGGCACGTGAGACTCATTTAAGCACACAGATGTCCTGAGGACCAGTTATTATTGTCTCTCCCTCCCCAGCTGTAGCACTTTACTTGGCAGACCAGTGGTGGCCGTTGGAGGAAATCCTCAAAACCTCCGATTCCTCCCGAGAAGGTCTCCTGAAGGTACGATAAGGCCTGCAAGCGCAAGGCCACGAAATGGCACCTCAATCACACTGTACAGTCACTGCATTGTTTGCGTTCGATCATCTTCACATTCCGGAGTCGTCAGCTATTACAGGAGGGATGTCAAGGATAAGCTTAAACAGTTCCCATGACTTTTTAAACCAGCTTTTAGATATTTAGAACTGTATACCCTGGAACTTTTATATACTAGAACACGTGTGTGTGATTTAATTGTGGAGGTCTGTGCATAAATTTTGCGAATAGAGTTCTAAATGAATGGAACTTGGCAGTTGTGGCTTTTATAAAACACAGTTTATATGGTTTTATTTCTCCCCCAAGTAAAAGTAACCAGTCTGATGTTTTATCCAAACCAATGCCCAATGTATAAATCTCTCCTTGGCCATTTGGCTCCTTACCAGTTTGCATTGAAAACAAGGTTTCATTATTTGCAGTAACAATGCCTGCTACATGTAACCAGCATACAGTGGTTTCATTCAAATCAATGTGTAATAAAATGCATCACACCCCAAGGCGACAATGGCTGAAAATGGCCCGGTTTCTTTCCAGCCATCTCTAGCCCTTGTATTCAGAGTCCTGTTCGTATCGTGTGAGGATGATTTGCACAGAAGCTGGATTTTCTGTGTGTGTTTGTATGTGCATGCAAGCATGTGTCTGGGCTTGTTGTTTCCACCAAGTCTGTTTTAACCAAGTTGGGTTTGTATATTCCTTCTCTTTTCTTTTAGGTGAAGACACTAGGAGAGAAGATAGTCTTGTATGTTCTCAATCGTTTAGTGTATCGATCGAAAGAGATGGACAAAGACGAAGTGCCCTTTCTTTGTCATAGTGAAACTGATTATGCCAAAATCCTCTGGAAAGATGGTGAAGCTATTGGATTTTACTCTGTTAAACCCAAAGGTAAACTATGTAAATCTGTATTTTTGAATAAATTAATTGAATTGAATTAATTGTAATTTTAGCCTTTTGTCACAGGATTTTAAAACTAAAGCAAGCTGCGGTACAGTTTTTAGGAATTACTTTTAGTTTTATTTTAAATTCAATAGTCCAAAGTTTATTAGTAATCCTGTGAAACTTTCCATGAAAATCAAGGCAGGTTATACTATGCATAGTAATGTTTAAATGGAGAGTCCTATTTAAATATGCATAAGTATTTAGCATTTATTAGCATTTCATTTTGGTATGAATGCCCCACCGGGTTGGCGGCCCATCCTGGGTTATTCCCTGCCTAACGTGTGCAGCTTCCGGGATAAGCTCCAGAATCCTGAGATCCTGCATAGGACAAGCAGTGTGGAAGATGGTATCAACATGGAAGAAGCAATTTGATGTTTGATGCCTACCATAATAGATTGGTACTAAAATCATGCTAAGCATACAGTAAAGTGAAATGGTGGTTTAGGAACTGAAATGCACTTGAAATTGTACCATCACTAATTCAGCCATTTCCTAGTCATTGTTTTTGATGCATTTTTTTCTACAAAAAAGCATTAATACAAATACAATGTAATACACTTTGGAATTTTAAGAATGGACTGGAATCAATTTAATCTTTACAGATTTTCTTATTTGAATCATATGGGTGCAGTACCTTGTGTTATTGTTGAATCCAAAGCTGTTTTTGCAGGAACACGGTGCTCTTGAAGTACCACTCATATCGTGACATTCTCACACGGAGAAACCCTGAAGTGATTCAGATGGTTCTGTTTCTCTCCAACAGGCAGCTTATGCAGTAGTTTGTTGACACAGCGCTATCTACTTCCTGTAATGGATTCAGTATTTGTCAGGAAGGCCCATCGAGGCAATGGGCACGGCCTCCAAATGCTGGAGGACTTTGTGGATTCTTTCAAGGAGGAAGCTCTGGGGTTGAAATATCCCGTTTCACCAGCGATGTACAAAGGTGAGGACTCTGAGGGCATTAGGTCCAGCGGTGATGATTGGCCTTAGGTTGTCTTTCAGTGTATAAAACAAAACGTGTCTTTCTTTTTTTTCCTCTCTCTCCAGTGTGTGGATGTTATCTCAGCACATATCCAGCAGACCAAGATCTCCTCTGGGAGGTTGAGAGTGTTGGAGGGCCGTTCCAAAGGTCCAGGGTGGCCAGTAAGATTCAGGAGATGTCTGTGGAAGGTAGTCTCTCTCCAAGTCCAGCGACTTTATCTGTACTGCTGACATTTTTCTAAAAGTGATGATAATAAAAATATTGTTCTGTGATCCATGGAAGGCGATCACCCTTCTTCAGGAGCAGAGTTGCTAAATGAAGATGTAACAGCGATAGAAATATTCAGGGAAGAAGAAACGTCTCCAGAATCCATGGTTTGTCTTTATATTTTCAGTGTTTTGGACTGTTGGGTTTTTGGACTATCAAACCTTAAACTGTTGTTCATTTTAAAGAAAGAAGTGGAAGTCCTCAGTGAGCACATCATACCAACGAAAGGTATGTATTTTTATTACACTGACCTGCTGAAGATGGATGGATGGATGGATGGAACTGGAGAGATCCCTTAAGAATGTCCATGCTGTGCAAGTTAAAGAATGCAGGTGTCACCATTAAACCAAAGCACCTAAATATGTTTGCATCTTGTGCATTTTAATCATGTTGTCTTGGTGTCATTTCAGGTGCTGAAGACACAGCAGTTTCAACGTGCACAAGAAGTAGCGAATTCAAGTGCAAGCGGCTGAGGGAGGAAGCAGAAGACATTAAAGAGATTTTGCCAGAAAAAATTAACAGGTTCTTCGATATTTACATGTTGCTGTATGAGTCTCACTATACAGTCTTACACGAATAGAACTCATCTACTATTTCACTAATGAATGATTAATGTGATTTTATATTTAAGTTTTTTATTTGTCTGTCAAAATAGCTGTCAAAATGTTGGTTACTGTTAATAATTTTAGGTGATTTTTTTTTTTTTTAATGCAATGATTTCAAATTACCCATAATCAGTGAGTAGCAAAGCTGGCAAAGGTTAACATTGGCTTGGTCGTCGTCGTGCTTGTGGCCAGGGTGGAGGAAGCTGCAACAGAGACCGTGACCCGCTCTGAAGATCTAGAGGAGGTGCAGGAAGGGGAGAAAGAACAGGGTGATGTAGGAGGGATGGAGGTTATGGCCTCAGATGCTCCAGTGCACAAGGAGACCCAGGACAAGGCTCAAGCTGGGGTGAGGAACAGACAAGTCACAAATATCCACTAGATATTCATTCTCTGGGGTCTGAAGAGGCCAAACACAGTATTTCATTTAACCATATGTGGTTTCTTGCAAACATATCTTTTCAAGTATGATAACAATAATGAAAAATAATGAGATTTTTTTTAAAAACTATACTAACAAATTTTTCTAACTTGGAGAGACTCAGGAGGTCTTTCTGTTTGATTGTTCTGTATTTTCCATTACGTAACATAATCAGCATGGTGTGATGCACAATACAATACATTTTAGCCTTTTTAAATCGTCACGTGACGGTATTTCAGGTATTTCAAACTGGTACATCGGTGAAGCCAGGTCATTTTCACAAACCTGTGCATGGGGGGGGCGGCGGGGGGTGTGTCATTTTTTAGGAGGCGGGGCTTCAGAGGGAGCCAGAGCAAGTGAACGGAGATCAGGCCAGCAGCGTGGGGGAGGTGGAATCGGAAACGAGCGAGGGTTCGAGGGAGCCAGCCGCTTTGCAGGAGAACGGTGGCCTGGAGCAGGAGGATGAGAGCCACCGGAATGCCAAGGGGGTGGCGGAGCATGAGGTACGTATAGAGTGACACGCGCTCTTCATGAAGCTGGGCGCACACACGCAGAGTCCTGCTTTCAGCATTTAACACGAGGCTGTTTGAGGAGTTTCTCCTCAGGAGCTCTTGTGGCCTGTTATTTTAAACGCTGATATTTTGTACGTCAGCAACGCCAGCATACAGCATGGGGAGGAGAGTCATTATCCTTGTGCTCACATGGCTTTCATTAAACGGCTAGTAGCATTGTCTAAATGCACATTTCTTCCCCCTTACTGCCCTCATTTTGGTTTCGGCAACATGCAAAAGAAGATGTTGTATATCACGGTTATAGTGATTATAGTGATCAGCCACTTGTATGGATCAATAGCTTGGGACAGAATCATTGCTGTACAAATACTGTTTAAATTATTTGCTTATTGTAATCAAGTTAGTCTGCTTAGAGTGTTCATTTTGGGGTTTTTGTACATGACAACATATGGAATAATTAACAGTAATCCTTTTCTTTTGCTTTAATTTACTTTGATAGCCCCACTTTGCCTTGTTTCTGGCTAGCTACACAGAAAACCTGATGGGGGGGGGAAATGGAAGTAATTTTCTCTCAATGAAAAATATAGACTCATCAAAGCTTGTGATAAACTTCCAAAAATGAGCCAACGAGATGCAGCTGCATTTTATATACAATACTGTGTGTGTATATATACTATATGTATACTGTACTATATTTCTATTGTACAGTTCAGTAATTTAATTTGTGCAGTACTGTAATTTTGAAACAAGTTTTAAACAGCTGTACTGTGTTTTGAAAGAGTCAATAAAATTCAGTAAATAGCAATGCTGTCAGGAAATTGGAAATTTAGAAGGAAATCTGCCTGAGACAGGAAGAAAAAAATCTGTTAATGATCATTTGCTTATAGTGATCAATTTGCAGCGGTTTCCACTGTATGTAGAACTTCATATTTACATTAACTTTAACAATCCCTTACATTTTTACCGCAGTTCAGAGCAGATAAAAAAGCAGTAAGCGGTGCCCATTGAATAATTTTTCATACTGTTGTCATTATGGTGTCTGTCTTACATACTGTACTGATCGTTTCTGTCTCCTGCATGTTAAACCCGGACTTGCTGATGTACCCTTATTGTTCTCACTGGCTGAACAGTGGCGTCAGGGTTTCCCTTCTGACACACAGGCCTCATCCTCTCTCTTGCTTGCACTGCAGAAATTTAATCTCTTGTCTGTGTACTTGATGAAGCTCAATTGTCTCTCTGCGATTCTACCATACCAGCTTATTGTCAGGTTTAATCAGATTAAAGGATTTTCACATATTTCTGGAATAGAAGAAGGTACTTGATAACATTGGATGTATAGTTAAGATTTCACCTGTACATAATCTTGACCAAAGCAATGAAAAATAAAATGTAACACTTGTGTTTTGGCAGGAAAAGTAACTAAACCAATTCATGTAATTCATGTTAATTATTTGAGGCATTAGCTAATTCTGTTTATACTTTTTGAATTTATTTATTACCAGAATTTTTGGCAAAGAGCTATACATATATATATTTTTTTTTTTTTTAAATATACAGGAACCAACAGATACTAGTGTTGAACAACCAGAGAGAACGGCATCACCAGAAGGTCCCCCAAAAAAACAAGTACAGGATTCACCAGAGATAACAGTGGAAGCATCGTCATCAAATGAGGAGTCCACATCACCAGTGGAAAAGGAGATTCCTTTAGAGGCAGAAAACGAGGCCCCTCCGTCAAAGGAAGAGTCCACATCACCAGTGGTGAATGAGGACCTTCTGATGAAGCAACAGATTCCTGCAATAACTAGAAACAAGGCATCTGACCAGGCAGAGGTGAGAGAGGCTGAAACAAAAAAGGACCCAGGATCAACAGAACATAGTATTTTACATATGTCTAACGAAGTGGACATACCTGTCGAAATACTATCAAGTGGGAAGGTGACGGAGGAGAAAACACATCACGGAGCTGAAGCTGTAGAGGAAGATACTCCTGACACGTCAGTAGAATTAGCAGAAGATGATCTCAGTCAGGATACCGTGCTGCTCGTGGGCCTGAAAGAGGTGTCCTATCAGCTACCAGTGAATGAGAATGAAGAAGAATTGGCAGAGGAGATGGAACAGCAGGAAGAGTTAGAAGTGGACGTGTGTGGAGAGGATGGAAATGTGAAAAGTGGAGAAATGTTGGAGGCGGTTATGCAAAAAGACAGTGTAGAGGATGAGAATACAGGAGAAATGATGAAAGAGGGGATTGAAGGAGATGAAGGGGCAGCAGCCACTGGGGACGAGGTGGACAATGCTGAGAAGGACTCTGACGATGTGATGGAGCCTCCTGTCTCGGACATCAGAGTTCTGAGGAAGAGGACGGGCAGAGTGATCCAAGCGCCTCCTATGCGCAAATCCAAACGGCTGAGCAGACCTCCTGGTGATGATGAGGCAGAACCAGTGGAAGCATTCGAGGAACCAGAGGAAGAGCATGAGGAGGAAATGGTGGAAGAAAAGGTAGAAATGGCTGAGGAGAGAGTCCCTAAGGAGGAGGAGGAGGATGAGGAAGAGGAGGAGGAAGAAGAAAAGGCCAGAAATGCTGAAGAAGCAGCAGAGAAGAGCTCAGATGATGGAGAGGAGCCTCCAGTGGTGGACAGGAGAGGACTTAGGAGGAAAGCTAAGGTGGTCCAGTCACCATCGAAACCCAAACCGAAACGACGCAGCAAAACGTAAGAGCAGGACTGTGGGTGCTGGGATACACGCGCTATTTCTGCATTGCCTGGGGGAACTTTCTAGCAGAGCTTTCTAGCCGCTGTGTTTTGGCAGTTGCTTGGTTTCCACAAAAATTGGGAAAGTTTTTATATTAGATGGGGGAGGGGAGTTCACATTTCTTTATTATACACTTATTCATAAAGTTTTAAGTTGTTGTTTAAAAAGCTTTTACATGTTTTTTGTTTCCATTCTGTAGTCGTTCTCCAGTGTTTTTGATACTATATCCAGTGCTGCTTGGTAACTCATGCTGCTTTAATGTAGATTGTTCTGTTAGCATTTGAAGTTTTTCTTAAATCTCTACTGGATTAATCTCATCAATATCAAAAGCGTAATGCCTTGTACTTCTTAAAGCGCAAAGACAATGCTGGACACATCATGTTTACTTGTTAGAACAGGGACGGTGTGGGTGTTATTCCACAGATAAGATGAACTTTATTGATCCCAGTAGGAAATTTTGGAAGAATTTTGAAAGAAGCCTACTGACACCCTCCAGCAGTGTTATGTAACTGAGTAGCAAACTTTCAGTAATCCATGTGAATATATTAAGATGCAGGTATACCTGTTCAGAGGTAAATGTAAGAAGAGAAATGCAAACAAGCAGTTTTTAAAAGGGAAGGGATGCAGAAATATTCGCACTGAATGCAAATTTGCTTTGCTAACATAAATCTCAAAAAATAAGGGATTTGTAAGGCAACAGAATAGAAACGTAACCTCTAGAGTTCTATATATCACCAAAATGGATTCTTTCCCTCTCTGTGTGTTACTAGCAAGAGTATTGTTTAAATTGTAGATCTGCCTGTAAAATTTTAAATGACATTGCCCATTAAACCCAGAGTAAGTGGATTTTTTTGTTTAGATCTGTATGAGAAATGCTTTAAATCAACTTTTAAAACATGAACACAACTCATACGGATCGATATTTGATATTGGAGGTGTGCCATCTTTCATATTCGTCTTAACTGGCACATTCTATTCTTTCTATCAATTACTCATCACATTGGATAGACGTGGCATATATTTAACTCACGGTCCTGTTGCAAATACGCTTTCAGCATAGCACACACATTCAATTGAAATTCACCAGGAACGACTGGTTGTTTAAATAGTCGCATTAAAGGATACTGTTTCCCCTGTATTCATCACTTGATTTTTGGGCTTGATACTGTTATATTTGTACACAGAAAGGATTCTCAGAAAACCGAAAAATAAACCTGGGCCTTTATAAGTTGGTGTATCAGTATATACCAATACTCCTTTGCTCACTTTTATATGTATTTTAAATAATTTAGTAAACTATACAAGGGCTTTAAATGTTGCTTCATTGGCACCAAATATGTTATTGGTACCAATTTGTTTCAGTGACTGAAACCACGTTCCAGTAAATCCTGTATGTGCCCCTTTAGAAAATGTTCAAATGTTCAGATACAACTTTCATGTTCATTTGACTTTGGCATTATTTTGAATGGGGTGGGAAAAAAAGTAATTGAAAAGTAGATTGTATGTATTCATACTCCCATTTCTATGATGAAATGTTAGACATCAGTTAAATTTATTTAAATGTGGTCTAAATGGAAGATCCTAAACCAACTCCACCGGTCATGTTTGAAATCTGGGACAGGGGCTGTAAAACTGTACCTGAGCAAATTAAATCATGAACTGTTCTAGTAACATTTTGGTAAAGATAGGAAAACATACATTCCATTTTCTTGCTTATTCTTAGGAAATAAAGATTTCTGTCACTGACCACTTCCTTGTTTCTTTAGTTGATCTTTTTTGTAAAACCATAATACACAAGAACAATAAGCATCAATTTCAGATTCCAAAATTTAAGTGAAACAAAGTTGATATTTGTATCCATGTGATGTGTTGCTTGTCACTGGTTATTTTTTATCTCTATAAAACCATCAGGTCACACAGAAGGAATAATACTTCATGTTTTAACAAGTACTTCGTCTGGAAAAGCCTTTATTTTTCACAAGCCATCCTCAAATGTTCATAAAGCATTTTGGCCTATACAATTAAATAGACTGAATGCTTGCTGTGAGTAATTAGTCCTGTTCCATTTTAGCATCTCTCCTGGGCTCCATTGCAGCTCAACATGAGTTCATTATACAAGCAAAACTGCATTAATGCAGCCGTCATTTTCTGGGTTGTTGGTCACTTGTGCATATTTACCTGCAAGGGAAATCAAAACATGATTGTTATACTTCAGGTGATTCCCCACCAAACAATGTATATGTCAATAGCAGGACCTCAAATAATATCCAAATTAAAGATGAGTATTAAGAGAAATTGGGTAACACTTTACTTGAGGGGGCACAAATATTGTAATAGTGCACTCTTACTTAATGTATTAATTAACCAGTAACTAAGTGTTAGTTACATACTGATCCCATGTCTGTTCATCA
>JAABNX020000130.1:10147299-10158916 GCA_015163995.2 Mormyrus lacerda | reverse complement strand
TATATATTAGGCATATTTTAATTATTTCACTTTTGCGCTTATTATTTTAACTTTTCCTCTCTTTCTTCTCATGTAGGGTTCAATGAAAATGTCCATCATTGTCCATGAGAACCGCAAGTCGCGGGCCAGCTCTGGCTCCATGAACATCTACCTGTTCCATAAGTCATCCTACGCAGACAGTGTGCTGATGCACCTTAATGCCCTGCGGCAGCAGAGGCTCTTCACTGACGTTCTGCTACACGCCGGGAACCGGACCTTCCCCTGCCATCGGGCAGTACTGGCTGCCTGCAGCCGCTACTTTGAGGCGATGTTCAGTGGTGGCCTGCGTGAGAGCCAAGCCAGAGAGGTCAACTTCCACGACTCCATTCACCCCGAGGTGCTGGAGCTCCTGCTGGATTATGCCTACTCGTCACGGGTGATCATCAATGAGGAGAATGCAGAGTCCCTGCTGGAGGCTGGAGACATGCTGGAGTTCCAGGACATCCGAGACGCCTGTGCCGAGTTCCTAGAAAAGAACCTGCACCCCACCAACTGCTTGGGCATGCTTCTGCTCTCCGACGCTCACCAGTGCACCAAGCTGTCTGAGCTCTCCTGGGGCATGTGCCTCAGTAACTTCCCAACCATATGCAAGACGGAGGACTTCCTCCAGCTGCCCAAAGACATACTGGTGCAGCTGCTCTCTCACGAGGAGCTGGAGACGGAGGATGAGCGGCTTGTTTACGAGTCGGCCCTTAACTGGGTCAACTTTGACCTGGAGCGGAGACACTGCCACCTCCCGGAGCTCCTACGCACTGTCAGACTCGCCCTCCTGCCTGCCGTCTTTCTCATGGAGAACGTGTCCACAGAGGAGCTCATCAACAAACAGGTCAAGAGCAAGGAGCTGGTGGACGAGGCAATACGGTGCAAGCTGAAGATCCTGCAGAACGACGGCGTCGTTACGAGTTTGTGTGCCCGGCCCCGAAAGACCAGCCACGCCCTCTTCCTGCTGGGAGGCCAGACCTTCATGTGTGACAAGTTGTACCTTGTGGACCAGAAAGCCAAAGAGATCATCCCCAAAGCCGATATCCCCAGCCCTCGCAAGGAGTTCAGTGCCTGCGCCATTGGCTGCAAGGTCTATGTCACCGGAGGGAGAGGCTCTGAAAACGGGGTGTCAAAAGACGTCTGGGTGTACGACACCCTACACGAGGAATGGTGCAAGGCGGCCCCTATGCTCATCGCCAGGTTTGGGCACGGCTCGGCTGAGCTGAAGCACTGCCTCTTCGTGGTGGGTGGACACACAGCGGCCACCGGCTGTCTCCCTGCCTCCCCGTCAGTGTCACTCAAGCAGGTGGAGCAGTACGACCCTGCCACCAACAAGTGGACCATGGTGGCGCCACTCCGCGAGGGCGTGAGCAATGCAGCCGTGGTGAGCGTCAAGCTGAAGCTCTTCGCTTTTGGCGGTACCAGCGTCAGCCACGACAAGCTGCCCAAGGTGCAGTGCTATGATCCGCTGGAGAACCGCTGGACCGTACCTGCCACGTGCCCGCAGCCTTGGCGCTACACGGCTGCTGCCGTGCTGGGCAGCCAGATTTTCGTCATGGGTGGAGACACTGAGTTCTCCGCGTGCTCCGCCTACAAGTTCAGCAGCGAGACATACCAGTGGACTAAAGTGGGCGATGTGACGGCTAAGCGCATGAGCTGCCAGGCGGTTGCATCGGGGAACAAGCTCTACGTGGTGGGTGGCTACTTTGGCACGCAGAGGTGCAAAACCCTGGACTGCTACGACCCTACGCTGGACACCTGGAACAGCATCACCACCGTGCCATATTCGCTGATCCCCACAGCCTTCGTCAGCACGTGGAAGCACCTTCCAGCTTAGGGGCTGACCTCCGACCCCTCCTCCCCCCAGGTATGAAACTGACCTTCTATTTCTGGAACGTAAAGCGATATTACGCATTTCAAATTCTGAACTTCATCATGCGTTTCTGGCATGATTAGCTGTCACTGCTGTCAGTTCCATGGTAACGGTATTTGTTTTTGCTGGGGTGACAGTTTTAAACTTCAACTGCAGAAGAAAATGAGATTATTCCCTTTACTGTGAGGGGAACGTCAAATTTTTAATATTGGGGTTCTCGTTTGACTGGATTTCAGATGGGATGCGGTAAATGTCAATTGCCTGGAACAAACCTAAGCCATACGGCCTGATAAATAGTCTTTGTTATTCTACACTATGTAACATGCAGAGGACTCTTACACTTAATTTTTATGGTGGTGGCTACAGTCCTTATGTTCAATTTTGACCTTATCTATGCTCTGAAACCTGTCCTTAGAAATCCTGTGAACCAATATGAACAGATGGTTCAAGTAGTAATTGGGCGGCGGCATTAGGCAGCGGGTAACGGACATGACAGAGTAATTGCAGAATAATTGCATGAGCTGTGCCGTCAGTCGGCCACACCTTAGAACTATCCCGCTTGCACGGCTGCCTGTCTGTTCGTGTCTTGTGCGGGAGTAACTGTGTCTGTCCGTAGGTTGTCCGCCTCTCTAGCTCCTTATATTTTGTCAGGTGGATTGTGAGGAGCTTTACGCAGATATGAGACCAGTGCTGTCTGGAAGGCTTTACTGGATTAGACCCCTCCCAGCTTTTCCGCTGCAGTCTGGCTACCGTTCGGCTCCACAGCCATCAGTCGAGTCTGATACGCCGTTATAAACAGGCGGGGTGCAACTTGTGTTTGGCAGCCTTCATTTTTGGCTACAAATTCAGCTAATGGCTCAGTGTCTCTGTGAACTAAATGATTAGGAGCTGTCTGCTTGGGGTACCCTGGGGGTATTGGAGTTACTCTCTAGTGATTAGTAATAGTATAAATATCTAAAAGGATCGAGGAGGCAAGTAATTATATTTTATAGCGGTACATGATTTAAGAGAGAATCTCATTTATAGATGTCTAAAACTATGAGTGTATGCATAATGATGATATTAGATATTGATTGTTAATTCACGGCCTATTCCTTAGAATGAAAAGACTTACTTTGCCCCAAGACGGTAGAGGAAATGGGTACACAGTGAATTAAAGGCTGCTCCCAATAAACATGGGCCATTAGTGACTGGTTTGGCACGGATCCCCATGAAGCCCTTTTCCCAGTGTCCTGAAAGCGCCGGGCAGGAATTCCACTGGCAGTTTTGTTTGCATATTGAATGTTGCCCACCTAGGTTGGGCAGTAAATTTTTAAAGCAGCAGCCCCTTTGTGAAGGCGGTTTTAATGCGTTTAAGAGTCGTGAGCCTCTTCGGCAGGGGGGCCGAGAACAATGTTATTGTCTCCACCCCCGCTTGGGCCGCAGGGACTCTGCTGCCCCCGATCTCTGGCCGTTCACACGGCTTCCCATGCCGCCGGCCTCGGGGGGCTTGACTTAAGCAGTAAAACGAACTGTAATCCACCCAAAGGTTACAACTTCAGCAGTGACGCTGGGTGACTTCCAGGCTCATAACTTGGGGTTTGAAACCAAAAGTCCAATATGAGCACCATATTAATTTTTGTAAATTTATAGGAAGTATGATCGTAAGATCATGAGTTGATGAGAATCAACTTTATTCCCATGTACAGCATGGTCGCATTAAAGTAAATCACAAAAATAACCTATATAGAGTAATAGAGATTTTTTTTAAAGCTAATGTTGGTGGATTGAGGGATATTGAAATGATCTATTTAAGGATCTTTTTTTTTTCCTTCTTCTCCGATTCTGTTGGGACTTTGGAGTCGATTACTTTTGAACTGCAAATCATATTTATGACCCCAAATTAAAGAATGCTTCAGCGAGGCAGGGTGAGAGGCCGCAGGAGGAAAACAAAATTGCTGTTGTCCATATTCTCTACATCTCAGGACCTAACAGCGGAGACCCCCAGATCCCTGGGGTGAATAAATCTTTGAAACACATATCATGTCTGCATTACATATTGACATTCCAGGTCCATAAAAATCCCAGCAGATCAGCTTCTGACTTCTGCTTTAAATCTCAACAGGGTGACGGTAGACAATTACTAAACATATAAACCGTGTCAGTTATATATGCAAATAAATTCAAAAACGTTGGTGACGTTTAATATCTCCTGTGATTGTGACCTATATGTTCACGATGGCTTGGGCTTCATTTACGTTGAAGGCCGGTTACTTCTGACTGTCGGATGTGGGATATGTCTGAGATGATGAACCTCATTAAAAAGCTTTAAAACAGAGGGTAAATGTGACTTTGGACACAATCATTTCTATATGCTTTTTATTTGCTTCCCAGTCTTCAGTTTTGTGACATTTCCGTTGTGTTTTTTCCTCCCACAGATTTTTCCTGCGTTTTCAGCACATCTACTGGATTTAAACTGTGAAGAGGCACAATCTGAAGGTCCTGTGTAGTTAGAAACATACTTTACATTTTCACATAGACTACATAAGTGAATTCACTCATTAAGTTAATGATTCCTTTATTAAATTTCTGAAAATCTCTTAATTTAGTTGGTCATGTCTATATTGCTTCGGAAAACAGGATTTAGTTGGCTTTGCCAAACTTGGGGGCATTTTTAAAAAAATTGCCTCCCTGTATCTCCCACAATGTTTTTCCAGACAGTATATTTTTCAGCTCATGGCATGAATTTGGCATCAGTTCAATACTGCAGATTTTCTCACACTGCAAAATTAATTTCAATAATAGCAAATTGCTGCACGGGACAAACTATGAAGGAAAAACTGTTGTTGTTCGGGATAGATGGGCACTTGCAAGCAGTGTGTTTTTTAAGCTGTACCACAAAGTGGATTCAATGAAGGATCGATTCCCCCCTCCTTTTTGGGAACTAAGGGTGAGGATAATCATTTATCTGCCCCTTTTGGGAAGCACATGTGGGGGAGGGGGAAGAGATGGACAAGTTTCCCCCCCCCCCACCAAAAAAGACAAAGTTGTGCATGGACAGGTGTAAAATTTGTGATTGCTGTGGCCTGAAGTTCTGACGGGCCAGAGTGTGAATGCCAGCTGCATCGTGGGAGGAAAGCGAAACATGCCCTGACACGTCCTCCAGAGTGAGGATCCAGCAGGGAGACTCGGAGGGAAGTCCATGGAGCAATCACCCCCTCGGGGCGGACACTAGCCCCGATTAAAGGAAATGTACTATTTTCTTTATAATGCAACATAACAATAAGAAAATGCTTGTCTTAAGTCTTTAAGTCTTAGCTTTAAAGGTGTTTTATTTATGAGAATGAAATGTCTCTTTTTGTTTTTGCTGTTTTTTTATTTTCAACTTTAATTTATTGTTTGCTTTCATTCCGGAATGGATGCTTGGCCTGTCGCTACATAAACACGCATGGCCCTTGAGTCCTCTGGATTGGGCTCCTTTGCACATGTTGAGTTTCTCTGAAGTGGGAACTGTTTTTGGGGTTTTAGTGGGAGGGTGGGCGGTTTATTTATTTGCCCTAACGTGGGTGGCTGAAAGGTTCTCGGACTATCTCAGGATCTGAATGGTTTGGGGGGGGGGGAGATTAACAGCCCAGGTGACCTGCAAGGCCTTCAGTGGCAGCCAATGAGAGGAAGCACAGCTGACTTAAGAGCAGGGAGTGTGAACCATATAGTGCTGGCATCAGTGCGGGTCGTAGCTCATGTGGGCTGCGGCCCTTCTGATTTGAGGCCCAGGAGGAGACGAACAGCGACACTGCGAATGTGTAGAGAGAGGAGCCGCATAGTGTTCCTTATGTGTATTCTAGGCTGGTGTTGTAGTATGACGTCTTCCCATCGTGTTAAGTGACATACAGCCGCTCCTAACTATGACCTGCTGATCCTCCCTCATCTCACCCTAACTGCAGAGTTACTGTAGATGTCACCAATTCATAAATGTACAGAACTGTGTGTTAAAAAAAAAAAAAAAAAAAAGAACTCAAGATCCAAAGAGAAAATGGGGGAAAAAAGTATGTATGTGTATATGTGTAAATATACACCAGCATTTGTAGTATTGGACTTGTCAACTTCTATAACTCGCTCATTATCTGGAAGTAGGTCTGCAGGCATGCTCAAAACTTAACCATAAGCAGAAATGCAGCACGTTATTTGCAAATCAACTGCACAACCTCGATCTCACATTTATAACGGTGAAATTTTACACAATTTGTGAAGACGAGTAATTTTTATTTGTTTTAAAAAGACGGTCATAGGTAGTCATGATAAAAAAATGTTACAACATGGGTTACAAAAAAGAGAAATGAGTGGGCCCTTCTGCCTCTCGGGTTTCTGGAGATACTTTGAAGTATTGATTTATAAATTGTAGCGTGTTTTTACCCACAGAAAGCCTCAACCTTCTTCATGCTGTACTTCAGATTTTTGCCATCAGCTAAGGGGTTGGGGGTTCATTCTGTACTAGAGTTCCCATAGAAACGGTCAACAATGAATCCCAGAACACATATTTTTTGTTGTGTGATTCAGTCGCCCCCCCCCACCCTCCAGTCCTCGACGCCTGTTCTGAAAAAGAGAGGTTGTAGTTGTGTATTGTCTTTCTCTCGTTTGACAATATGCACATACAAAGAAATGCAAAAAGATGAAATGTGTCAGTATGGATATGTTTCAGTTTTGTCTTATTTAGATAATTTTTTTGACTACTGCATTTTAACAGTTTTGTACAAGTGAGTTTTTTTTTCACAATGTGAAATACGTATCTAATAAACAAGAGTTTTTCTCTTTGCTGTAAAATATTTTCCGGCTCTCCTACATAACTAAAATGAACATGTTTTGTTTACGGTATGAGGTTCTTCACAGGTGATATTTGTTTAAGCATTTTTATTACAGTGGTTATAATTCACATCAGCTTCACACACATTCCTAACCGAGTCACATGTAAGTGTGAGAGTAATTTCCCATAGAATTATTTTGACATCAATCAAAGGAGACCGGAATGAGGAAATGAGAATCCTTCCACCCAAAGTCATGGTCACATTTTTCACATTTTTTGGCAGCTAAAGAGAAGCGTGGAGGATTTTCATTGTCCCATGGTAAATTGGATAGATTAGTAAGCGTCCTTTGTTGTGTAGCAGAGAAACTGAAATCATCTTATCTATGGGTTTTAGTTAAGCACGGTACACAAGAACAAGAGGAACCAAGCCTGGCTATTTTCCTTTTTCTGTTAAGTCACCGTGGAAACCATGACCTTTCGCTGTAACAGGGGCTGACCTCTTATTATCGCGTTTAAACGATGATCTTTCCGAAACCGGTTTCCTGATCTTTACACGTGTGGAGCCGCTCTTTTCCCATGACTTACATATAGGTGAATTTTGTTTGTCCTGCCTACACACAGCACAATGATATGTCTACATTCCTCCCAAACGCAAGTTGAAAGACACCAGTTATACTGGCTCTTGAATGTTACTGCAGGTCTGGATATAACTCTTCTTCCCACAGATTACAGAGACATTCAATCTTAATAAACATGCCCAATGTGGACCGAGGAAGATTCAAATGATCGTGACTTTGTGTCGATTTCCACTTCAAATCACATGGCTGGCGGAGTCATATCACTGGTGAGCTTTTGAGCGAGACCCTTAAACCCATCTGCTTCAGGGACTAGCTGATTCTGCTCTGGCACTCGTCTTAGCATCTGCTAAATAAGCGTTTCGGAGCCCAATCCCCAGGGACCCCCAGACGGTCCCCGTTTTTGCTGGGAGAGAACAAGAACACGCGCTGTCTGAGGGTCCCTGAGGACCAGCTCAAGAAACACTGTGCTAAAAGGTTTAAAAATGAGCACAATTATAAATGAAATAAAATGCACAATTATAACTGTTCACTGTGTGCCTGCGCAGAGAGAAAGACGATTTTATGACGTGAAGGGAAATGACCAATCGGAGCAACGGTGGGGGTACCCGCTCGAATGGGAATTGTGGGAAGGGACAGTCCGCGAGCGCAATGGTTTGTGTGACCTCATGACAGAAACATCATTCGTTAAGCAGGTAAGCAGCGGAAACAAGAACAAGGAAGGTGGGCCGGACAAACAGGCAGTTTTGGGTTTGGCGGACAGAGCATAACTAGAGCGAAACATCCGGGTGTGGATGAACTAAAACTGGCATTTAGATATAAGTGATGGAATGTAAATCTGAATGAAAGTGAACTTTTTGCATAGTCTGACCCTGTATCTCATTTTTAAAACCATAACAAGAACAGCAAACTGTAACAAGCGATAAAAGCCTAAAAAAACTAAAAATAACTTTATCAAACCTACACTCACCCAAATCTAATTCTAATCTGCAGAAAAAAATGTCAAGGCAAAACAAACCTCACAGAACCAGAATAACTAAACGCAATACAATGGCAGGCCGTCTGAAACTTGTATTCAAACCCTTTATGATTCAAATTCTTTAGCATGATGGATTCTTTGAACGGGACTAAGCTGCGCTTTATTAATTTTTGAATGAATGCACGACAGAATAAAATGAGACACAATGCAGAGGGTTATTGTCACCGCACAGCCAAAAGTAGGTGCTTTCTTTCTAAGGTATCCAAGTCATCCTTGGTATTAGAGTAATACCCAACAATGACAATTTAGCTAAATGCTTCAAGGGTAAAAAGGAACACCTCTGATGATGATACCTATTGCCCAGAACAGAGAACTAAGACAATAGACCTATCACGTGGCACACTGTACTGTTGCTAAGCAACAGTGAACTCCATTTTATTTATTCATACCAAGCTCAGCATAAGCAGTTCTTGAAAATCCTGCAATTCCCCCACCCTCCAGAGTTTTATCAGAGCTGCAAAATTCTGCATTTACAGTCATTTAACATAATATACTTCTCTGGGTATTCAGAGTCATACTGCACATTGACAAGAATGAAGGCATTTCATTTCAAGTTTATTGTTGGACAGGAAATCCAAGGCTTATGCAAATTTCTGGAAGGCTTGATTGGGATGAACCGTGACAGTACACACTGAGCATCCTGGTGCCTTTGGCTTTCTCAGCTTGAAGGCAAATCTCTTACTGTGAGCAGTACTCAAAGCTCCATGTGCATTGTAATAAAGACCAGATTAAATGTGATCAGGGCTTTGGTGCCTCTGCATCAGCCCTAAAATAAGACTGAGACACCAAATGTGTCCTTCTGCGACTGAGCTTGCGATTGAGCCACATGCAGCAGATATATCCATGAAAAATTGGTGTTGTTTTTTTAAAGAGCCTATTGGCTGCGGCTGCTGTCTCAGCCATAATGCATATAATAACACAGGGTGCTTCTGAAAATGCCTTCTTCTACTTGTACTCCATGTACAGGACACTTCCAGGGGCTTCACCGAGCAGGAGCTGCTCCAGTTCATTCTGTTCACACAAAACCAGAAGCCGATTTCATGACCTCTTCTGCCATACAGGAACAAAAAGATTATTAACATAGTTTTAACTTCTTTAAAAGCCAGCGTTCTCTCATGTGTTCAGAATGTGAATTTACACAGCAAGATGCACAACGTCACTCACTAAAATGTCTTCATTTTAGCTGCTGCTATAATAAATGTACTACAAACAGCTACAGATTCTTGAAATAAGTATCTCAACACAAGTGAATTCACAGTCTTAGAAGCTGGAACCTGATGCTGATTTGGAAATGTCTCAAGAAAAGGGGAATGCAGAGTCAGGGGGTGGGGAGGGGGTCCTTCTAGCCGCGAGATTCCCAGCCCCTCGTCTGACGGACGTTGTGTCACAGCAATCATCATGGAGAGGAAGTGAAGGCATTTCCTATTGCCTCTCCCTGATCCGCTACCAGCCAGGATGTCCTCTATTATCAGAGCATCCAGGACCTGAGAGCATCTCAGAAGCACCTCCTGCACCTTGGAAGATAACAAATGAAAAAGAGGACAGAAGGCAGCTAACAGCAACTGACGGCTGAGAACGCCTTAATCTAGGACAAACGCAGGCTTTGTTCAGCGTCTCCAAACTACAGATAAGGAATGCAGTTTCTGAAATCTGCTGAAACTTCCTGAGAGGAAGGGAGCTGGTCTCCATCTGCTAGATTTCAGCCTTTCCTTTTCAGGCCCTGACCTCACAGGCATCAAATGTTTGCATGAAGTCACACTCCTTGAATCATCTTCCTGAATCCTGCTCTGCTTGTGTGACATCTGGCCGAGTGGTGGGGATGAGGATTACAGTTCCATCCCAGTGCATGACTGAGACAGTAACTGTCACTCACATAACTCTGCTAAAATGACGGTATTTCTTTTAAGTAGATCACTATCATAAGTACATACCCAGGTGTGTAAATGATTAGCAAAGTAAAGTGGAGGTTACTCTGTACAAACATTGTACTGTAAAAATACTCCAACGCTGTATATAAGCAGCAGATAAGCAGTGTGTCAAAAATAACCGACACGGCTACTGACTCTGTCATTTTAGCCCTTTCCATCTGGTTAGTGAGGCGATGACATCATACTTAAGAAGGATAACTGAAAGCAGAGGAGGGGTCTGCTGGCACCACTTGTCAGCATCAGAGTTTACACATCTTATCTCATAGACGGGACGCAGGAAACTCCTCTGCTCTGTCCACACTGAGCTCATCCTCCACCCCCCTGCCATGGGGGAAGATGAATCTGGTGTCTGATATGAAATACACCCGAGGCCTTGACTGAGATGAGTTTGAACTCCCTTGCCGATAAGCCTTGCCTTTGATATCCAGCAGACTCCGGTGACACGTGCATTATAAGGGAAAGCATATCGAACAGTTTATGATAATGTGATTAAGGGGTTTACCTTTGGTTTTGTATCGACGGTATCTTTACAGGAATGATGCCTCTTAGCCGACTGTTTTTATCCTATTTTCACCTCATTAGAGCTATTTGACAACTGGTAAAGAGAAAAAGGGAGCCGACGGCAGCAGCTTCCACTGTCACTTTAATCTTGTATTGAGTAGAATTCAATTTAGTTCTTACTATTACTGACGTGCAAAATTCAAAACAGACAAATGCCAAGTCATGTTTCAAGCTGAGTATCATTCACCACCCGTAAGCCATTTGGTGATATTTGAATCAATACGTTTTGAAAGCAAACAGGACTACAGACATTCGATTGCAGTGTAGCTCTATAGGAATCAGGAAAACGCGACAGTGCTCATCTAAACATTTTCTCTGGACCCCCTGTGACCCTGCATAGGATAAGCGGGTATAGAAAATGGATGAATGGATGGATGGAAATGTATTTTACAAATGTATTTTGCTGTAAAGTACTTGGAGTTTCTTTTTGTTTGTTTTTCAAATGGAAAAGCTGACTGCAGTAGCAAAATAAAAAAACACACACAGGATGTTTACAATGGGAAAAACTGAGGCTGAACTGAGAACAGTAAAGTGGAAAACTGTCTGTTAAAGTATTACTAGCAAATAGCCCGGGGCTCTGAATGAGCCCATGCAAATGACTGTCCCAGAACATGGATCCCTTCTCCGTAAGCCAGGTGTCTGCATCTAGTCACTCCGTCTGAGGCCCGCAGAAGCAGAGAGCTGGGAACGGTGACATGCTGATGATGTAATGCGGAATATCCCAGGTGAACTGAGCTCTGGCTGCATATTGAACAGATGCAAACCAGAGGAGAGAAGTGGCTTTGGGGGGGGGGGGGGAAGGGGGGGGGGAGCGGCTTCAATAGACTTCAAAGCCCAGCG
>JAABNX020000130.1:10121672-10139682 GCA_015163995.2 Mormyrus lacerda | reverse complement strand
TGGTATATAGGCTATATAATTTCTGGGCAGCACTGGTATATAGGCTATATAATGCCAGGGCAGCTGTGGTATATAGGCTATATAATACCGGGACAGCTGTGGTATATAGGGTATATATTACCGGGGCAGCTCTGGTATATAGGTTATATAATGCTGGGGCAGCCCTGATATATAGCCTATATAATACCGGGGCAGCTCTGGTACATAGGTTATATAATGTCCGGGAAAGACTGGCCCTCACTAGACTGGATGTCTGGGAAAGTTCCGATGACCTGTCCATGCATATTCAGCGCAGTCATTGCTCATCAAAGAAGTCTCTAATTAAGCTATATGTGACCTGATGGAATCTGGGTTACCCGTCAAGTTTATTATTGGCACAGTTAAGTGCATCTAACAGCTGCTTTAGATTTTAACTTCTTCTGAATCTACTAATTCCAAGTGCAGTTTGTGAACTGAATCTTTAAAAGATCTTGCTGACTGGCATGCTGAAGGGGATAGGTCAGCTTTGGTCTGTCTTCTGTCAAGGTGAAGAAGTTGTAACAGCAGCCTAATAATGTAGCAATTTTAAATATTTAACCAAAGACCAGTTGTATTCTGGTCACACTCTTCCCAGTACAGAGTGAGCCTTACACAGTATTTGCAAGCATAATGTACATCAACAAAATTTTTTTGTAGGCCTGAGACCACACAGACTGAACCATTTTCAGCCACAGAGGGCAAAAGTCCTGTGAAGTTAAGAAAGCAGCGCCTTTGATACCAAGATGAATGCAGCAGCGCATGAACCGTTCTGTTGATTGTATCGGAAAAACAAGCCTCTATTTTTTGTTCTTCAAAGACTTTCAAGGAGTTGCTGAAAGAGAATAAATGTTCTGTTATATTTCATGTGCGTAAGAGTGTTTGTTTAGCTGAGGGGAAGAGATGGATGAGCTTATTTCATATAGTACAGAAATCTTGCTAGTAATTTCATGAAACTTTTTAGTATATGGGACAGAAATACCGGGGTGGTGTGATGGTGCAGGAACGAGAGTCTCATGCAAAGTCCCTAAGTGTGGACCTTGCATGTTCTCCCCGTGTCCTTGTGGGATTTCCTCCATGTACTCCTGTTTCCCCCCATGGTCCAAAAACACGCTCTAATCAAACAGTGGGTTGGTGCCCTGCCTTGTGCCTGTAGCTTCTGGGATAGGATTTGAACCCCTGTGACCCCGATTGGGAGAAGCAGGCATCCGAATATGATGATAGATTTGATTTAGAAACATGAGCTGGTATGTTTCGGATAGTTATTTATTGAATCCTAAAGATAACGCAGGTCTTTTATTTTCAACAGCAGCAAACATCAACAGTGATCTGAGAGTTACATTGTCATTCAACTTTAGCTCAATCAGATCATGTTCTTTGATTGCATTACACCGCTTTTACCACTGAAGAAATTGAATTCTAGATCAATTTGGAAGCGTCAGATACACTTCGCGATAACACGAGCGATTAGCAGGGAGCTCTAGCCCCCAAGCCCCCCCGACTAACATTTATGAGGTTTAATTCTCAGAAGAACTTTTGTGCCTGAGAATCTGTGGTGGATAGGGGCAGCATTTGGTGCAGCACTAATGTGCGGTTGGGTCGAGGCTAGAGTGGCCATCTTGATGTCAGGAAGAATGTCACTGACATCTGCTGTAGCGTGATCTGGGGCCGATGTGATGTCGTCCTCTTACATGTCATTATTCATAAACATACTTCCTCTAATGGGCCTTTCAAACAAAGACTGTATATAGACAGAGTACATTTCTCCTGACTGTAATATGGCAAATCACTGCACAGGAAATTTGATGACAAACCTAATTATGCAAAACAAAAATAAAATATTCAAAATAAACCAACTACAGATATAAACAATGTGAGTCACTGAGATACATGAAAATTCATTTCACTCTTCTGACTTAAACCTTTACTAGACTTGGATTTGGTCTTTTTGGAAAAAGTTTAAAAAGAAACAATGTCAGCCTTTGGTTTTGAATCAACAGTGGGTCTTTTTGTGTGTTAAAAGTGATCAAAGGGTTTTACAGTGAACACATAGGCAGGAGGAAAATTTTAAACAAGAGCAAAATCGAGGTATGGCATACGGTCGGCAAGACATTGTCATTTGGGTGGCATTGAGAATTAACTGGCTTCAAATAAATCCTTTTCAGATCTATTAATTCTTGCATGTGGGCTAAAGCCGTCTCTGCTGCCTCCAAGTGCCACAGGCTGTTTGGGTGCATCTTTGCCCGGGGTCACTCCAGAGTAGCATTACATCATTGTTTTTCTTTGTTCCAGCATCTCAATCGATGGGGGCAGTTTTCCCTCAGTATTATCTCACTGCTTTAAATGGGGGGACCAGCTTTGATAATGGTGTAAAAATTTGCTACGTGTTTCCCTCGTACTTTTAACGGGCCGCAGCTGTAGGCTGCGGTAGGGCTGCCAGATTGGCTGATAGACAATGGAGGAGGAATGAAGCTACAGGGATACAGAGCACAGGAGAGCGAACTTCTCTAACAGACCAGGGGCGTCTGTCTGGACTCATTCAGAAAATTGTTAATAATTTAATACCTTGAATACATTAATGTGTAGGGTAATGCTGACATCTGAACTGCAGCCTATCCCAGAAAGCACAGGGCGTTATGCAGGGAAACGCCCTGGACAGGATTTCACACACACACACACACACACACACACACGCACACACACACACAGCCGCTGGCGGGACCTGGCCCCGAAACCCCACAGGCCATGAGGTTAGTGGCTAAGCAGCTGTGTAGCCTGTGTAACGCAGACGTAAACCTTATGGTTAGAGATCAAGGATTAAGTATGCAGTTCACAACATGTCAAAAATAAAAACGGAATGTAACGCTTGTCTTTTTTTCATTAAAAAAGAAGACAGTTTGTTTTCAAACCTGGATCTTGCTGGTTTTGAAACTGAGGTTATTGTAGCAAGGCATGAGGCATGTAGCAAAAATCAATAGATTCTGTTAGTCATATAGTAATACAGGGCAACGAATAGCCACTATGTGCTTTGGACTAGCTTTGGATTTTATGCATTAATGATTATAAAAATTGAACGATATTCAAAAATTGTATCCCTATAGGCAAAACATTTGAATCAATATCCCATTGCATTAAATAATCCACAATGTAATGTCTGCACATAATGGATTAGTACAGCAGTCACCTTTTTGTGGTTAAAGTCTCTCTCTGTGCTTTTAGCAGAGCCTGTCGTGGCAGCACATGGCTGTGGATGGGGGCCTTGCCGGGGTGTTTGAACGCTGCTGTCACGGTGAAACTCTTTGTGAAGCAGGCAGTTGCAGGTAGGTGGAGAAATCCCGTGCATCCCTTAGCAGGGCGAGTGGGGGCGAGGCTGGGGCTCCCCCCGACTATTCAAACCGATCCATCAGTCGGATAATGCATTCCTCCCACTCATCCTGTCACATGGCTGTGTGACACAGACAGATAGCAGCGATACAAGAAATATTTTAAAGCATGAAAACACTGACACCTAGAAATATGTGTCAATTTATGCTGCTGTATTTACCACAGACAAAGCAACTAGAATGAAGAATAAATCTTCATAAAGATGCAAATTATTGATTTAAAATTATCATCAAAGTGCCATTAAAGTAATTGCACGCGTCGTACTCAATGGAGACCCACTGCATCATGCTTACGGTCACTGTTATCATTGTGTGCCGTTGAAGAGTAGGTTACTGACGTTTTTTTATCTGGTTTGAGGGTTTATATGATGGGATTAACCTTAAAAATAGGTTGGCCTGTTTATTTTAAAGACGCCATTTATTAAAGTTATCTTCTTTCTTTCCAGGCTCATACCAAAGCTAGTTTGGTGAGAGAGACCATCATACCCAATCTGCCTGCTCCACCACTTTACTGAGAAAAGGCGGAGAAGCCTTCGCTCTTGTTCTCTCTGATGGTCTCAAACAGCACACTTGCCTTTTGAGAATAGTCTCTCTTGTCTCTTTTGAAAGGATTTCCTCATATACAGGACATATACATCAGTTCCTTGCAAGCAGAGCACAGCGGTGTACGGCACGTACCACTGCAGCAAAAAGAAATCATGTTTCCCACAATCCCCCAGCTGGTAACGCTGCATACATCCTTAAGTATACTCTAGACAATGTTTGCAAATGTTTACATTTGATCACTCGGGTGCCGGTGACACACCAACCACATTTACGTCTAGAGCACTGCAGTTTGTCGCAAATGTGCCTATTTCGAGCTGAACTGCGCAATTTAAGGGGACACCTTTATTACAAGTGTGAAGGGCTTTACTGGTGCTATTAAACAAGCAGCATTCTCATTATCCCATGGGCTGTAGCTTTCGTCATATACCCTAGAATTACTGCGAAACTTGAGCCAGGCAGCCTCTGCGGACATGCTTATAATGTCCGGCCGGTTGACAGCCAGGCCCAGCTGTGCCAATGGCTAATCCCACATCTTAACCCTCTGTATTTGCTTTCCTGTGCCATTTGAAGAATAAATTGCAGTTAATCCCCCCCCCGTCCCCCCCAAAAAATGAATGGAAAGAATGGCTTTGTGGGCTTACTGAACAAAAACTGAATTTCACTTATGTTATCTTTTGTTGGCCAAGCGATAGGTCACAATCTCCATAACATATCACTTATAGGCCGGGTATATAAAGAACACAGCACCGCAATACAATGATAATGTAATTGTATCCATTAATACCTTCTTATTACTTGTGCACTTTCCACCAAAATGCTACTGCATTGCATTTTTGCTCTACTTAGTTGCTATATATATCTGTTTGGTTATAATTTAGTGTAACAAAAAGGATGTCTTCACTGTTGATCAGGATCAAATAGTCTAAGATAAATTCCATGTACCAAACGGTTTGCCACATGAAGTAATTTTCTAATTCTGGTTCAAAATGAAACGCTGAGATCAAGACTAACCAATTGCACGTGGAATTCTTAACCTAATTTTGTAAGTTATCAGTTATGTTATCAGTGAATCAGTTCACGATAATTAACAGTTTTTAATCACTGTATCAGGTTATTTGGACATACTAATGTAACATTTTATGTGAAGGTATACATCATCTTATCAAACATTTAGTTATATACATTTATACATGATTATGTTTCACACAACAAATTTCAAGAAGGTATAAAATTACAATTAAGTAAGAAGAGTGCTAATGACATTATACAGATCTCTATATACATTGCAAATGTGTTTATTATACTTATTGAATATACAGCTACTTCCTACAATGAATGAATTATTATCATTGTTGCTGTTGTTGCTACTGCTGTTGTATTTGCCTCATCTGCATTTACCCAAATTAACCAAGTTGAGACAGAACGATAACGACTAACAATGTTAGTTACGTAACTGCCGCGTTGCTCTTGTGGCCTGATGTCCCCACCTGTCCTGACACAAATCTGCATCTCCAGCACTCCAGAGTTTGACATGTGCTGGGATTGTCATTCTGGATGAATGGAAGCACCGTAAACCTTCTCAGTTGGCCCTGTCTGTCCTCTCTGCTATCATGACGTGTTCACGTTTGCCGTGAAATGGCCTCAGGAACATACAGAAAAGTTGAAGAGGAACTCCGCTACAAATTTACCAAAGAGCTACGTAAACACCAATATTCTTGTGATGAAAACTGGCCATGTTCCATTCCATATGTCATCATTTTGTTAGATGGTCCTGTAATGCTCACAGACCCTGTGGGATATGATGTCTGTTAAAATCTGGCTGGAGCTTCAACAGACCCTGATTCTCAACAGCTTTGTTTCTTCACCTTCACCAGCATCTGTCTACATTGTTGTTCTGTTGATTTGTTTATGTTCTTATTGACCTTTGCCAAAAGCACATCATGCTTTGAAATGTCTTCTGACTTTGTTAGTTATTAGTTTTTGCAAAATTTATTTTCCATTTCAGTTTCTGTTACTCACCTAATCCTTTACATGTGCCTGTTTTCTGGAGTAAAAACGCCACTCAGAATATCCAAAACAAAACACTACAACCTATTCATTTATTTGATCTATGAAAATATGCGTTCTCAGTAGAGGAGTTTATGGACTCTGTCTGAATCCCTGAATGTGATGATCTGCAGTTGAGGATGTGAGATACGTGAATGATGAGTTTATTTACATTTTTTAAAATTCTGGCATGGTTCTTTTGTTTGTACTTTTTACAGTCTGTGCAAGGTCTGATTTGGTTTCCTTTTACATTTCCTTTTTCCTTTAACATTTCTGCTTCACTCTATTTCAAACAGAGCCGTTAAAGCTGTAGAACAAACACTCAAATGAACGACCTCTTAGCATATCCCATTGAACTGATGTTATGGTTATTAATGACTTTCTAGCCATTGTGTTTAATAGCTAGATTAGACATCCTATAGAAGGGACTACAGGATAGACAGACCAAAAGATTCAATTCCCCTTTTGCCTCCTCCTATCTTTCAAATGTTACTACAGGCTTTCAGAGTAGCTGTTGGAATTAATAAAAAAAACAAAGTCATGCAAGGTCAACAGAAGTCCATGCCATCTCTGAATTCAACAAAAACTTGTTTACTCGTTAAGAGAAACTAGTGATACCTCTAGGGCACGTGACATCATAACCCGGCCACAGCTGACGCCCAACACGACGCTGAGCTGTTAGACCTTTGACCCAGAGAACCATAGTCCGGTCATCCCTGTCATAATCATTTGCATCTGTTTTGGAAAAGAACTTAACAAGCAAAGTACTTAACCAAAAAGGTGCTACCATAAAATCCAGAAACCTCTTTGATTGTTCTTTTCAGTTTTAGTAAACATTTCCATAGCAAATTGCAGCAATTTTAACAGAACGGCAAAAGAAACAAAAAATCCAAAACAGCTGAGAAAGCAGATGAATTAAGAAACTGAAAAGCAGAAAGAACTTGAGAAATTTCACCTCTTTTATTTCTTATTCATATAGAATCCACACTCCAGAAATCCTAATTAAGAAAGTAGTTTAATACTTCGAAATGTTACTATAGAACATTCTTGATTAAACACGATCAATAGAGAGTGTTTGCGTCGGGCTGGAACCTTTGAGGCAGCTGCTGCGGTAACGTTGCTCTCCTGTCTTGCTGCATTGAGATAGAGTGCACTCCAGGTAGCGTCCCTGGGCTCTTACATGGGGGCTCTGATTTGCATCCCGTTTGGCCATGCTGAAAATGACAAGGCAGGCATGCAAGGCTTAATTACGCAGGAGGGAAAAGACCGGCTTTGTGTGTTTTTATGGTGATTAAAATTTGCATAATTTCCCTCTGAAAAGAACCCCCCACCCAACATGCCAGGACCATCAATCCCAGCAAGCTTTCATTCTCGGCTGTTAGCTTTCATGTTGTGCTGGCAGTTTTTATTAAGGAGGTGTTGGTCCGATTGCTTGCCTCTGAGCTTCACTTTAATAAAACAGACGGGAACTTCAAAGCTTTTTATCTTTCAGTCTGCAGTCAATTGGAACCAATATGAGTTAAATTAAATACAAATTTTGGACATAGAATTCCTACAGTTTTTATGTATATTTTTATTGTTTCACGAAAAAAAACCTCACACTTTATCAGTGAAGAAATTTACACAGGCCCAAGATGCAAATGAATATATCAAAAACCAAGGCAAAAAATAAGGATCCTGCACCAGTGGTGTTTGGACCCCTAATAAGGTATACAAACAACAGGCGTATTTATCCTATAACATCTTCATTTCCAAACATTTTGTGAATAGTAATAGCAATGGCTGGAGCTTAAAGATTAATGAATGAATGCAGATCTGCACCAGTATACGATGTAACTTTTTGCCTAGATATATGAGAAATGAGAAATATGTAACGATACAGATCCTTAAGTGAACGTTTCTAACAATTAAAGTATCCTGCTTCGTTTTAATGCTGAAACTATTAATTTGCTCCTCGTGTGTGCCACCCAGTAGGGTGTGGCTGGCTACCTCTGTGCATTCACTCGCCTGCCCTTCAGGCCCAAACAATGCCACGCGCTCTGCTGCAGAAACTGCAACCTGCAAAAAACAGCAATGACATAATCCATAAAATATTCCCAGAAGACTAAGCACGACGGGAATGTCACCACAGCCCGGAGGTTGAATGAGAGGCCTGTGGGATATACGCGCTCCCCTTACGGAAAGGCAATGCTTGTCCCGCGCTCTTTTGTGAGATGATTCCCCTGAGATGAGTCCGTAACATGGCCGGCCGACATCTTCTGCCATTGTGCCGTAATTCGGCGGGCCAAGGGTGCTGACACCAGCCGTGACATAGCTTGGGGCCATTCTGCTCGCGGCCCCATGATAGAAATCTGCTTGTTAACCTCCTGCTGGTCAGCCGTGCCTCTTCGTTTGTGCTGGTTTCAACCCCCCTCGAAGTCATTCTGCGCAGTGGCCTAGGGAGAAAGACCACAAAGGGGTTTCCAAGCACCATAATAGAAAAGGTTTATTCTTCCAATCACTGGTCAGAATAACAAAGGACTGGGCTGAAGGCCTCGTCTGTCATTAGGAGCTGGGTGCAGCTGGAGGGGGGTCCTCGCGTGCATGCGTGTGACAGCCATTGTGCTGCCTGTTGCTCGACTTGGTTATTCATTAGGTCTGCTTTCATTGGATTAACACACTCGTTTTGGAGCTCTGTGTTCCAAATAAAATGGTGGGTGAAATTGATATTGCAAAGAAACACAAATTTCAGTGCAGAAAGGAGCAGAGTGTGAACAATGCACACGTTTCTTTGTGATGAAGAGAAAGTGTATCTGTTCCTTGACTAGGAGGCTCTGAGGTGTAGCAGGGAGTTACAGAGGTGCTGCGCTCAAATTTTAAGAAGAATTAAACTGAGCCGAGATACTGGGCCAATTCACTGCGGTGTTTAACTTCATGCAGAGCTAGCCAGAAATAGCTGAGGACAGTGTGGCATCACAACACAAACGTGAATCTCATGGCTGAAAAGTCAGTGCCAAACAATTAAAGCATCCCTTGAAATGAAAGTCAGCCATCGATCAAGTGAGACCTTCCACGGCTGACTGTTCCATGATTTAAAATAATCTATAGGCTTTTTGGTCTCAGACTAGGTAAACATGATACAAATAGCAATGATAGAATTACTATTCTCATTATATTTAAGCATTTATCTGATGCTACTTTGGTAGATGAGGGCCCTGTCAGTAGTGAGTAGTGAGTAGTGAGTTTCCTGCATGGGCTACACACAAGTGCCAAATTTGAATCAGAAAAGCTACATAGACTGTAATTTTATTTCTATCAGTACATATATCACTGACAATTTTTACTGTAATAGAATGTGTGTCTGGCAGACATTATAGGATTGGGTTTCAAATGTTCGTTATTTTTGAGCAAAGCCTGAACATCATCGTCCTGACTTTCATGCTTTAAACCAGGTTAACCAGATAATACAACTATTCAACCCATAATACCTCTTAAACGAAACAGATTTAGCTGTTGTCCTACAAGTAGCATTCAAGCATACGTTACTTTGACATGGAAATGAAATCCACTTATTTTCTCGCTAGGAGCTGAAATTATTTTGGATCATCAATGGAATATAACAGACAGAAACGTGGAGTACATGTGCCACAATGAATAAGCTGTATTTTAAATTATTCAGATGTGCCAGTAATTGCATCTGATCATTAGTGTGACAGGCGTAGCCGACATCACTGACAGGTTATTCATCTCATAGTGCCACGGCATATATGATTAATGTCAAAGGTCACATTATGGCCTGTATTTTCCCAGACAATATGAGGCCCTTTGAATACAATGCAACATAAGTATAGGGGTGTCTTTGCAGTGATGGGTGAAAAATCTGATTTTCAAGCTGTCACTGAAGGATAAATGGTCTGAGTAATTGCTCCCATGGTTATCTCTGTTCGGACTCTCCAGTGTCTACCTTACATTTCGCCATCATCATCTTCACCATCATCCTCACCAGCAGTTTGTTTTTTCAACACTCTGATATTGCATTTATTAATATTCAGCATGAACAGTACAACAGAACCAAGGCAGCAGAGAATATCCAAGAAATCTACCTTCCAGTGTT
Organism: Mormyrus lacerda; assembly: GCA_015163995.2. Lineage (NCBI taxonomy): Eukaryota > Metazoa > Chordata > Actinopteri > Osteoglossiformes > Mormyridae > Mormyrus > Mormyrus lacerda. The sequence continues at coordinate 10,129,599 of JAABNX020000130.1, read as the reverse complement.
TATCCTGACCGAGAGCTTGTGGGACCTGGAGCTTATCTCAGGCAACACCAGGCACAAAGCAATATCTAAGTGTTCATCCTCTGCAGGGTCAATGGGGGCCAATCCCAGCCAGCACTGGACACAAAGCAATATCCTTTTTCTAACTGCTTGTCCTAGTCAGGGTCATGGGGGTGTCACAAATGTGGCGTGACTACATTGGGTACCGTGCTGCTCAGGGTCTGTGTTACGGGGGTTCGGGGGTCGACGACGGAACACGCAAGCAGAACAAAGTCTGTGTCCGAATTCAGGCGTTGCTTTTCTTCAAAGGCTGCATTCAGACACCGAATGAGTTACAGTGACATGACAAGGCTGTCTGATTTCGAAGGCTCCTTCAAATGGTATCTAGAAATGTCTCGGGTAGATCCCTTACAGCCCAACATGCTTCATCGCGCGGACCTTTGAAGGACGCATCGTACAAAGGCTACATAGACTGACTCCCTGGAAGGATGCAGCCCCTGAATTCAGACACAGTCAAAGGGTCCAGTGATGTGTGTTGTTAATAAACTCAGGTATATTTTTTTAATTTAATAAATAACTGGCTAAACAGACAAATCATTTAAAAATAAAAACAGAAACTCAAACTGATAAACCAAAAATTCTCCATTCGCCAGAGACTCTAGACAATCAAACTTATAATCTTAGTGCCCCTTCATAAAGTATGCGGGCAGGTGTAGCCCACACCAATCCTTCCAACACAGAGGGGTATTACGCTGCGATTTTCAATGTAGCGTCTATTCATACTATTGGCAACCCCTCCTTGACACTTGCAAAATGGGTTCACCCAAGTTCCCTGATCCGAAACCACGAGTGACACATGATTTATCAATTAAACTACCAACAGTCTGCTGGCATCGGTTAACTCATACATCAGAGAATTTAAATGTAGCATAAACACATTCAGTAAATTAAATGGCTGTTATAAACATAATAGGCTACCTTCACCGTTTACACATATCACATTACAATTTATTCTTTATTTTATGTGCAGTTTGGATGCGAATGCCTTAGCTTCAGGTACGGCATCATAGGGGGTCCTGGAGACCATCCCTGGGCCCAAGGCTGGGCTAGACACTGGACGGGGTGCCGGTTCATTGCAGGGCACATGAACACCCACGCAATGATACTCTGTGGGCAATTTAATCACACCAATTAGATTTTTTGGACTGTGGAAGGAAACTGGGGTGTGTGAAGAAAACATCACATGGGGAGAAGGTGCATAGTTCACACAGAGTCCTTCACTTTTCAAGTGCTGAGGAAACAGTGCCAGTCGCCACCCGCAAAGCTCTATACTGGTGATTTATTCTATCCATTATAACCAAAATATCCAAGAAATTGATGGTGAACATCCAACACCTGGCTTCAAATTTAGTTCGAAAGAGTAGAGAGAAAAATCGCCTGACACCACAAAAGAATCCGGTATTCCATGGTGCGTTTTGATGTGGCGTGAGCCGTGGTGAATCGTGTTAACGGCCCGAAGATCAAACGCACACGCAGATGACGGGCAGAATGTGAGAGTAAGCAGAAATTAAAGCGGAGAATAACGGCGGCGTGCGGCACGGCCTGATCAGAAGAATGCAAATGGCCCTTTCTGAGGTGGTTACCTCATTAAATGAGCCGGCAGCCCTAACCCCTGCTGGGAGCAGTTCCATGTTTCCTGGCCTGTGACTTTCCACGCTGGAGCTTTTGGGGAGATGAACATCTAGCTTCCCTACACATGCGATGTTTCCTCATTACGGATGGTGCCTGCGAGTAAGAAAAAGCGCGGCTCAGAACTTCACGCTGTCTGCGCAGGGCCAGAGGAAACCAATTAGCATGAGGTCTCCCTGCGTGTGTGCTTTTGTGAGCATGTTTTCCCCAAGTCGTATAACTTTAAATCTGCTCTTTCTGCTGTGCCCTTGTAATGTCATGTTGCCTTATATCGCTCACATTGTTGAGGTCTCCCTCTAGGATGCTGGCGGTGGAAATTTCAAGGACTGCAGTGCTGGCCTTGATTCAAAGAAAAGTCAGTTTTACAGTATTAGTGCCTGAGTTTTGGGGAAGAAACTGCCTTTGATGGAACGCTTGTAAACGATGCTGATTAATACACCCCCCATGTTTCCATTCCTGTCTTAAAAAGTGAAATTAATGGCCATTCTTACAAGTTCAGCATTACAACGAAACTATGTTGATGGCCTGCAGTAACGAAACACGAACAACAGAAATCGAAAAAGCACCAATCATAATAGATGTTCAGAATCATTATAAGCAAATTCAGTTTACTTTTGGCCCTAATTCCTTCCCATATGCCCACATTGGTATCTGGCAGTATCTCTGGTATCTGGAAGTTGTGTCTCATGTCCTCAGTTGACCACAGACATCATTTGTATTAGCAGCTCCAGTGCATTTGCAGTTTCTCTGGCGATACAGATATAATTAAAGATGCTTGGGATTGCATTATATCCCCCATAAACTGCTGAGGGGGGCAGGACATCAGCCCCTGTGGGCCCCCATATAGTGATATAACGGTAAGTCGCTGCTGGTCACATGTCTGACAGTTTGGAATGTTTCTCTTGGCCTTAATCCAAATGCCCTGCCCATCACCTTCATCACGTCCCCCCCCCGGAGACTCCCTCTTATTCTACTGGACAGCAGAGCACTATATTGAATATTCAGGGGAATTTAAAACAGTCCAAACCAATTTACATCTCTTTCAAAATTCATCATATATTTATGAGCACGATACTCAGCCTGCGAGTGGAATTTAATCTTTGGATTTTAATAACCTGGAATGAAGCAATTTGTTTGAACGGTGAAATTGGCGCATGAGGACATAAAATGGGAACTGAGGCGGAGTGACGGGAATGAGAAAACGAAACGGAATTGGGTGGAATGAAGACGCGCGTCAAGCCGCGGACGTGCGCCGTGCAGGACGTCTGAAACAGCACGCGTGCGCGCATCGCCATTCCTCATACACGTTACTCTTGTTTGATATTTTGTCCGGCAAGCTCGTGTATCGATTCGAAAATAAAATAAAAATTAGCGACGTAAAGGTGTTTAGTCTGAAGCGTGAAAAGAATTCATATTATAAAACAGGCAGGGAATGTCATGGGCTTGATGCATGTATTATTTTTATATTTGAAAATTCTGTTAAAACTAAATGAAACAGATCCTAGCAATGACTCAAAGATCGTTTTGATTGGGCAGAACTCACTATTAATAAACTCACTATTAATAAACTCACTATTAATATGACATTAACTAAGTAACTACTTGCAGCAATTATATTCACATAGGTGACAGTCAATGCAGTTTTTTGTAAATTGCGATTATTTGATGTGCAATTAGTGGCATAGTGCACTTGCACTGTTGACTGTGAACATGGATAAAGCAAACCCTGTTCTGTGTGGTATTGGGGCTTCATTATATAGGTGATTATATTTGTTGCCTCACCACTCTGGATCATCCGCAGACAGTTAAAGGCCCTCGCTCTGCTCAGGAGTGATTTACGGGAAATCAATGTTCGTACAAAACAAGCCGAGGTTCCACCAGTCTTCTTGTGTTAGTGAGTGTCTCCTGCTCTTTCAATTCCTTGGCCCGGATGCCGTTTCTCAGCAACTTAATCCCAGATCTACGGGACACGGTCACCGCGTGTGACAGCCACAAGACGAACGGGATCCGTTTGCGGGATGTCTTGCGCTGGTGGGAGGGAGGCTGATGCTGTCAGGAGGTTCATCCCAGTCTTGTTAAGTGAATCCTGCTCACAGGAGACTGTGTGACTTTGATATGTCGCGTAGACGTCGGTCAAGCCGCTGGGAGATTACATTGGGAGCCAGTCGTAATTGACTTCTTCAGGCTTTCGATGCACCAGGAGAACACCAAGATACACGTCGTACCGTGTGTATATGTCATATGCTTTACTTTTTACTATTTGCTTTATTATATAATTCACATAATAAGACAAATATTTCAATAAAATAATGATAAATTCAAGTAAGCTATAACTGATTTTAAAATGCATTCAAAAAGCAGGCATATTTAGTTTTATGTAACTTTTTCATTTTAATAAAATGGTACAAACAGGAAAACTCATTGTACATTGTGAAATAAAGAAAGAAAAAAAATACAACAACACAAAGGAGTGTTTACTAACAGCACGTCTGACCAAAACACAGGGCGGGTAGCTTCCAGGCTCCAGTCCGCTTTGTTCCTTTAGTCACCTTTTGATTGACACGTCATGCAGCTGTAGCAATGAAATGCATCGAGAGCCATTACAAATTTACACACCCGAGTACATTTTGTTACTAAGTGCGATGATGTAATGTTACATCACAGCAATCATGTCATCGTGGCTGGATTTGGTTTGCGTGCTGCTGATATTGTTCATGCCCGTCCATCGTCCGTAGCTGCTTAGCCAATACGCTCACCGTGAGTCCGGTGCTGGTAACAGGAAGGGAAGCAGGAGCAGGAGACACCCTGGTCAGGATTCCAATCCATCGCAGGGCACACGATCACACACTATGATAAATTAACACAAGAGAAGAGGAAATACTCATAGACTAGGGTGACCAGAAAATCCATGTGTGAAAGGACACTGAGCTGTTTCACATTTTCCAAACAGCTAAAAAACTGAAACTGTTTGGCTAAATATTTCAGCTGCTCTCATGCTCTGACTTGTTTGTTTCCATTATTGAAAGACTCATGCGGCAGTTTTACACTAAGATCAGTGTCACATGCATGATTATAAGAGACTGACCAATCAGCACACAGCGAGAACTCAGCAAATGGTGAAGTGCTTAAGTGAAATTCAGGTGCTTTTAATTGAAATGGTAGTTTACAATTCCTGTCCTAGCTCAGAGTGTCCTGCCTGACATGGATTACCTGGTCACTCTAAGTAAACAAGAGGAAAATCTACAAACCCCACCAAGCCAAAAACAGGAGTCAAACCCCCACCACTGGAGGAGAAAATATTTCAGAGTATACGGAGACAATCTAAGCACATACTGTACACACATCCTGCCATCTAGTCTTCTGACCCTTCTAGATTTTCATGGCTGTGTAGCCGGTTCATTGTTTGTTTATTATCTTCAGAAATATAATTCACTTTTACGCTCAGAGGCATGCTATTACTGAAAAGTCCCCCGCAGGACACATTATCAAGAAGGCTGTCTCACCAGGCACGCGTAATCATTTTTTAAAAAGCAATTTAGACAAAATGCTGCTGCCATAAAGCATGCGTAGCCATGGGATTGCATTTTAATTTTAAAATAAAGTACATCATAATATAAAAAAAACAAACAGACCGGTCTGACTTAGAATTAGAACAATAATATACAAGACCCTAGAAAGCTTATAGCATGTTCCCACTATTGTTGCAAGGTAAAATTACTAAGATAAAGTGAATGTTGTCTTTTATTGCTTATATGATTGACAAAATGACAAAATAGTGATACATATGCATTGTACTACATTACTGCTACTTAATTTGGTTTTGCTGCTTAAATTTTCAGTTTTCAAGTTAAAAAACTGATTAGTTAATTTCATTTTTAAGTTCAACCAGATGTTAATGACAATATTAAATTGATATTCAGTTGGTGCAAATGTCAGAATTTACATCCTGAATTTAGATCCTGTTATATACAACAATACCGAGCATGAAGGATGAATACTATTGTCTGCAAAAATATATGTATATAGACAATTTTAAAAGTTTCAGAGTACATTTCAATCTGATGTAGCCCTGGCTACATGATGACGGTGGGGAGGCTTCACTTTGGTTCAGCCGGGTGAGGTCCTTATGTCACACAGCGTTAGCGTCTTGCTAGACCGGAGAGGGCACTGAGAAAGCTCTTTGATCCCTTTAAGCAAACATAACGCATGGAGAGCTTAGTGATGTCATAAAGATGAAGGGAAACAATGTGAAGAGATCTGTTTAATGGGCTGATGCCCCGTTTGATTTTGTAGATGTTACAACAATGGGGGTCAGTAACTGACCTCCTTCAATCCCAGATTAAAAGATGCTGATACTGCCTGAGAATAAATTAAAATAAGGTGAAGTGAAAAAATAGTACGTAACATCATAAAAAAAAATATGAAGAGCACTAATGCAAAGTGAGAGCCCTAATACAGATTACAAACGATGGTGTCTAGACACTGCATGAATGTGGAAATCCTGGGATTTATTGCTGCAATATCTGTTACTATAATAATTTTGAAACATTTTTGGTAACACTTTACTTGACGGGGCACAAATACTTAGTAATAACTCTACAGTTACTACTGAAGTACAAATCATAAACAAATCATGAACAAAAATTGCTGTTACTTGAGATAAAAGATGTGTTATGATTCATTAATGATGGACAATGATGGTCAGTATTTTATTTGTGTTATTCATTAGTTGTTCCTTCAGTAGTACCTTCAGTAGTTCACAAAGGTATACAGAATTAACAAATATAATAACAAATATAGTAACTGCTTGGGACAAAACATGCATTATGATTCATTAATGATGAATTCACATAAGATCAGTATGTACTGTAACGAACTTACTTTGTGATTAATTAATGCATTGTTTATGTATTAATTAATCACAAAGTAAGTCTTAGTTACAGTACATACTGATCTTACGTGAATTCATCGTTAATGAATCATGATGCATAATACTATATTATCTGTGCGGCATCAAGAAAAGTGTTACCACATCTTCATAGAACATTTTTCCTGAAAGGTTTCCCTACAGCCTAAATTGGCAAAGGAAACTGGGCAAGAAATTGCTGGAAGCCTATGTGTATTGTAGAATTCCAAGAGAGCTGCAAATATCATTATTTAATGAAGAATGACATATCTGTCGCTCTCCTTTTGAAATATAACAGCCCGTAAGGAGTCATGTGAACATTAAAGAGCCTTGACTCTTACATCCCTGACAGCTATCTGTGTGCTGCTTCTTTCACCGGCCCTCATGTGCAAAAACAAAGCCACACAGTCTCATATTACCTGAGCTCTGTGGTTACATAAGCAGACCTGGATTCTACACACACATCCGCCAAATCCTCAGATCGAATGACTATTAAACCTCAAGCCAGTGGGACTGCATTTAATTGATAAATCAGCACTATGCCTGTGATTGATTAAGAGCATTTCCATTTTTATTACCTCTGTTTAGCATTTTAGAATATCCTAAAACCTGCAACGGTGGCGGTTTGCTGTTAAAATGACCCAATTTGTCATATACTGAAGGGAAAAGGCTGGAACAGCTCATTGAGAAAATGTTAATTTACCTTGAGTTATGACTCGTTGCCTTTGTTAAATGTTGAATAAATTGTACTTGCTTATATAAGCTACTTGTTTCCTCCCTCGGAAACTTTACAATGATTTTGTCGCTGCTTAAAATGGTGAAGAAAATCTGTCAACACTGTAAATTTGAAATTTGTGGGGAATCTAAAAAGCAGTTATCTGCATATATTTCACAGTTTACTTTTGCATGGTAAGACCTGACCGTCCACTTTCACAACAACATTAGGTGAACAAATTCAAGATCGATTTTAATCGATCTAATAGGTTTATAGTTTATACTCCATTTATTCATTTATCCATCTATCCATTCTTTCATCATCCAGCCATTCTTTCATCCATCCATCAATGCCTCTTCCAACCCCTTATTCTGGACAGGGTCACGAGGAACTTATATTAGAAGAATAAAAAGTTTCACCGAATACTGAAAAAAGCTACCGTCCTGCACTTTGTAACACAGGGCTCATTAATATAACCCATGTTCACATTGCTTGCATTGATACCTGGAGTTACCATCCTCCATCTCCATCTCCATCTCCATCTCCATTATCTCCCGCTTATCCGAGGTCGGGTCGCGGGGGCAGCAGTCTCAGGAGGGAAACCCAGACTTCCCTCTCCC
>JAABNX020000130.1:10102899-10121572 GCA_015163995.2 Mormyrus lacerda | reverse complement strand
AGCCCCGGGCAACATAGCTCCTGGGATCACAGGAACACACAAACCCCTCCACCACGATAAGGTGTCGGCTCATGGAGTTACCATCCTCTGCATTTAAAATGCTGTATCTCAGTCTAAAAATCTGCTTAATGATAAATGATGAGCAAGACATACTACTTTTACTCCAGGCTTGAAGAGTCACCCTAACGTGCTACACTTTCAGCTGGAGTAAGTCATGGTTAGAGTGCAGTCACTTGGCTGTACTTCCGCTCACAATTACTGCGTTACATCTGTCTGCAAACATCACCATGGCGTCTGAATGAGGGAAACTGCAGCGCGGCGCTAATAAAATTGACGGCCTTTAGCCAGTGGCAGGTTCATGATAATGTCTATGTGATGCTCGGTGTTAATCAGCCAAAGCCTTCTGGGGGGTTAAAATTAAACATGTGCGGAATGTCTTGGGGGGGGTGTGATCCGACTGAGCCAAACATATGCACACAGTCCAACCAGATTGCTGCTGAGATGGTACGTTTGACGCTGTAGCCTCCCTGCGTCTGGTCTGGGTGACTAAAATCCCTTCGGTGTCTGTGAAGTTTGCATGTTCTTCCCGTGTCCAGGCGGTTTTCTGTCGGCGCTCTTCTTTTTGCTCACTATCCAAAACCAGAGGCAATGACAAAAACTAATGGCCTAATGACAGAATTTCCAGAAATTACATTTCAGGACATAACCTGATACAGTATGATTATTATAAATTACCAACATGTCAGTTATTTGCATTTTTAGCAACAGTTTTCAGGTGAGGCTAAGTTGCCCCCTGACTGGGCTGTAACGGATCATCCCGCATGGAAGGTACCGGGTCACTGGCACGTGGCACGAAGCAGCCTCGCAGAAGACTAACTTTACAGCTACGGTGTCTTTGATACTATCCCGCTAGAGTGGTAAACAATTTGTGAATGAACGTGGAGAGAACCCAATTGTACACAAACATACGAGAAAAAATCAAGGCTAACCTTAGCCTTAAAAAAGAAGGAAGAATTAAACTTAGTAAATTTGGCCGATTGACCCCAGCAGTGCGATACCCCCCCCTCCCCCCCCGGTCGGCGAATTTTATCGACAGCATTCCTGCCTCCAGACAGATCGGTAAGGTTTTCCACTGGATCCCTGCTCTTTGATTAGCATATTATTGATGTTCCATCGTTTTTAATTATCTCTCCTTTCTCTTTCGACTCCAAAAAATAGCTCAAATGGCACATTTAGGGGGAAGGGTCCTACCCATGTTAACCTAGACCCCCAGAGAATTTAGTCCACCTCTGGTACCTTCAGGAGGACTGGCTCAAAAACATTGCCCATAGTGACCGTGTGTGCGTGATTGTGTACTCTCTGATAGATAGTTATCCTGTTTACAGTGTTTCCCTACATGGTGCATCCTGGGATGAATCTGTATTCAATAAGCAGTTCTGGAAGTCTAGGCTTCATTTTAAAAACAAAACCATCCAGTATGTGTGAGGAACCGGGTGGTGGTCACACCCATCTATATGGTAATATTCTCACAATGACATTTTCTCACCAGCAATGTCGCATCTCGGTGCATTTCCTTCTCATGAGATTGCCATCGTATTCTGCAGAACCATCATCTTGCTTGTAAATCAGGGGGCTAATTTTCCGTTTCCTCTCCCCGAAATTGCCCTTTTCCGTGGGGTCATTTGAAATTCCAGCCCGGTACAAAGGGCCTCATGAAAATGTCCTTGGCTTTGGAGGCTTGCCAGTTTATTGGAAAGCCGCCGCGCTCATTGCCCCGCCGAGATAGCATTACACCTCTGCTTTATGCTGCCAGCTTTACGATGCCTCTGTCCGGCCGTGCTCTGAAGGGCAATAAAGCCAGGCACTACAGATGAATCAAGTTCTCATTATTGGGGTTAGGGAAGCGTAGTACATCTGTGTACATCATTACATTTTATTTCAAGCCTTCCGCTTGAAATTTAGTCAAAAAAACAGCGCTCTAATTAACAATGCACATTTTCCCCTTTCTTTTACGTATTCCTGATATTCACTGACAAAATATATGGAGCTAATTACACCAGGGTGCACAGAAGTCCTAGTCAAGAAGACCAGATTGTTGCATTACAAATAAATTATATATTCAAACATATGAATGGACTGCCACAAATCGTGTTATATAAAAACTTCGGGTTGAAAACAATAGTGCGTAATAATGAACTCGTGCACTATTTTGCGACGCTTGTGAAAACACTGTGTGGCTTCAGTGGTTTGTCTGCTGGAAGATACAGTAAAGAACCGCAAAAATTGCTACTTTTATCATTATTCCATCATTACTATCATTATTTTGTACTGTGTTATTGTTTTTCTGACTTACCAACAAATTAAAGACAGACTTAAGGATCTTCTTCATAACCTGGGGACTGCCTGTATGTATTTTCCCGTTGAATATGGTTCAGTTATTCAGCAAAAAGAATGTCATACATAATGTTTAATAAATAAATAAACCAAAGCAAATACAGAATTACATTTACCTAGCAGGCAACTGTATGGCATTTTAAATTTCACTAATGTCGCTAAGGCTCTTATTTACGGCTTCCACGACCAGAAGGGCAAACAATGTTCCGTGTAGCAGCAACTGGCAAGACTGCAGCAAAACTGTTAGCATTCAAGCCAAGTAAGATAATATATTACCAGGTAGTTAGGGCTGGTGCTGAAGTGTAAAAATGTCAAAATGCTGAGTCTTAATGTGACATGCATGTAATTAGGAGGTTGAAGACCAGAAGAGCAGCTGTGTTTTGAATCATTTGGGTAATTGGATAGCAGTAGCAGAAGAGGGGTGTAGTCATTGAGATAACCGGAGCAGAAGCCGAAAGAGCAGCTGGAGAAGAAGGCTGTTTGGAGCAGGTTGTGTCCGATTTAGTTGGGGGTATTGGGCAGGTTCTGGCAGCTGTCACTGCACGGTGGGAAGCAGTGACCCAGCGGCCAGCAGTGAGAGATGGTTTCTCAGAAGTGTCAGTGATAGAAACTGTCACACTCCTGAAATTGAGAAATCAAAGAGGGATTGGTGTCTGGCCAGGATGCAGATGAAGGCAACCTTCAAAAGGGATTCAACCTTCAAAAGGGTTTCAAGTGAGAGACTGAATGTCATGTCAAGTTCCCTGTAGACATGCTAACATCCTGGGTTATGCTGCATTCAATTACGTTGGAGGTCAAACATTGGAGCTGAGGATGACGTCACACTCGAGTCAGCTGGGTTCCAGTGCAACAAGCTAGAGCGCTATATAGCAATACCAAAATGCAGGATTTCTTGCTTAGCCGGATAACTTGTCAGATTTAATTTACCCCAGTGTAAATGACACGTTTGTTCACATACACTTAGCCCAAACTACCTTACATTCGACAAATTATCCACCCAAGCGAGAAATCCTGCTTTCTAAAACAGGCCACAGTTCTAGCAAGGTTCATTGTTAGCCATTGTTAGCAATACCAGTTGAAATTTCCCCCAGAAATTCCGACATCAGACGTAATGCAGCATTAGACCTGTGATTCATAGGGAGGAAGTGAGGTGCAAAGAGGGAGAGTGGGGAGCAAATTGGGCAGCCAGTGGTCACAAGAGTGGGGAGCAAATTGGGCAGCCAGTGGTCACAACTGTCATGAAAGAGGAATCACTTCCTGTGGAAAGAGAAACGTTGCATAATTTGCTTTCTACAAGGAATAGTGTGTGATCAGATGTCTTCTGGAATGATTCATTGGAAGGGGAGTGAGTTTTCAGAGAAGGAATGAGATGGGGCTGTGAGGAGTAAGAAGAGACGGGGGTTTTATTTATTTATTTTCATTAATTGGTTCAGATAGAGAATTCAAGTGGGGATCGGTTGCTTAATGGATGAAGCAGATTTTAATACAAATGTTATCATTCTGCCTCCATTTCCCACCCTCTGCTCATTCATACTTTAAAGCAGCTTCGATAACAGATACCAGACAGGATACATCACTCTTCAGACTAATATTTCTTTTCCTAATACGGCAGCAGTGTCATAAATGAATCTTACACAGCATTACCCCACCAAGTGCTTCCTGTTCAGTCTGCGGGCAGTAACCTGTGGCTGGTCCCGGCTGCGATGTGGCACAGGGCAACGTGAACAGCTCTGAATTACGCGGCCGGATAGCTACTTAAACACTCATACACGCACAATAAGTGCAGCTTCATTACTAACTTGTTACTAGATCACCTGGACTGTTTGTTTTGGACTGTGAGAGGATGACTGGAGTTCCTGGGGGAAAACCACGCAACAAGAGGGAGAGAGGACAAGCAGGCATAGATCTGAGGCCTGATTCCTACTCACAGCCATGGAGGCGGGAGGAAACAGTCATATTACGCTGCTCACTTACCTTCCTGTCCTTCCTGTCTTATGAAAACCACAGGCATTCACATACTTGACGTATATGGAAATAAAAAATAATGAAAGGCTTACAGATAATAATTAATTCATGTTGCTACAGTTTATATATAAAAATACTGTATATATCTTTAAATAATCTGCTAGTGCAGTTATCCGGCGTGGGATTGTAGCGGGTATATCCCCCCGCAGGACGCCTCTCCATCACAGGACACACACAATTCCTGAGTGTGAGATTTAGAGATTCCAGTTTGCCAAGCCGCATGTTTTTGGACTGTGAGGGGAATCCAGCGTGGCCACAAGAAAAATACACAAACTTGGAGTGAAGACGCAAACCTCAATCAGGCACAAAGTCGGGGTGGAATCGTCACCCCAAACCCTGCAGGTGTGAGTCTAGCCTGCTGATCACCAAGCCACCATGCGGCGTGAATTTTGAGGGAATGAGCACGTTGGCCACTTCACAAAATCATAAATGTCATGGCATCAGCTGTAGTATATATGCTGCACTGCGGGGAAAGAAAAATTACATTATAAAAATGACACGATGCCATCAGGATCCTTGCTTGGATTTTTACAGATATAATAAATCGTGCTGCTTTGATTAGAAGAAAACCCTGTTTAATCAAATCCCTGTTATCATAGCTGTAATTCACAACTTAATTTCTTTTAGCTTAATTATATGAGACATAGAGGAATATAAAATCAGGAAGGAAAAAATGCTTTTGAATACACTTTAAAAGTGTATAGTATGTTTGCAGTCAGAGTTTGCATGGGTGTGGACATATGCATGTACATATAACCGCAATTCTCTGTGCAGCTGAATAAAAAAATGTACAAAACATTATGGATGCACACCTGCAAGATATTTACCACTGTTTACAGTTTATGAACAGCTTGTCAAAGGCACATTTCCTGTGTATGTGTACATTCCTGATGCTCTAACCGACCTTGCCAGACTGAATATTGTGTTTTCATTCAGGATTTCTTTTGAAATGAAATTTGTTTTATTTACACTGTAATTTTCAGGACGGAGCGGATTCTTTGTTGTTTATCAGGAATCAGGCATGATGCTGGGAGAATTTTAAAAAGGTTTGCTTTCTTAAGCTTGAATACTCCTTTGTATACAAGATACATGCCTCAGTGAGCAAGCGATGTGAAGGCAATGAACCAGCATTTCATTTGGTATTTCCATTTTCAGGTATCAATGGCAGAAGGACGGCATTATCCATCCATCCACTTTCTATATCCGGCTGTCCTATGCGGGCTTCCAGTGGGGATCCTATCCGGGAAAATATGTGTGCAAGGAAGGGAATAACCCAAATGGGAGGGGGTAATGCATGGCATCTTAATAATAACATTATTATTATTATTATTATTATTATTATTATTAGGGCAACAGTTCCAGCAGGGTGAGGAGGATGATTTGAAGAGGCTTTGAATTTAGAACACTGAAGTGACCCTTGGTCATGTTGTAGTGCGAGTCTATTTACTCTAAAACAAAAAAAAAAAAAAATGCGTGGGTGTGATTATTGTGTGGAGTATTTCAGAAAGTCCATACATGTTATTGAGTTGGCATCTGGGCATGAGCAACAGAGGGACGTGAACCAGCCTGGACTGCGTCTTCTTGGCAGAGGCCTGTGTATTCCCAGTGAATGGTGCCATGGTGAATGGGTCAGCTTGGCGTCTGTTGTCCTGCTCTCTGGGACTCCTTTCTCGCAGACATATCCCTTGATCATAAATGAAGACTAGTGAACCTCTATATCAACCTGCACTGTAGACCGAAGTTATTTTTTATCGGTCATGCAGTGTGATTTAGATTGTGAAGCTTTGCTTAGATTTCAGTCTGACTTCGGCCCAGAGGTCGTCCTTACCTGACATTGACAGGAACGCAGATGAAGACATGGGCCCTAGAGAAATGTATTACACAGACAGGGAGGGTCACAAACATCCTTTTGGGTCTGACTCACGATTAGACGCAGCGGGCGCCTCCTGCGCAGTGTCAGCGCACATCTGTCTAACCGCAGGCCAAATCCTGAGTAAATGAGCAGCTCACGCTGCCCTTTGAAGTTCGCAAAAAGGCGAGTTTGAGAAAGAAAAAAAACGTTCAGATTTAAGATAATTTCTGTCAGCTGTCTGACTCAAGCAACCTTGATTCAAAACCTGAAATTAGCTTTTGTTGGGTGACAAGCTTTAAGTGCCTGTGAGGCTGACGCTGCCATCATGATGACATCTGGCCCCTAGCAGTGATTATGAGCATTCGTGTTTTTATAGACATCTGTCCTGGTGATGAACGCTTAATAACAAGGGCTCAGCCGCGCTTGACAGTTCAGCTGGTTGGCAGGTTTTGTTAACTTAATCCTGGGTTTCCTTCGATTGTCTTGTGCTTATTAAAGGTCATTGATTATCACCACTATCTAAGCTCTATTTAACCTAAAAGCCATCAGGACAGATCCATCTTTGGAATGGGGGTAAGCTACAGCAAGCTATTGTCTGGTAGAAAAAAATATACCACGGAAAAAATTAAGGAACCACAGTATAATTTTTTGTTTCACTCAGTTCTCAATTTATAGGTGTGCTTCTGTGAATAATATATATTTTTCTGCAAACTGCAGCCTGGTTCTTCTCTGTTTCTCATTAATGAAGGGCTTCTTCCTTGCTTTATGGGACTTCGGTCCTGCTTCTAGAGACCTGATACAAACGGTCCTAGCAGAGCACTTCCCATTCGTTATGAAGCTCACTTGATGTCATCCTTTGATTCATGAGAAACTGTGGGGTAAGTTAATGGTCATCTCTGGCATTAGAATGTCGCTTCCACTTTTACCTGGCTGGTTTCTGGTTGTTCCCAGTGTCTCCTGCTTCACCGTGTTCTTGTTTACTGCTGTCTTACAAATTTTGAACCTGAGAGCATCCTGCTGCTCAGTGTAGCTTCTGCCAGCAGAACCACAGTTGAACCATGATTTAAAAATGCTGATTTGTTTAAAAATACAGAGCGGTCTCTTAATTTTTTCCACGGCTGTATATTTGGGAATCGGGAAGCGGCTTTTGTGGGAAGTATGACAGCTTTAAAAAACACAGAACAGGAAGCGATTTTCAACATTTCATGGTGAAGATTTTTGTTTTGCTTAAACCAGTCTACATTTTATATATCACAACCGGATTCATCACATTTGACTTACTTGACATTTAATTAATAATAGACTGCATTCAGCTGGTTAACTGTAACATTTAACTACGCCTTCATTTGCAAAAATAAAATAAAACGGCAGTAAACATGGCTGTGTGGTATGTGAATGTTCACAGCGATGGGTTGTTCCCTGCCTAGTGCCCCTAGGCTCTGTACCCGGTGACCCTGGGTAGGACAAGCAGTTTGAGAAAATGGATGAATGGATGGATGGATGCATAGCTTTGTTGAGGACCAGCAAGGTGTCTAAGTGGGCCTAGCTATCATGTTGTGCCTCCAGGTTTGGGGGCTTGAATCATGCTTATGCTGTGTGTGTGGAGTTAGATGTTCTCCCTGTGTCGTGCAGACTCCCCTTCAGGTTCTGTATTTTCTCTCCGCTGTCCAAAGACATGTATGTAGTTAGGTAGTTAGCTTAATTACCCTCTAAAATGCCCATGTGTAATTGTGGCTGCATATGTTTGCGTCCCGCAGTGGACTCCGTGTGCCCCGTCTGTGCGGCCCGGGTTGGGCTGCGGGTCCATTCCCTGACCCAGACCAGAACGCATAATTATAACGACAACAAATGCAGGGAGCTTCTGTGATACAAATTATGAACAGACGAGGACACGTCATAACGGACTTTAAGTGTAAATCCCACGGGCTGGAATGCCAACTCTGGAATGTGTTTATATCTACAGACTCAAATTCTGGGAGAAAGAAGGCAAATAAAATCCAGGATGTGCTGTCAAAAATGCCTATTCAAAAACCTACAGACACTGTTTATAAATCTACGAGGCACAGAGCTTAAATAGTCAAAACATTTTAATGCAGCCCAGCTAAGATTATTGTGATTATTATGAAAATTCAAATAACCAGAATATGTTTTTACCTCCTGTGACAGATCTTTGCCATGTGATATTTGTCGCTATTGTTTGAATATTTCTGAGACAAATATACCTGCAAATTGAACAGATTATAAAATCATTGTGGTCCAGCAGATATTTCTTGGCTAGTCGCTTGCAAACAAATGGAGGATTGAGATGTGAATAAAAAACGCCGGCAGGCACTGCTATACCCATGCAGACCCATAGCTTTTTAGCATGAAGGATTATGAAAGGAAGAATTTATAGGATTAGTGCGCATGTGTAATTAACCTACTTCCAGTACCTGGCACAAGGCTAAGCTTTAGGTCCATGGCCTAGGAAGTCCAGCTAATCTTCTGTGGAGCTGTAATCTATACCTGGAACAACATGTTTACACTTTGCAGGTCAAAATGCCACTAATGGATTTCTCAAGGTGGCGTAATTCGGTTCCTGTAGAAAGTCTGGACATCGGTGTTTCTCTGAAAGCTACAGTCCCCCAGAATCATGGTCTAGCTGTCTCTAGGGTCACATAAATCATCTCCACATCACCAATGTAATGAACAAACTGGTGGGGGGAAAAAAAAACTATTTAATGTCAAGGACATATGAGAATTGCTCCTGGGCATCTGGGAAAGGCAGGGAGAGCACAATGTTGAGAGACCCAGGGGGCACCACCATGATTTATGCCCCCAATATCATGTTCCTCAGACCACCGGCGTATATTGCGGTTTATCTTCTGCTTCAGGAACCTACTTAAAACATTTAGACCTAAATGCCCTATACCATTTTTTTTTACTGCTCTATTTCATTTCTCAAGGGAAACACTAAACATCTTTTTAAAACTTGGTAAAGTGTCCTTCCTTTCTGAATTGTTTGTCATAAACGTGATAGTGTATCAATAAACAACATCATAAAATGAACATGAGGTATGCAAGAGAAGCGTCAGACCTAAATGGAAAATCAGACAGAGGCAATATGAATATAAATGAGATAATGCTGAGGGAAAAAGACCATCAAGAACAGTTTATAAGGAAAGAAAGGAGGAGGTTACCCTGAAATATCCAGGCATTGGTTGCATTTTGGGTCTTTTTTTTAATCCTATTGTACCGCTTTGAACATAATGATAACAGAGAAGCAAGAACTGAGAAAGAGAAGTCTTAGGACTAATATCTGCATTGTACTGATGTCGTTCATCTTTGAGAAATATAATAGAAAACCCAAAGATCTCAGAAGACCCTTCTTCTGGGACTCTGAAGGTCCGCAAGACGGCTACTGACTTATCATTCTGATGTATGTGTCAAACGTAACAGTTTGTGTTGATGCATTGCTAACATGGATTATTTTCCGCTTGCTGATTTTACCGAAGGACTTACGTAGATAGTTAAAATGAGATTTTCCAAATGTGTATTTCTCCTAACAGTCTAGCAAAGTTAATCCAGAAGTCACTCTGTTTTTTGCTGCGAGACGGGTTTGGGACACAGGTGTTGGACACCATTTGTGTTTTTTAAACAGGGGTGGAACATGGGCGTTGGACAGCAGGGTTAAGCAAACAAAAGGCTGTATTTCAGAATAAAACATAAACAAAATGGGGGTGAGGTGTCTTTAAGGGTGAAACGATATATAAAACAAATGAAAAAATTGTGTTAGGTCAGAAAACCGATCCCTAGACCAAACGTACTAACAGCACCACCTTCTAGGACAAATAAATGACTGTGTAACAATTCAATTCAGTCTATTTCTATGTAACACCTTTCACAACAGAGTTGCCCAAAGGTGCTTTACATGGGTGCGTTGCGATGCATTCCTGAACAGCAAAGCTAACATCCTCATTACGGTCAGCTGGCTTTCTACACCCTATATGCTTTTTGGCCTGAAATCATCTCCCAACCTCACCACTGACTTTCTGAAAATCATTCTAAAAATCCAGTTTTAATTTCCAATTTAAAGCATAATCCTGATTAGAGCCAAAATATTCTGTTAGTAGCAGCCTGAACAATGTTCTTTAACTAAAGACAGGGGAATAGCTGGTATGCATATGTGTTTAAATGATCCTGATATATTGTGTTTTCTTTTATATTTATGCACTTACCAATCGCATAGCCCTGCCCAGGGTCAGTAGGACCTGAAGTCTGTCCGCAGCAGAGTGAGCGAGAAGGCGGGGGGGCAGCCAGCAAGGGGGGCAGCCCATTGGGGAGCACATGTACCTACTGCGAGGGGTTAGGAACAGCACTTCTCAACAGAGAAAAGTTCAAGTTCAGAAAATACCAATCTAGACCAAGATCTGGTTCATTGAAACAAAACCTTGGTCTGGATCTGTATTTTCTGAATTTGAACTTTCCACTTCTGATTCTCAACCGGGTGTCTTTAAGTCGGAGGAAGAAACTGACGCAACTTGGGGAGAAAATGCAAGCTTTGCACCGGCAGAGCAGGGGTGGCCCTCGAACCCTGGACCCGGGGGTGTGTGCGGTGACACGGTCACCCAGCAAGAAGCTTCTCAGCGCCTCAGGCGTGTCACCTAGGGGTCTGGTCTCTGTAAACGGAGGCCTTACAGAGGACATAGACACACCCCCAAACCCCTCTCTGCTGCTGCAGAGCACACGGTGCTGGGTTTTAGCATGGGAGTACCCTGAATCAGACTAATGACCGGGGGCCAGCAAACCGGTGCTACTGCTTCGCGCCGACAGGTGTGTGGGTTGAGTCCCGGTTCTGCGTCTGCGTGGACAGGGATTGTCTGCGAGGATTTTTCTGCAGTTCCTGCTCCTCTCCCACGATGCAAAGCCTGCAGCTCTAATGGGCTCAGCAGCGATTGTATGTAATGTGTGAAAAGAAAGGGGTCATAATCATAATCATTAATCATAATGATTTTAAACGACTGCTATCTCCGCATGATTTTAAACAATGAGAGCTGCCCTGTGTGACTGTTAGACATTAACTGGAACAGCTCATGTGATTCCTGTCAGTTAAGGTTCCTTTAATCAGGCAACTGACTTTTTTTCAGTCTTCCATATTTTAGGTCACCTCCCTGTTTAAAGGCAACCTTTGTTAATTATAATAATTAGTCTAGCCTTCTTGAAATATTTTCCTTCTACAATAAAATTTCAAAAAGAAAAAAAATCACGTGCTATGTGCATTAAACCATGTTTTATTGTTTTTATTTATCCAAACATCAAAGTATCCATTCATCCATACATCCATCCATCTTCAAAAGCACTTAAACAGGATAGCATTGGGGGAACTTCTTGGATGAGATTACATTGGAAATATGCATGTATGTTATGTATGTTATAGACAAATATAATTCGGAATGGTTACAAAACAATACAAAAAACCTATTTGAAGAATTTTAAGAATCTTTATTCCCTTTAAGAACGTACATGAGAAAATTAATTTGCTATCACTTTGCAGTAACATTCCATACTGCTAACCAAACCATTTTTATTAAGATAACCTTGAGCGAGACATATTTCTGGCGTGAATGATGTGTGTGACGGGGGAGGGGCGCTAACACCATATTGTCACAGATAAAATATACATCAGGCTCTCCCCGGGGGCTCAGCATAGCCGCCCGTTTCGCCAGCCTGGACATCTGCTGGTTCGCATATGGCGGCCCCCACCGCCGCCCGGCCTAACTCAGCCCCCCCCACCGCCGCCCCGCATATGGCGGCCCCCGCCGCCGCCCTGCGTATCGCGACCCCAACCGCCACTCCCTCGGTCGGCTGCTGAGAGGCGCGCTGGGCTGTGGTCAGTAAGTGAATTCGGTGACAGAATCTGAACTGCTGCCTGCCATGGGCACATTCCACACATCTCTGCCACAGTTAGAAAGAAAGGGGAAAATGTGTTTATACACACACACACAGACGTTGGTAATTATATCTTTGTGGGGACTCTCCATTCATTTCTATGAGAAAAACCCTAATCTTAAAAATGACAACCTTAACCCCTACCCAGCATTAACTTTAACCATAAGTAACCAAATAAAATACAAGACTTAGACAAAAACAAGGCATTTTCAGTTAGTAAGTTCATTCCTAATATAAAATATGTATTTATATAGATATTAGGAATGGGCTTCAATTACTGGGGATGTTCTAGAAAAAGGAAAACATCTGAAACATCTCGTTCCAAGCGTGCTCCTCTTGCTTCTGTCATCTGATTCTGTTTAAGCACTCGAAGGGTGTGTTCCAGGCAACTCAACTGCATCCTAAGGGGGAATTAGGTCTCTGTGAAGCTACTCTCCCCTTTTCACTGCTCTGAAGTGATATTTGTGCTTCAAAGACTTGTGGCTTGACAGCATGAGGCCAAGGCATTACTGACGCTTTTAAAACACTGTATTTATAGTAGCCTAAGTAGTTTAAGTGGCAGCTTCATCCAGTAACCTCAAAATCGGGCAAACTGCTTCAAACATATCTTAAATATTAAAGTGCAAATTTAACGAAATGCCTTGGTCACTATGTTAACACCCGAGATCAAGCGTGCAAAATGCAGCCAAACAAAAGAGTTGTGTTTATGTGGGAGATTCTCGGTTCATGTTAACTGGTGCACTCTAAACGGAGCGAGCGCATAATTTATTAAGCTCATTAGAAGACCAGCTAGCATTCTCACCCAGAGGCTCCATCTTACCCCAGCTATAGCCGACATTGAGGTCTACGCTACTTATACCATAAAGAAAGGCAATTATTGGCAGAAAAGCATTCCTCTGCGGTGTGATGAAACTTGTAACTGGGGCGAACGCCAGATGCATCTGACATACATTAAAAAGGGTTTGACATTTTCATTCTGCAGATAAGACAAGTAGAATCGAAGAAATATAAATACAAATAAAGAAAATAAAAAGATCAGCCTGGAATAGACTTTTCGAAATCTTAACTTTGATGGTGACATGCTGTGTCTGTGCAGTCAGTTGGAATGCATTCTGAAATAGGTATTATCTTCTTTTTGAACTAACTTTGCCTTAAGGAAGAGCAATTAAGTGGATTTACATTAATAATAATCTGGCAAGGTATTTCAACACCTTTACGTTCAATTTGCAAGATTTCTCAGAGTGCCAGTGATTATTTCCTTGACTTTGCAACATGTGCTTCTGGCCTTCAAATGGGAGCCTTTTCTTGTATTAGTAAGGAGGATGTTTGGGAATAATTTACTATTAATTAAGACAAGAGAATCTAAGCCCATTTATGGGTTTTTCAGAAAAATGTTAAGTGTTTCTGGCAATAATGCTTTTGTCTGGCGAAAACCTGCGCATTTTTATTCATTTTTGCAGTTTTCTTACTCACTGAGTGTCACACTCATTTTTAAAGTTCAGCACGCTCATAAATATTCAGCAGCAAGTGAGCTTTCTGACCTTTAATGTCAGCATCAGCTTTAACTGCCACTTAGTTTTTAAAGAAACAGAAAAATTATACTTTGCTCAGAAACCACTCCAGAAGTAAAATATGTGGCTGCCACTGGTCTGAATTGCCATGAACGGGGAAGACAGACTCAAGTTACCAGAGAAGATAATAAACTCTTCTAGCTTTTCTTTGTTCCATTTCTGGAATGCATGTGCTGCCCGTGATGTACACATGTACATGCTGGAATGCTTGAAGGGTGTGTTCCTTTAAGCTGAGTTTCCAAGACTGGATTCTTCAGTGAACCCTGATGTTCAGTTTCATTGGTCGCCAGCCTGGCAGGGATGAGTGTTACTTGCATTGCCCGCATTTGTCTGAAGGTCCTGGGGAGCAGATGGACTGGAAGAGGGGCAGGGTGAGAGAGACAGGAGGAGAAAGGGTGGTCGTGCGGGACCCTGGGCGGCCCAAGGGGCTGTGGTCATTTCTACTCTTTCTCACCGGCCCGAAATGTGACCACGTGCAACATCCCACGACATGGATTTGTCATTAGCGACACAGATGTTAGCAGCCTGTAGGCCTGGGACTGCTGTTACAACCCGGAAGGGTGACAATTATGGGCAGGCGGCAGTGACTCCAGCATTGCAAGCAGATCCGTGAACCAATGTGGGGACACATCCGCACGCCAGGCGAGAGGAAGGAGGTGACATAAATACAGAAACATGTACTATAATACATTTGTCATGGGAATACAGGCGCTATAAAAACTAGACTTTTTAAATAATGCACAGTCATTCAAACTCCAGATTTAACCTGTTTCTTGAGCTCTGAATGAAATGTTCCTATTTTACTGTCCTTCTGCTGTGATTCACTGAAGTGTTTCATTTGTAAGAACTTATATAGATCACTGTCTGCTATTTCAAAATTCTCCTTATTCTGTCAAAACCATCTCCATGCTCTGTCTCTGAATAACTGGGAAAGGTCTACTGGTCCTTTTAATATCCACGGTGAAAGCTCTCTACTGTTGGTCTGTGAAGAATGGTCAAGTGGGAGTGGAGATCATAGTGATTCAGGATTGTCGCAATCTTCTTAACATTTGTCATTGAAAAGAGTTTTTGTATGTTGTCAGTTAAGATTGATACCTTACCAGTTAGGAAAAGGAATTATAGGTATTAGGTGACTTGTAAAAGATTCTGTTCTGACTAATACAATACCTTTTATGTTGAAATTTTGGTGATCATATTACTGTCTGGAAAAATATTGATTTTGATATTTGATTTGGTTAATAATTTCTTGTTCTTATATAAGTTCTTTATAAGTATTTGCCCAAAGATATATGTCTAATAAGATGGTCAGTATTGGTAAGAATAATTATAAACCAACAACTGAATATTATTGACTGAATCAATAATTTTTCTTAAAATAACACAGAGGACAGGCTCACTCTGAGTAAACTTTTTGTCATTAGGTGAAACAGCCATTCCTTTACTGTAACTAGAGAGCACATACTGTAGAGTCTTGGAAAGAAAATTCTTTTAAAATTATATTCATATTAGTGTAAAACAATGGGGTGTGTGCACTGTAGGTTAGGAGTCTGTGCTTGTACTCCAAAGGTCGTCGATTTAAATGGCGCCTTCGGTCCCAGAGTACGGCCCTTAACGCTCCAGGGATGTTGGACCCTGTGCTCTGTCCTCAGGCTTTGTTCTCAGCCGTATATTCCATATGCGCATTTCTTGTACAATGATGAATGAAGTATCATTCCATCGCTTGTTTGTCAAAGCGTGTTAACGTTCATGCTACATCCCCCTCAAAGGTCACCCCAGTATTTTCATAAAGTAACCGCCCAATATGCCCATGTATGGTAAAAGCTCTCAATTGTAACAAATCTCTTACATTTGAATCCAGGGGTCCACAGCTATTTTTATCTGAGGGCCAAATTCCTTCAGCACAAAGCCAAGGACCACTGCACCCCAAAAACATTGCCAAGGGTGGGGGGGGGGACGCTCACACATTGATAAAATTTGCCAGCTGACTGGGAGAATCAATCACAGGGACCCAGATTGAATTGTAGTTCAGGACAGAGTCCACCAGTTGTTGACTACTGCTTCTTGATACAATACAAGAGATGGCAAGGGACACTACTCTGGAACACATGGAAAGATTACTTCAGCGTGCTGCTCTGCGGGCATGCCTTGAAAGTGACATCTGCTTTACGCAATGCCTTTCTTTGTTTTTCTTTTAGATAGTTTAATATATAGTTTTTTTATATAGTTTGTTGAGTCGACCACTAGCATATCATGCTTGGCTAATCAATGCCTCATGCTCTTGAACTCGTGAAGTTAATTACCTAAATGAGCTGGTGGTGAAATTTAATGAATACATGGAATGACTGCGATGCCCTTCAACAGAGGATTGGAAGCCAAAACTGTTCTTTTAGCCATACAGCAAGATATCAGTAACTTTTTGGAGAAAAAGGGAAATTGTTGTTACTTTTTATTGTGTTACTGATAATTTTGCATCATACTGCTAAATTGTTTTTATAGATTTAGAGATAAATAGTTTCAAGTTTCTTTGACAGCCTGAAACTTTTTGCACAGTTCTGTATGCCTGGTAAAAAAGGTGAAAACCCTTTGCTCGTTTCTGTACTTTTCAGTTTGACTAGCTAAATTACCTGTTATAATTAGCAGTGTTAATTGTTTGGTTTAATGGCGATTCTCACAGAAAACTGCTATGTCCTTTGGATGATGGGGTAGTGAAGAAAGAGGAAAACATTTTTTTTTTCCACTGTGCAAAAATGTCTGATGACAAATAACTATAGGACAGGATAGGAAGGTGAATTTTTGTAGGTAAGCTACCTGTCCTTTGGTGAATGTAATAATACTGTCATCTAATCAGTTTCTGCTCCGTTTATGATCCAGGCTCTCTGTGAATCTGACTTAAATGAGCAATTATTGAAAATTGATGGGTGCCCTTTAACTATTTCTAATATGTCATTTACAGCCTCTACTATACCGATTATTTGTGTGTAGGAGCCAGAATAAGGAAAATTACGAAATTACTAAGACTTATTTTGAGAAATTAATGCAAATAAGTTCATGCAAGTTTTTCTATATTGTGACTTATTTTAACACCCTAATGGTATGAACAATGGAAAACCCCTTATTGAAATTATTGGTTTATTCCATCTTCATATTCTGCTCACCCGATTCTTGCTATTTTCTGAGAAACAGAAGACGGAGTTATACCTAGAGAGAGACACGACCTTTGACAGAGAATGCGATGTTTTTGTTTGTTATGTAAATAAGTTAAAACCATTTCAGGCACTTACAATGTGTATCCATCAGACCACATTCTGTTTTGTAAAGTAAACTGCATTTTATTCTCATTTCCCGGTCATCTTCTTGGGTCATTGAATTATTTGTCAGTTATAAAGCTTTGATCATGGGTGAATTTACTAAACTAAAATAGGAAACAACGTCTTTGGTTCACATTTAGGCCATTTTTTGGAGAATGCAGACCCTGGCAGGAGGCGTTCAAAGAGCAAGGTTACAGTATGTGCTGAAGCGTGGCTATCCACTGGGGGGGTCAGCAAAGTGGGTCTTGCAGGTTCGTTGCCCCTCCCAGCCACTCTAAGCCCTTTGGAAATGAGGTGGCACTGGTCTTGAAAGCACCACTGATTTTCTCCCCCCGCTGGCTGTGCGACTGAAGGTCTCACCTTTCAAAGAACTGCTTGAGCCTAATAGCCTCTTTGCTAAGTGGGTCCCTGCCTACACGGGCGATGCGTCAAAGTGTCAGCGTGGCCGGCTGCGTTTCAGGCTGGTTATCTGCTATGATCTTACCTTGGAAGAGACTATTCAGATTTTGGGGGACCAGAGCTGGGGTAGCTAACTACAAAACCACACGACACCGAGTCGGATATCAGATCACAGTCAGAATCTAAGCAGACGTATTTCAAACAACGGTAAATGACTCCCGCCACACTGAGGGATGCAAAAGTGGTTTCTGTCAATTCGTAGAAATTGGCTTCTATATCTGACATGTGTGCTTCCATACACGTGTCTTATTCTATTGTTCCCCACAGGGATCAATAAATGTGCTATTATATGTATGCATGTGTGTATGTGTCTGTGCGTCTGTGTGTGGATTATGTTTATATTATGTTGTTGGGACTATTATGTTCCCCATAATGTCATAAAAACGTGTTTTGACATTGTCGGGACCATTTTTCAGGTCCCCACAAAGATCGGAAACGCTAAAATGCTAAAATGCCAAAGATCTCATATTTTGTTTGGCTACTTAAGGTTAAGGTTAAGGTTAAGGTTAAGGTTAGGGCTGGGTTGGGGTTAAAGTTGTCATTTTGGGATTAGAGTTTTCCCCATATAAATGAATGGAGAGTCCCCACAAAGATATAATTACAAGTGTGTGCGTGTGTGCGTGTTATAAGTTTATAAATTTGCCCTTATCAACCGTTTACAAATCAGGTTTCAAACTGTATCACTCACATGTACTGAAATGCCTTGTCCACTTGCTTTATGGATTACGCACGAAAGGGAAATATTCCCCCCAAAGAAAAAGAGCATATGAAAATAAATAAAAATAAGTAAGATTAAGATTAATACATCAAGAAGAGAAAATGGGGCTGGATAGGCCACACACTTCGAAAACCTTTTCGCAACGTCACAAGACAAGCACTGGACTGGAACCTACAAGGAAAAAGGGAAGTGGAGAAACCCAAACAGACGTGGAGAAGATCTATCAAGAGCGAAGTGAAGGCCGCCGGAATGACGTGGACCCAGCTGAAGAAAACAGCCCAGAACAGAGTCCGTTGGCGTGGTGTTGTTGAGGTCCTATGCTCCACCAGGAGTCTACAGGACCAGAACAGAGTCCGTTGGCGTGGTGTTGTTGAGGTCCTATGCTCCACCAGGAGTCTACAGGACCAGAACAGAGTCC
>JAABNX020000130.1:10090844-10102799 GCA_015163995.2 Mormyrus lacerda | reverse complement strand
ACCAGGAGTCTACAGGACCAGAACAGAGTCCGTTGGCGTGGTGTTGTTAAGGGCCTATGCTCCACCAGGAGTCTACAGGACCAGAACAGAGTCTGTTGACATGGTGTTGTTGAGGTCCTATGCTCTACCAGGAGTCTGCAGGATTAATGATGAAGATTAAAATAACAATCAAAATAAAATAAAGCACTAAAATCAGACACAGTTGTAACTAATGGTTACATAAGACAAAAAAAGTGAGGAGTATCTGAAGTTCAGAAAGGGGCGTGTTAGGTATAGAAGCCTTTACTTAGTTTCAGTGGGCTGAAGTTACTTTGCCACTGTTCCTGCTCCTGTGGGTGACCTGCAGGACAGGGAGAACACAGAGATAGTACATTCAGCCAGGCGTCGACTGGCCTTGTGAGGGTCAGTCTGTATACCAGGGCTGTCCAACCTTTACAGCCCATATATGTCAGACAGGGGCTACGCTAGGCAGTGGAAAAGGGGGAGAAATAAGATTTGTTTTTTTTTTTCGACTGGTTTCTGTTTCTCTTCGTAATTTGTGGCGTGCTGTGTTTTGGGTTTTTTGCTGCATTTCCGAAATCTGTAATTATTGACGTGTGACTAATTAATGGATTTATTTGCCAATTTATTTTGGGAGGGGCGTTTTTTTGGGGGATGTCGCATCCTGGAAGAACAGATGGAATGACGGCAGATGATCTCTAGCTGGACCGGAAGCGGTTTTATTGCACGACAATATTGCTGCTAAGCGTTTTAAAGGAATGTTTTTATTTTGTTATGTGTCCTTTTGGGTGTCGTTTGTGTAACTACCGGAAAGTCTGGGTATTTATTTCCTTGTTGCTTTTTCTTGCTGGCTTCTTTCAAGCTGCTGACGTACACCGTGGAGTCGCCAGGTCAGTTCATACCAGGGCTGTCCATCCTTATACAGCCTATATACCAGGGCTGTCCAACATTATACAGTTTATATACCAGGGCTGTCCAATCTTATACAGCCTATATACCAGGGCTGTCCATCCTTATACAGCAAGGAGCCACTCCTCCAGACCAGCAAATGGTCCGGCTGCTTTTTATTGCAAATGTACTATTTTGTATGCTTATTAATTGTATGATTGTTAATGTCTCAGGAACTCTGGTTGCAGATTTTGCATAGAAAGTCCTCCTGCCTCAATGTTATTTATGAATATGATTGAAATTCCAGCGATGGTATAGGGACTGTATAGTGCGTAGCCCTGGTACCTCAGATACTGTATGAAGAGGGTTTGAATTCCTCCTGTAGGGTTCCCATGACTCTATGCAGCCTGAAACAGGCACCAGATTCTCTTCCGTGACCCTGTGCTGAATAAGCAGCAGGCAGAAGATAAATGGATGAATTGAGGTCCATCAGTGTAAAGCATCGCTCGATTGTGAGTAAAGTTTTCTTTTCCATTGCAGACGAACCACCGCTGTTGGAATATGGTGAGTTTGAGTTGAAAGAACAATGACATGCTTTGAGTGGGCAGTTGTCATTACTGTCTGACTTGTTGTGTGTTGCATTCTTTCAGGTGGTAACCTTATGAAAGAAAACGTTGTTAGCGGTTTTACAATAGTGCATTCAAACAACGGAAGTGCTGCTTCATTACAGAACTGTTAATGTGACACCTAATACTGCAGTCCCTTCTCCTCCCGCTACTAACATCTAGTCAAAAGAACGGTCTTATAATGCACACATTAATCTCAGTCACTGGAGACATAATCTATTTCCATTAGCCCTGGATTTAAAACACAATTTACAAATGGTCGGCGGGTCAAGTAGAAGAATCTTAGTACTGTCTCGGCTGAACAATGGATGAATGGGGAGCAGCAATCAACATCTCAACTGTTGAGAAGTAAATCCAGCTCTGGAAACAAACCTCCCGACTGAACTTGGGAGCTACGCTTGGTGGCACAATGAACGGGCTGTTGTGTAATACGAAAGGCTTCGACTGTGTAATTACGCCACTATCCCCTGCAGGAAACCCAACAAATGGAAAGCCTTTGCACCTGTGAAGGGAACAGTGCTGTGCTGATGGCGGATTATCCATGTTAATAAAACAAGAGCTCCTCAAACACCCTGCGATTAGATCAGAATCTCTAGCTAACACTTACTGCCTCAGTGCAACTTTATTTAGACGTACGGAGAGAGCTTCTCCTGCTGAAATAGCCTGGCATTGTGACAGACAAAAACATATCCACATATTTAACTATACTTATCCATGTGTACTAAAAGTACAAGTTATGAATGTATATATTTACAATTTTTGTGCATTGAAAATTGTTGTTGCATAGCAACCAACGTCAGTGAGACTGATAATGTTATGCAGTATTATTGTGGTCTTGCTTGTCTATTGGCTTTTATTGTATTTTCCTATGCATGCAAGCAAGAGCAATTCATATTTGAATGGCCCATGTGAGGACAATAAATCAGTCATGAAGTTTAAAAATAAAGTTAAGAAAAGTTTCCTGTGAAAAATCAAGTGGCACTGGAACTCATCTGGGGGGGGAAATTAATTCTAGTTTTATGTGTATAGCGCCCTGTCGGGACCTTTCAAGGTTGCCATGACGGCAGCCCTGAATCTGTCCATTTTATCTACCATTGTCTTCCCTTTGGGCTTTCACCTCCAATTAAAGTTTAATTTGAAGCAGCCAAGTGAAAGTCCAATGCCCCAAGGTACTTGAGAGGCAGCTTATCCCCTGGGAAAGCTGATGTGAAGACACTGGGAATGCTAACACTGCCTGCGAGTCTCAGTCAGTCTCCGAGCAGCACGCATGCCGGGGGATAGGGGAGCTGGTACTGTGGCCTGCTTTTTTTGTTCTATTTCCTTAGCAATTGAAATAATCCTGACAGTACAAAGATAAGCTTTATTGTTTGCATTCAGATTTCTCACCCAACTCTAGTCTTGTCTTGTCTTTTAAACGTAATAGATCCAAAAAATATATATCTGCTGGGTGTTGGAGACGTCAGACTCTATCTCCCCTTGAGAAAGGGCTCCTTTGATTACATATGTTTCAAAATCTCATATATTTTCACATCATTTCTTTTGCGCTGTTTTTATCTCTAACACCAAATTCGTGATAAATTATTCACACAATAAAGGTACTGAGTTACAGAATTATACGTCTAGCATTTCTTCCAAAATAAAAATTGGAACAGACAAACTGAATCTGAACCTTTTACGCATTTTGTAAAATGTTCATTTTTCTTTCCACAGAATGAGCTGACTGTTCTGGAAAAATGCTCCCGTCTCCTTCCATTGAAAGGCAGCTGATTGCAAAGTGCAAACCACAACTTTATGATTTTTCATTCTTTGCAGATAGATAAAGCTACATAAGTCTTATCCCTATTATTAAAACAAACCACTAGATATCTAAAGATAAAGTCCATCAAATATGAAGAAACATTCCATTATTTATTTACAGTGAAGCACTGCATATAAAATTGCATGTAATGCATTTTAATGTATTTTTTAATAACCAAGTTTATTAGCTTTCACAGTCTTTAATTTACACAACATAACCAATTCAAATTTATTGACCTGAGGGTCTGCCATATTTCTTTCAATTAATTAATTTGTTTGTTTGCTTGTTTGTACAGTAATTTTTACTGCACAAAACTGCACAATAACTGCACACTGTTTTATTTTGACCTCATTTTGATCACCCTGAAAACATGCAGTTTTGGGATCAGTTGGACAGCTGAGTAGCCGCTGTGTATTATTTTGGTTATAAACACAGATATATCAGGATCCCCTCCTTCAGAAGTTAAATCTCTGTTCTTCAGGTGGCCCCAGCAGTGAGTGACCCAGCCCAGTGTACTTTGGGTGAGATTCTCACACCCAGGGGTGAGTGACCCAGCCCAGTGTGCTTTTAGAGTGCAAGCTTTTCACACCCAGAGGTGAGTTAATCACTGCAGTGTGTGTTTAGAGGGTGAGCTTCTTACACCCAGGAGTGAGTGACCCAGCCCAGTGTGCTTTGGGTGAGCTTCTTACATCCAAGGGTGAGTGACCCAGTATCTATAAGAGCTCCCTCTTCCACTCTGAACGTGTCAGATTCCTACTGAAGATGTTAGGTGCTGGATGCCTTTATCACTTTTGCTAGAGCATTTTTTCCCTAATTCTTCTCAAGGCATATTCCCCCTGATAAATTACCTATGTGTGTAATATATGTGTAATTTATCAAAGACCCTGAAGAAGAGAGATGAAGATCGCTGTGTCACGTGTGCACATTTAAATACCATCTCAGGGAGCTAAATCATTGCTCAGAGCATCAGTGACTCAGTCATCGGTGTCACCATCTTTCACGGGGAATAAAATTCTCCAGCTGCATTAAGACAGTCACATTTGTCAGTTATGTGAATTCTTTGAGGTTCCGGAAAGTTACGCTGCTGCAATTTAATCGACTGCTCACTGGAGAAATGGTCAGCCTGTTTGTGTGATGAAGTTCTGCCAAGACGCAAAGAATAATGCCAAATTATGTTGAACGGATCACATTTCCCCCCAAGTAAATCATATTCGATATGTAAAATTCAATATTTGATTTGCTTTGATGTTGCAGGAACCAAATTGCAAAAACATTTTGACTCATTGGATCCATCCGTTTGTCCACCCCCCATGGGAAACCCCCCATTCCAGGCAGCAAAGGTTACACTGCCAGTCCATCACATAGCATTACTGCTGCACAATGCATAAACAGAGAAGAGTAAACAGAAGTAAATGACTATATACAGGCAGAACGGATCTAAAACACCATTTAGAAAGAAAACAAATCTTATTAACTTACATACAGTGGTACACCACTATAAAATGATCTTTGAGTGAATAAAAAGATCTTTGGATAAATAGGTATATTTAAGCCGAAAAATGGTATTAAAAATTGGGCACCACTTTGCAATAAGGCTCCCTTTTACCACTTGTGGATAGTAGTCACTCATTAATAAGAACTGTGTTATAGCTTGTTTATAATTGCCTATTAATGATTCACAAAGTGTTTTCACTTTACTGTGAAAAACAGAATACACAGATAATACACAGTCTTGGTCATTGCAGTGTACGATATAATTGGCCCAGCTCAGGGGGCCCTAGGCAATCGCCTGTCCCACCTGTCCTCTCCCTACCCCTCTGCACCCACGTATGAGGAAAAGACGCAATATTCCACCTCCTTGTACCAAGGTGTTTGGTGTAAAAACACTTTGACTGCTCCAGCTGTTATGTTTACAGTTAATGGAGCTCAGCAGTGCATTACAGTAAAAAAGGATAAATCATAATAAATGAAGATGGGGAAGGGAGCCAAACGAGCATTTGACTGACACTACTTGGCAGTCTAAGTGCGACATGGCTTTGTGATGACAACAGTGAGAAAACTACAGCCTTTGCTGTATGTTGTCAAGGAACACTGCCTATTCTCCACAACTGGCAGTTTACTTTTACCAATGAGACTTAAATTAAGAAATTAACTTCTGATAAGCTTATGTCACTTGTACATGGAAATGTATACAATATGTATACAATAAAATGAGAATAATCTTTCTGCTTTTGCTTATTTATGTTTAAATGTGAATTTGGAGTACACATTTCTCACCCAAACAGCTGCTGTAGATCTCTTTAAAATAAAATAATTGTCTTGTGCTCAAGCCTGCCTAACAATGCAAAGACCATGAGATGAAATCCCAGGGAGCTTAAAGGAAAATTGACTCTTTCCTCTGCTGTAAGTCACTTTCCATAAAATTGCCAGATAAATGAGTGTAAATAATCTTTCTGCTTCTGCTTTTGTTGATCCCCCACTAGATTAACACTCAGAACATGGATGAACCGTTTTTCATATCAACCTCTTAAAACCTTGGTGATATCAATGTGGCAGCATGCACTACTTAATTTGAAGCACTTTTCTGCTATTTGAAAATAAGTTAATTGCCAAGATTTCACAAAGACATCAGCACACACTTATTGAATTAAGTTTCTATTTATGCGTATGCGTACAGTGGTAATACATAAGAAGTGAATTGGATAATAAGGAACCCACAGTAATCTTAAAAGTAATCACCACAGTAATCTTAAAAGTAATCACATTCAGTACAAACTACTTTAGATGATTTTTGTGAATTGGAAAAAAAAATTTTTTACATAGCTCCAAAAAGCTTTTTTTAATTTTTATAGAAAATATTATTTCTTCTTGTTGAAAATTAAGCATCAAGCATAATGTATTCCAAGGTATTACTGAAATACAATTAACAGTGAACGTTCCCAGAACATTAGTTATGATGTTATAAAGGACTTCATAAAGCTGGCAGAGAAGGTTCTTATTATAATGTTCATGGAACGTTGTTTCCACATTTATACTTTTTTGTGAAGTTTCTGTCAACATTAGCACAATAACATTATTACCAGAACATTCATTTAACATGTTTTATAACAAAACTATTGTTTTATAAAATATTTGTATGTGGTAAATGCACCAGCCAGCCGAGAACCCATGACCTTAAATGTGTAAAACAACAATGCTGCACACATCTCTACCATGGCCTTCAGTTTTCCCTGCATTATTAGTCTTAGTTGCTGTACTGGGAAAACTGGACACTTAGAACGTTTCCATATCTCCATATCGGCAAATGGTTTTAGAACACAAAATTGTTAGCTGGGCTAAGACTGTGTGCCTGTCCTGTAGGCAGAAAGGAACAGGCAGTGAAATATAGTCTGTTGGCAGGTGGCTAGGTTCAGTTACCTTTCATTCTGAGTGCTGGGAAATCTCACTTCCTCTCTGATTAGTCAGAGGAAACAGGCCGCCCACCCACCAGGGCCGGCAGGGTAGCCATCATTCAGGGAAGCAGTCTCCTCAGCTTGACCTCTAAATCGCCGTCCCGGGGCATGCCTATAATCAGTCATTCACCATGACTCGCTCACCTCTAAAAATACACACAGTTGCTGACACACTAATTAAACTTCTCATCCAGGGTTTTTGGTAAACTTAAGTAGTCGTTTCCAAGAACAGTGGCGTTCGTGCTGTAAAAAATGTAAACAAGTCCATTCGACGCTATGGGACTTACAGCTGCTCAAAGAAAAAGCGCACAGACCTGCTGACCGCACCGCTTAGCACTGTAAGGCCTGACCAAGGCATTCCCGGCAATGGGTTGGTATAGTATGTTTCAAAAAGTTTAAAAAATTTCTTAATATCTTTTAATCTGAAGGCTGTGGTTTGACAACAAGCATTTACAATACAAAAAAGAATGTGATACCTGTTCACGGCTTAATAATACGAACTAAAGAACATAATCAGGATCTCACATATTTTTCTTTAAAGCATATTAACCACAATAAAAGCAATACAATAACTTACAAAAATATTATTTTATAGAACACCACATACCAAAATAGGATCTGTTTCATTCATTTGCAAGTCAGAGTTAAGCAAGACCTTCAGGAAAAGTCCAGATAAACATTCCTCCTGTGATTTCATGGTTATTGGTTATTATATAAACTTTTTTCCACATTATCGCTATCGTCGAGCTACCTTTCACTGGTCTACCAAAAAATAACATCTTTTCCAAGGTTCGAAAGCTGACAGATCATAATTCCTGACAGACCCTAACAGGATTAAGCCACCTATATGCTTTGGGCATTACGGATGTTTTATATATGTGCAGTGAGAGCCACATATGTTTGAAGAGACTAGGGGTAGAGAGAGGCCAGTGGCCTTCAGGCTCAGATGAGACACAGTAATATATCTCTGCAAGTTTTACCATGTTCACACCGTTCCTCAGAAACACATAGGACACATAACTTGGATTCCTTACTTTGTTGCAAAAATGCTACGCCCATTTTGCAAGAGGTGCTGTCTCACTCTGGGATCTGTACTGTCAGGGCCTGTTTGAAAAAGCATTTCCCTGAACCTGAATGACAGAAAAGAATCTGTTAACAAACAAAAAAATGCACATGGTTATTGTGTTTGACCTATATATAGAAATACAGGGAAAAAGCATTTCAAGAAATCAGAGATAAGAGAACAAGGCATTGAGTTCGCTTTACCTAGAAGTATGAAGATATTTCTTCTTTCTGAATAAGTTTATGATATAATCTGTTATCTTATGTTTTCCCCTAACAGTTGAACTTACAGCAAAGTGCTATTTTATGTCCATCTGCCACACGAAAAACGTGCCAATCTTCCCATCACAGGCATGGCGCGATGTTACGTTGGCATGATCAGGAGACAGGCAGAGGCTTCTTGGTCACTGTTTTCTCCATAGCAGTTATTGGGCTAAAATATTTTTATAGCGATACAAGAAAAATACGAGGAAGTATAGAAGCACTGTGTAGAAAGTATAAAAGAATGTGATATCATTCCAAATCTGCCCATCATTCCCTGATTTGTCCTTGTTGATGCGTGTTTTGTTCGGTTATATACAGTATTGTGTGTTTGAGGTTGCAGGTATGATCACAGATCACCAGAAACACAGATTCTGGTAGTTTTACTGGTAATCGAGTTTCCCTTTTTAGATCCTGGGTTCAAGACAACAGGGACAATTTGCACTGTTCACATTTTGCGGTACAGAAAAAACAATGGTCAGATTGGGCATCAGGATAAAGTCAGTTCTACAGTGG
This sequence comes from Mormyrus lacerda, assembly GCA_015163995.2. NCBI lineage: Eukaryota > Metazoa > Chordata > Actinopteri > Osteoglossiformes > Mormyridae > Mormyrus > Mormyrus lacerda. The sequence goes on along the minus strand of JAABNX020000130.1, from coordinate 10,094,196 downwards.
GTTGGATAAAACAGGACACATCCATTTGTACCATTAGTCATGAGTGAGGGACAGGTGTGATGAATCAGCACAGCCAGCATCTTTAATGAATCTTGTGTTCGCTAACCGCTTGTTTTTATAGCCTGTTACCATCCCCTCAATGAGGGGAACATGCAGTGGCTGAAGGGACAATAGACTGACATTTAACTTCATGCTGTAGAGCAACAAAAACGGCCCAGGCTGCCGTCTATATACACCTTAAGTCCTGCGCTTTGAGGAATCGGTTCAGGATCGTCGCTGCCGTGATGGATGAACAGATGGATGGATCAGTGAAAGCTGTTTGGTTGTAGTATTTCTAAAAATGAATATATGAATGAAGCGGGACTTCGGCAACAAAACTCTTTAGAGTCTTACAAAATTAATTTCAAGTAAAACTTCTAAGATGAAATCCTGTGCATTTGTAATAAGGGCCAGGTCTATCCAAGACAACTGCTTAATGTTTAATTGGCCTAAATGACCCTTTTAAAAAGCATTTATCTGTGTATTTCAGCTTGAGTAAAGCAAAAGCAGAAAGTAGAAGCCTCTGTTTCCAGGGGGAAAAGCACCATTGGCCCCTTATATAAGCACCTTTATATATCAGCAAATTATTCAACTATTTTATTTCAGTCAATTTAATAATTATTATTTTAAAATTCTGATTCAGTGGAATATGTTTGACAAAGTGGGTGACTCTGTGGGTAGCACTGTTGATTCATACATACCTCCTGGGTTGGGGGTTTGTGTCGATCCTCCCACTCTGTGTGTGTATATAGTGTCTGCATGCTCTCACTGGGTCACATGGGTTTCCTCCCACAGACAGCAGTTACGCTAATTGGTGTCTCCGAGTCGCTCGTGGAGTATGATTGTGCTGCCTAGGAAAATCTCCAGGTGACCCTAAGCAGGATAAGCTGTTAGAAGACGGATGATTGACCAAATGCTCTTTTCAGTCTTAAAAAAGGCACAGTGTGAGGAAACAGCTTTAGTATAGTGTAACTGCATTTAACAGTATTGTTACAAGAGTCCAAGTGAGAACAAGCAAATAAATGTCTTAATTTACCTGGTTACCACCATCCTGTTACGACATTCTGTGGTTTGGGTGTCACTGAATGTCACTCTGCTATGACTCCTGTTATGCTGCAATAAGAAAAACACCTTGGGTCTCATAGTCACGCCCCTGGATAATATCCTGGCCTTCCTGACACCCACTGCTCCGCTCTGCTCTCTGTAGCCTCTGAGTCTGGCTGGGGGAGGGCGCACAAAGGCCCTGTGTCACAGCAGGGGCCAGCTGCTGATGCAGCAGGGGCCCCTTGGGGGCCCCTCGGGGACCAACGCGTGCCTGCCGCTGCCCAGCTGTCGTCCCAGGAGAAACGGCCGATTAAGGCGATAACACACGGCACCCTGTTCAAAGAAAAGCGCCATCACCTCTCACTTTTTTTTCTAGATGCCTTTTTGTTAGGGTTTACAGCTGTATCTGTTTATGCAGTTTTAAACCTTTCTTGTTAAGTATTTGCAGTTGAAATACACATTTATTTATTATTCCGGTGTTCATGTGTGACTGGAAAAAATACATTATTTTTCCAGTAAGAATAAATCCATCTGGTGGTCTTCCATAATTGATTATCCAGTACAGGGCGGCTTTCCCAGAAAGCCCAGTGCTCAGTACAGGGATGGTGCTTAGTAATAGGCCCCTAGGCAAGCATTACTGCCGGCAGCCCACATCCTGGACAATTCAACTGGCAAGTCAGTGCTGCCTCAGATGTTGGCACCTTAGGCAGCTGCCTATGTCACCTACTGTATAGGATCGTCCAGACTTGGCACAAAGCAAGGGAACAACCATTATATGGGCAGTTTAGAGACTCACCTAACAAAGATTCACCTAACTGTATGTTTTTGGCCTGTGAGAGCAAACTAACATAAACATCACAACAACATACAAAAGTATTGGTACACACCTCTTAATCATCGACTTCAGGATCGACTTCCCACTGCTTTTGTCCATATGATATATTTAGCAGATTCTTTTGTCACATACATTCTGTAAGTCACATACAGATACCTGGTGAGAGAGTGGCCCTGGGGTTAAGGACCTTACTCAAGAACTGAACTGTGTTATTGCTTTACCAACCACGGAATTTGTACCACCGACCTTCTGATCACGAGCACAAATCTTCTCCATGAGGCCAACACACAGAGCCAAGGGCAGGATTCAAAAGCAAACTAGCTGCAATTCTGCAATATGCAAGTGCACGGCTTGACTGTAGCTATAAATCTGAAGTCTGCTTATCACTCCATGAGGAACTGTAATGGGATGTAACCAAACAGCAGAGTGATCCTGGACACCCGAGCAGGAGACTGGGGCTTGTTGGTTGATGCTGTGATACTTCTTGCTGCCTTCAGGTTTTGGCCCTGCATTTACGCTTAACATGGGCTCTACATTAAGGCTGAACATGGGCTCTACATTAAGGCTGAACATGGGCTCAACATTAAGGCTGAACATGGGCTCTACATTAGGCTGAACATGGGCTCTACATTCAGGCTGAACATGGGCGCTACATTAGGCTGAACATGGGCTCTACATTAGGCTGAACATGGGCTCTACATTAGGCTGAGGCCTAACAGCACACCTTCCCTCTATTTTTAGCCTTCATACAAAGAACAATGATGGAGCATTATATAAACATTGTGTTTATTATTCCATGTTGGCTGCAGTCGGGAAGCGCATGGGTGGTCCTTCAGGAATGTGTGATCAGCGCGCGGGAAAGGTTGAGCACTGCCATTAATAATCATGACACATGTTTGACTCCGCATGTGAACTCTCTTCATTACGGATAAGAGTTTGACCGGTGCTTTATGAAAGCAGGCAGTGACATGATACAATTCCTTCTTATCTGTAGCCGGAGAAAATTCCAGGAGAGCTGGCCAATGGTGCCAGCAGAAGATGCAAATAAATAAGCCATAATACACTTACAGTACTGTATAAGAAACATTCTTACATTACACAGCCGTAAAAATATGTGGCTTTAAAGCGCTCATTGTGGACTTATCGCTTATCGCAACGGGTGGATCAGAAGACAAACACATGTGGCTTTGATCTACAGAGCGTGTTTATTTATGTCAAGTTTTCACATGTTTAGGAATGACATCATTCCTTTCCCATGACGGAAATTAACCTTGAATGTTTTCAGTAACCTGATACAAAATATGTGGCCTTTTTTCCTTGTATAACCACTACTAGGCTGTGTAAAATGCAAAGTCAAGATGTCATCTTTAGGTTTGCTGGCAAAGCGCTGAAACTGCACATAGAATAGAATAGAATAGAATAGAATAGAATAGA
>JAABNX020000130.1:10071583-10087647 GCA_015163995.2 Mormyrus lacerda | reverse complement strand
ATGGAATTCACTTTTGTTGATCACAGCTTTTGTTTTATTCTAATGCAAAGACAATACATGGAAATTAGCCATTCCCCAAATATTAAAACTGTCATAACTTCCTTAATACTGAACATAAAGGGGTGGTTTTGGTATCAAAATTTATGTTTCTTTACACTCTTCCTAATGAAAACATTTGCAGGTCTTAATTTTACTGTCTCATTTTTTTGTAACATACCTACATGTACATGCAGCCGCATAACACAGCGACCCGCAGATTCAAGTATTCAAACTAATTGTATTTATATGTACAAGAGCTTCTTAAGATGTGTATTGTTTTGAGTTTTTGTTTATATTCCTATGTCTTGTGGTACTAATTTTAATATTGTGAGTATGTCATGATGCTGTTATTATAATCTGCAGATACTACAAAAAGGTTTTGTGTCACGTTTTGTGTATGTGTGCCGTATGTATTTTATTTTCAGTGTAATATTGTATATTCTTACCGATTTATGTTTGTCTAAGTTTATGTTTGGTCCAGGTTATCATCAACTGCTTGTTAATGGCTACAGTGGGAAAGTTATTGGAGAGCTGCATCATTGAATGTTGTATTTAGATGTATTGGTTTGATGCAGTAATATTAAACTATGATCGGCATGTGCATAGTATGAAGTTTCTTGTCTCCTTATTGTCACCCACAGCGCTACCCCACTTTTGGGACCTTGTGCTGGCTCAGATTACACCTAGCTCGGGGCCAGTGACACAGGCAAAAGTCATGCAATGTACGTCGGCGTTCAGGGCGGGCAGGAATGTCTCGGGATATGGGGACGGAAGCATGGTCAAGAAAGCCAGGTAGACAGACAGGAAAAAAATGCTCAAACTCCGGACAAACCATGAAGATCTCATATCGAAGTGCAAGATCAGACAAACTAAAACAGGCTCAAGTGATTACGGCAACTTGGAATCTGCTTAGAGGCAAACCGTACGAGAACCAGGAAGACCAGAAAAAATGATGCAGAGCCACGTAATCCAGGCACACTCCGTGTTCAGTAAGGTAAGCCCAGTCAGAGTTTCCCTGGGAGTGTGGTGTTCCTGACGTCACTCAGGGCTCCCCAAGGTTAGTCCGTGACAAGTTTTTTATAAAAACGATACTGTAAAAATGTTCCCATAAATTTACATCAGTTATTTACAATTTATGTATTTGTCGACTGAGCCTGATTCCAGAAATATCTGCATCATGCTAGTCATTCCCGACCACTACACTCACTGCCCTTAGGCTTTTGCACCTATGGATCAAAAGGCATTAACTGTTGCTTAGGTGCTCTGGCAACAGTATTTTGTTAATTATGGGCTAAAAAAAGAGAGTGCATTTGTATCAAGCCATAGATTTTGAAAGACATCTTATCCACAATTAGTTGAACGTGCTGGACATAAGGAAATCTAGGATGGCACTCTACCACCCTCAGGGTGACCCACAACCAGAACAGTTTAACATAACTCTGCTCAACACACTTAGAACCCTTGAGGTGCAAGAAAAGAAGCATGTGGAGTAGATAGATCAGGCATCTAGTCCATGCCTATTTTTGGACTCTAAACGAGTCAACTAGGTATAACTCTATACATTTTGATGTTCAGATGAGAAGCTGGGCTGCCAGTAGATCTGACGTTTGGGCTCAGTGGCATTGGGCTCCATGAAGGCATATCATATTAAGTCCAGACCGATTCAATTATTATAGTTAATGCACGGGAGTTTAACACAGCTCACACACACATAGTACAGCTGTAAAAGCACATACCTGGGTCTGTACTTAAGCAGTTACTAATTTGATTTTATTTACATCTCAGATTCAAGTGGACTCCTTTCAACTCTGCTTCAATGCTAATTACAGTTGAAACCAGAAGTTTACATACACTTCAGAAAAAGACTAAAACTTTTTTTCATTGTCAAACATTAAATCAGAGTAAACTTTTTCAGTTAGGATCACTTTCTGATTGGATTACTCTGATTCAATGTTCGACAGTGAGAAAAGAAGTTTCTGTGTCTTTTTCTGAAATATATTTAAATTTCTGGTTTCAACTGTATGTGGATATATTGAAGCAACATCTGAAGACATCAGTCAGGAAGTTAAAGATTAGGTGCAAATGGACAATGACCCCAAATATATGTCCAAATTAGCTACAAAGTGGCTTAAGGACAACAAAGTCAAGGTATTGGAGTGGCCATCACAAAGCCCTGACCTCAGTCCTGTGTAAAATTTGTGGGCAGTGCTGAAAAGGCGTGTGTGGGCAAGAAGGCCTACAAACCTGACTCTGTTACAGCAGTTCTGTCACGAGGAATGGGTCAAAATTCCAGCAAACTATTTTGAGAAGCTTGTGGGAGGAGATAGGCGAACACTTTGGTTGAAGTGAAATACAATTGCTACATGCTGACATTTAAGAAATACAAACATTTTTGGTGATCATAACTAACCTAAAACAGAAAAAGTTAACATGATACATGGTAGGTCATCATCGCAATGTCATCAACGGCCAAACAGCTGAAGAGCTCAGAGTTTAATACCAGAAGTGCTAATTTAGGTATTTCTGGAAAAGGTGTGTCTTAAGTCGTTTTTTGAAGACATTAAGTGACTCAGCTGTTCGGACATCAAGGGGGTGTTCATTCCACCAACTTGGTGTCAGAACAAAGAAGAGCCGAGGGGTGTGTCTTCCTTGTGCCTTGAGGGGAGGTGGGACCAGTGCTGGAGGATCAGAGAGATCGTGGAGCAGTGCGGGGTGTGATGAGGTCTTTTAGGTAGAATGGTGCCAGATCATTTTTGACTTTGTATGCGAGCATCAGTGTTTTGAATCTGATGCGGGCAGCCATAGGAAGCCAGTGTAGTGAGCGCAGCAAAGGAGTGGTGTGGGAGAACTTGGGAAGGTTGAACACAAGTCGTGCAGCTGCATTCTGAATCAGTTGGAGGGGGCGAATGGCGCTCAGTGGTAGACCTGCTAGCAGTGAGTTGCAATAGTCTAGACGAGAGATGACTAAGGACTGAACAAGTATCTGGGTAGCCTGTGTGGAGAGGAATGGTCGTATCCTTCTGATATTAAACAGGAGAAATCGACAAGAACAGGCAAGGTTGGCGATATGCGAGGAAAAGGACAGACGATTGTCCATGGTAACCCCAAGGTTGCGAGCAGTAGGCGAAGGATGGATCAGGGAGTTGTCGAGAGAGATCGCAAGGTCCAGGAGGGGGGATGAGTCAGCCGGGATGTAAAGCAGTTCCGTTTTACTAGGGTTGAGTTTTAGTTGGTGAGTGGTCATCCAAGATGAGATGTCTGCAAGACATGCAGATATCTTAGTGGAGGCGTGAGTGTCTGAAGGAGGGAAGGAGAGGATGAATTGGGTGTCATCTGCATAGCAGTGGTAGGAGAAGCCATGAGAGGATACAACTTCACGAAGAGATTTGGTATAAAGGGAGAACAAGAGCGGGCCAAGAACCGAACCCTGAGGGACACCGGTGAAGCTTCTCAAGTTTGGAGTCATCAGTGATGGAGCCAGACTGACTGAGATCTGCCTGTCACTTATTACTCCTAAACTCTTTCCAAAACTGCACACTCCAGTTGTGATGGGGCTGGAATATAAAGAATTAGTCTTTCCAACGGTCCCTTGAAAATCCTCACAAGAGTGAGCTGGAGTGTATCACTGGCTTTGTTAATAGCAAACTGGAACTGCAGCATTCAGCATTCAGCAGTGTCATGCTGTATGCTTCACTCCTAGGAAGCCCATCATGTCCTTTAGAGTTATCTTGACCCCTGCTGTTAGATTTCTTTAAGAAAGTTTGCTGCTCATCAGATTTTGAGCCATACCCATCTTCTAACTGGGGTCCCCAAAAAGAAATGATACCAAAAGTTTTATACAGTCAAAGATAATATACAATGTTCATATACAACCATTATACTAATCAAAGTCTGTTCTAAACCATTTTAAAACTATTCTGAACCCTAATATTTGCAGCAACAATCCAATATACCCGTGTGTTTTTTGACCTGACTACAGCACCACCTGAATTAACTAATCAATACCTCCTTGACTTTTTAAACGAATTTATTTAATTAATTAAGTGAGGTGCTTGTGAAATTCAACAAATACATAGAATGGCTGTGGTCAAAGTCAGCTTTATTTCTATAGCACGTTCACAGTAAAATAAGTAAGAAATGTTTAACCAAAATGCTGAACAGCAATAATAAAAGTCCAGTTATAAATAAAACAAATGATAAAATAACAGACATTAACTAAGAACATCACTGTCACTTCGGTGAGGAGAATCATGACCCAGAATGCAGCTGATGCAGTGAAACCCCTGACTGAGGCATTTATTAAGCAGTTTGCAGAACAAGCAAAACCAGGGACAGCAAGACAATGATGGAACTCAGGAATACACGACTATGAGAAACTTCAATACAATCACTGACTAGCCTTAATATGACACAGCTGGGAGCAAAACACATGGGGGTTGGCGGAAAGGTAAGGCTCACAAACATCAGGCGGGGGGTGGGGCAGGTTTGAGGCCATGCCTAAAGGGAAACAGGAGGTTTGAAAAGATGAAGTGGGTAGGTACATGACAATCACATAAAATACCAATAAGCATCCAAATTGTTGAATCAAGCTATACACCAAACCAGCTCAAATCATGGTTAACTGCTATTAAATGCCAATGAATAAAGAAGTTTTCAATCTAGACTTGGCATTGAATAGTCGGGGACTATTGAAAAATTCGAATTCGAGGCTGAAGAGGGGAATCCTAAGTATGTCATAACAAGGAATCTCGCAGAAATAGCCAATCACAGACAGTGCACTGCCCATTTTAGCTTGGGGTTACCCTGTGATGCATCTATATGGCATCGCAGTGGCGATTGTAAAAATGGCGGCCGGGATTCCTGTGGTTTGTAACATACTTACACATGCACGCTCATTAGTTAATGTTCAGTACCGGTGTTCTGACAAGTTGAGCTACCTATCGAGACATACTATCGAGCCTTTTTGCGCATGTGCAATTCCACCGTATGGGGTTAGGGTTAAGTTTTAGGGGTTTGGGTTAGGGTAAGGGGTTTAGGGATTTTTGGGGGTTAGGGCTATCGATTAGCACTACGGTAGCCTAACTCAACGGAACAGCAGCAAACCCAGGAAATACAGTAACATCTACAATCTGAATAGCTGGCTGAAGCGCTAACTAACAGGGGCTATCTAATTTTGCTAACTCGCTAAATGAGACCGTTTACAGAAACAAAAAACACTTACAGAAACATAACCATTAAAGACTGCTTTTACGCTTCGCTGAAACACAACTAGGACAGTGCTACTGTTAAACGGTCATGTTTGGTTTGCACAAACCTGTAGGTGACAATAAGGAGACACAAAACTTTACGTCTTGCACAAGCAAATCGTACTACTGACGCTTGAGCTACTGTCTCCCAAACCATCCACTGAGACGCAATGGCGCCATCTATTGGTGTTGTGGTAAAATAGTTATGTGTAGTCAGTATGGTAATAATTCAAATTATCAGTAACCTCGTATCAAAGCTAATTTCTAATCGCATTACACCTGCCCACTGACCACGAAGTACTTGTTTGAGCCCCCTGGTCACCGAAGCATATCGCCCGACCATTGCCCGTTTCTTGACTACCAGTTTTGTCTTTCGGTTTAGACTTAGTGGCAAGACCTTGGTGTTTACCTCATTGCAACTCCAGAGAGTAGCCCTGCCCCAAATATAGCCGGTTTTCGTCCTTGAATTCATGCAAGAATCCTTCTTCCTCGGTACCTTTGACAACACTACATTACTGTGAAAATATAGCATGTGATGTAGTGTGCCTCTTACAATATTTAGAAATACAGTAAACAACTGTAAAAAGCAAAAAACTGTGGGAATTCTATCCGTTAGGCAGGCACGTGAGACACTGCTATCAAGTACATAATAATACTAGTTTGTGAAATGCATCATCATCAGGTAGGTTCCTGACTTTCATCTTATGTTTTTAGAAATTGTAGGGTAAGTAGAGCTGGAAATATGTCTGTAATATTATGTCTCTACTATTATGTCTGTAATAGTAGAGCTGGAATATATGTCTGTTGATACTCTACTCCTTCCCAGGGACAACACCAACCCACTGGTTCAAATATGTGGATGACACCTGGGTGAAGATCAAGAGCCGGGAGGTACAGGCTTTCACGGATCACATTAACTCAGTGGACACCAACATACAATTCACCAGGGAGGACTTCAAAAATAACCGACTGGCTTTCCTGGACTGTGCGATTATCGTTGGGACTGATAGAAAGCTGGATGTAGAAGTGTACAGAAAACCCACCCACACTGACCAGTATCTATTGTTTGATTCACATCACCCACTACAACACAAACTAGGAGTAATCAGGACTCTGTACCACAGAGCAGAGAACATCCCCACCACCAGAGAAGCCAAAAATAAGGAAGACAGACATCTGAAGACAGCCCTTAAAACCTGTGGATATCCCAAGTGGGCCTTTAACAAGGCAAGATCCACCTCCAGGAAAAGGACCACAGTGTTTCCCAGCCAAGTCCTCGGGGAACTCCCACCCAATCCAGAACACCGAATACCTGGTAAAAGTGCGCTGGAAGCTGAGAGGAAGCAAAAACGTGGAATGTTCAAGGTTTCCCAAGGACTGGGTTGGGAGACACTGGTGTAGATAACAAACGTTCTCATTGTCATCAGACAAATTTGCGTTCTTTAGACATATGCTGTACATTTTAGCCATCCTAAGATTTTATTTAGATATGCCTGTTTTGATTGCACACTTTCTTTCAGAAAAATAACTGCTTTAAAATGTCTCATATGCAGACATCATCCGTAAGAAAGTTCTGCAGTTTTAAATGGAATAATGTATGTGGTTTAATAGGTCATTTTAAGTCGCCTCAGTAATGCAGTAAATCTTTTGCAGTTATATCACTTTTAATCACATGCTTTTTTTGAAGGACCATGCTAGATGACTCATCTTTCCTATTGCAGGCCCAGTGGAACAGACAAGTCACTGGATGGTGTCCATAGAAGGCCATGTAATGACAGCGGGTAAGTCATTCACAATACTTCTTGCACATTTATGTCCCGCTTTTCTAACTTCAACCTGTGGTACCAGGATGGACCATGCTGCACACTGGAGTTTATTCAGAAGTATAGTCATTACTACCATAAACTGGTTAAAGCCTTTTTTAGTCCAGGGGTCATCATGTAAATTTAGAGGGTTTTTACAGTATGCAACCAATTTTTCATCCTGGTTGATACAAGGCTCTCAAGTTTCATCAAAAGCTTGGAGTGAGATTACCTGATATGGGTGAAAGGGTTGTCTCACGGTCAATGTGAGCCCAGCCTTCCACATTCATTGGATCTTGCTTTTCCACTTCCACCTTTTCTGCACTGCATCTGTGTGTGCATCCATAACGCGATTGCAGCAGGATCACATGTAACTTATTTTGGAATTTACCCAGAAACAACAAATGCTATATTCTGAATGGATGGTAGCTGGCTCTTAACTCTGAATATCTTGGGACAGTTACGAACTCGGTGGAGAATTCCACTCTGTATGCCTAACTTAACGTATGGTCCGATAATTCTATATAACAGAACACCTTAATATCAAATGACCCCTACTTAGTGGCTGCCAACTAGGGGCGTCTGACTAACCAGGGCCCCACTTGGATGGGGGGGGGGGGCTCCAAAACTCTTGGAAGTACTTGGTTTTGATTGCTAATTTTCATATTTTGTTATTATGTAAATAAATAACATGCATGATAAGGCCTGCTAATCTTCCCCTTGTTTCCTTTATCTGATGACTTCATAGATCACTTCTTCCTCTAGTTCAGGTTGAAAAATATATGTATTTTGCTCAAATAAAAATATAGTTATTTTTTAATTAGGTAAAAGTGAAATTGATTGTAAAAAATATACTTAAGTAAAAGTTGCTTTTTTAAAATGTTAAAGTAAAATGTAACTAGTTAATTTTTTAAAATAATCTGTGGTATAGTAGCAGTTCTCTTTGTATATGGTAATTGGATGAGACTTTTCCCCTATACATTGGCTACTCGTTGGATCCATGCAAAGCTTATGTGGTGGAAATTTGAATTGAATTTCAAGCTAATTTAGGGAAGGATTTGTTAGTAAGTTCACAGGATCACAATTCAATTTATTTTTATTTAGCGTCTTTCACAACAGAATGAGAAAAAGGAAGGAAAGAAGTTAAATAAAAAAAAAGCCAGAGGACAACGAAGGAGAGGAACCAAAACTCCCAAATAAGGAGAAAAAAAACCTCTGAGGGTCCAAGGTCAACTGGCTGCCACCCCTGGGCATACTGACATCACTGATGGGAGTAGGACTCCAGCTCAGATGGTGCCCACCCCAGACACCATCCGGACATGTGGAAATGCAGAGAGCCCGGATTGTCAGAACATGCGTCGACACATAAACGGACAAGCATAGTAGATAGAAATGACAGGTACAGCAGCAGCGGCAGCCATAGTTACGGTGTGTTAGGTTGAGGGTAATAAGCTAAACTTAAGTAATAGGTCTTCAGTCGAGATTTAAAGACTGAGACTGAATCAGCATCCCGAACACAGGCTGGTAAACCATCCCACATTATAGAGGCCCTGTGGCAGAATTTAGCTTTACTGCCCACTGTCACTTTGTTTATATGTGGAACGACAAGGAAACCTGCATTCTGTGATCTGAGTGGATGATGTGGCTTGTAAACTAGAAGTAATTCTGTCAGGTAGGCAGGAGCTAGACCTTATATGTACAGTAAGTGGGAGAACTTTGAAATCAGCTCTAAACCTAACAGGAAGCTAATGCAGAGAACTAAGAGCAGGGGCTACAGTATGTGTTCAAACGTCCTGCTCCTGGTGACAATTAGAGCTGCTGTGTTATAAATACGCCGCAAGGTATTTAGTGTGCAGTGTGTGCTCCCAGATAACAGAGCATTACAGTAGTCTAACCTACTGTATACAAAGGCATGTATCAATTTCTCTGTGCCTTGAATCGTAATCGACACAGTTTGGCGATGTGGTGTAGTACGCCTTCGAAACTGCATCCACATGTGATTTTAATGAGAGTTTTCTATCTGAGATGACACCTAGGTTACGGGTTGAGCTGCTGAGGGGATGGGTCAGTCCTCTGGAGGGGAGTGCGGACTTTCCTATCTGCAGACCTGCCTGCAAATAGAATCTCGGTTTTCTGAACATTTAGTGATAAAACGTTTTCGGCCATCCAGGTCTTGACTTCGTTAAAGCAATTAGCTGAGGTGACAATACATGTGGTGTTGTTAGGTGTAACAGAAATGTATATTTGGGTGTTGTCACAATAGGAGTGATAGGTAACATTATGTTTTCTCATTATATTTCCTAATGGCAGCATGTAGAGAGTAAACAATAAAGGACCAATTACTGATCCCTGTGGTACCCCATATTAGACGACGACATTGACGATGGTGTCCAAGTATCTGACAGTTGAACATATTAATAACGATTAGTCAAAAATTTAAACCACTTCAACAACGTTCCACACAACCCAACCTCAAATTTAAGTCTTTGTAATAGGATAGAATGGTAAATTGAAATTGATATGTCATTTACGACTTAATCCAAATCAGTTTCAGTGCTGTGTCCCACGCGGAAGCCTGACTAGAAACAATCCAGTATGTACGCTCCAATCTGTAGCACTCCTGTTTGTAAGAGCGTGTGTGATCATTAAACCATAGGGAGTGCCTGGTGGTTTTTACCACTTTATTTTTCAAAGGAGCTGTTTCATCTAAAATCAGACTACCCACTGTATTGAATTTAGGTGACGTGTCCTAATCTTCTCTGCCATAGTCAAAGAGGGTGGCTCAATCACGAAGGTGACTAGAAAATGGTTAGAGATAGACTTATTTAATGGACAGATAGATACATGATGAGCATAAACCCAGAGTAATAATCAAGTCTAGTGTATGACTGTGAACATGCATTGGTCCTGTTACCTGTTACGAGTCCAGGAGGGACATAAAATTTTGCTGAAAGCATCAGTCTCAATGTCCACATGTATATTGAAGTCTCCAAGTATTATAATATTCTCTAAGTTAATAACTAAGAGAGAAGTTCCCCAAATTCTAATGCTAATAAAACAAAGGAGATGGTGATTGACTTCCGCTGCAATGTGACACTGTTTACACTGGTGAACATCTATATTCTTCTATATTCATATCCACTGGGCGCAATATCTATATTTGCATCCTATTCACAGTCAACTAGAGTGTCAATGTTCATTAGGCATGAATGTTGGTTATATCTGTGCAATATGTGTAAATGTACATGAATTTTTATCATTTTCATAGTTATTTCTATCGTTATGGTTTTTTTTTCCTATTACTGTTTATTTCTGTTGGCTGCTATGACAAATTTCCCTGGTGTAGGATCAATAAAGTCTTATCCTAACCTACCCCATTCTATCCCATCCCATCCCATCCCATCCCATCCTATCCTAGTAGAATAGTGGTACTTTATTCATCCCCATGGGGAAATTGATTTTTTCACATTTCCCATTTTGCACTCCATGAAATACAGACAGATTTCCGGGTGACAGCTCGCTTGGGATCACAGCACAGGGTCAGTCAGCATGCAGCATCCCTGGAGCTGGGATTTAAGGGCCTTGCTCAAGCATCCCAAGCATATTACCATTCTGTGTTATATAGCTGCTTAGTTTTCATCTATTTCAAAGAAAATCTGAATACGGGGCATTTACTGTAGGGTGGTTGATAATGATGGTACATTAACATAACCATTGGTATTCATTCCACCTCAGAAGGATGAAAGTTATTTGATGAATGTTCATAAATCTTGAATCACACAAAAAAGCTAGTTCAAAACAAAGCTGAGGATAAAAGAACATCTTTGGGGGGTTTCTAGAAAAGATGCATGACTATTCTTCCCTCTCTGTTATCAATGTCATGTCCTGCCTGCCATTTCCGCCTGACCCTCCTGTGGTCTTGATGAACCACCCCTGATGCTTTTTACTCCCATGTCTGATCCCTTGCAGTCTTGCTTATTTCTCATTTATGTCCTGTGAGTTAGCATCTGATCAGCATTATGTACTCCAGTAAATTGTTCCAAAATACTCTATACCATACCATCTTTCATTTTAAGTTCCCTGTCTGTGCTGCACATTTTATGTTACCCGATTACAATAAATTTTACACCATAAACATTGGCACCCCCAAAACTATATATATATACACACACTGTTTGGACAATGGAATTGAGACACACCTCTTAATCATTTCTTACAGACCGATTGCCACAGGTGCTTAAAGTCAAGCAGCTTGTCATGCAGTCAGGTTTACAAACGTTTGTGAAAGAATGGGTTGTTCAGAAGAGCTCAGTGAATTCAAGCGTGGTACTGTCATAGGATGCCAGCTTTGGAATAAGTCAGTTTGTGAAATTTTTTTCTTGCTAGATATTCCTTGGTCAACTGTAAGTGGTGTTATTACAAAGTGTAAGCATTTAGCAACAACAGAACCTCAGCCATGAAGTGGCAGAGCACATAAATAACAGAGAGGGCCGCCGAGTGCTGAGGCGCACAGCGCGTAAAAGTCACCAACGCTCTGTTGATTCAATAACTCAAACTTCCAAACTTCCTCTGGCCTTAACCCCATCGTTAACTGTGTACTGGGAGCTTCATGGATGGGCTTCCATGATCGAGCCGCTGAATTAAGCCGCTGAATTAAACCTCATACCACCAAACGTGATGCCATGGGCTAGTGTAAAGTGGTGTAAAGTGGTGTAAAGTTGGCCACCACTGGATTCCGAAGCAGTGGAAACGTGTTCTGTGGAGTGACGAATCACGCTTCTCAGTCTGGCAGTCTGATGGGCAAATTTAGGTTTGGTGGATCTCCGGAGAATGTTACCAACCTGACTGCACTGTGCCAGCTGTTTGGTGTAGGAGGTATGGGTTGTTTTTCAGGGCTTGGGTTTGGCCCCTTAGTTCTGGTGAAGGGAACTCTTAATTCTTCAGTATACCAAGACATTTTGTACAGTCCTATGCTTCCAAATTTGAGGAAACAATTTGGGGAAGACAAGTTTGTGTGTGTGTATATATTTATATATGTAAAATACATATACATCTGTGTCATATCAATACACAGTTTTGCGGGTGCCAATATTTATGTTGTAAAATTAATTGTAATAGGATAACATAAAACGTGTGACTGATCAATTTACTCTAATCTCAAGTTATAAAAATACAAACACCACAAACATTGTGCCATGAAAGAGGCTCAAACCCTCCTCCAAACGGTTAGAAGCAATAATCCTAAGAACTGCACCCCCATATATATCACTAGATGTAAAGCAGCTCTTCAATCATAGAAGAGACAGGGGCGTGAAGTTCTAAGTGATTACACAAACAACGTAATATGCATCCGTGTTCTCAAAATCTCTTGAACATGAGAATGTTTCGTGCTGTGATGTTATAATGAGTGGTTTGTGTTTATTAGCACAGGACACATATATAATTATTTGTTCTTGTGTGGCTTGTCTTCGTTTCTGATACTAACCTGCATAAGGACATATGCACTGCAATTGTTCAGTACAAACCCTATTCATTAAAAGAAAAGTGCAAAAATGCAGACGAACTTGTTGTTTAGAGATTACAGTGAAACCTGGCTTGTGCTTGTATGCATAATACATGCCAGGATATGGTAACACTTTACTAAAGGAGGCACCAGTAACTTAGTAACTCAGTTAGTAGTCAAGTATAAATGAGCTGATATACTGCAGTTCCTACATGAAACACATGAACTGCTATGATTGATTAATGTTGAGCGAATATGGAATCAGTAGATAACTAAGAATTAGTTTCTGGTTATTAATACATGAAGTAAGAGTGTATTACTGCATTATTTGTATCCCCTCAAGTAAAGTGTCACTGCGAGTCTCAGGGAGGCTGTCCCATGCAGTGCCGGGCCTGAGGCTGTCCCATGCAGTGCCGGGCCTGAGGCAGGACACACAGTGGATGGGATTCCAGCTCACTGCAGCACACACACACACACACGGACACACACACGGACACACAATGGATGGGATTCCAGCTCACTGCAGCACACACACACACACATACACACACACACACGCACACACACGGACACACAGACACACACATAGGCACACTGACACACACACAGACCCTCACACACACACACACACACACACATAGACACACAGACGCACACAGACGCAGACACACACACACACACACACATCAGTGGGAGGAGGGCCCACAGCACTGTGGGGGGGGGAGGTGGAGCAGGCTACAGGGCTGCCCACTGATCCAATGTGCCCCCCCCCACACATCTGCAGCAGTATATGAAAAATCTATGCAATAAAATACATAATTAATGTAATTCAAATGAATTAAAACCCAGCTAGGTGCTAAATGTACATTATCATGCCCTAGTATGGCTGTTATGCAAGGTTTTGTTGTTGCTTGCCTTAAAATAAACTGTCAGATGAATCAGAGACGTAGCACCCTGAAGATGCAGTGAATCATAAGAGATTAGAGCAGACACAGGCTTTCACACTTCCTGTAGGTCTGCAGGCTCTGCTGATTAAGAATCTAGAAGTTTCCTTCTGAGGTGCGATGGTGTGGTACGTCACTTTGAAAGAGGAGTTTCTCTCCTCCTATTTCTCCACATACTTTAAGGTGACTATCCCCCAATTCCTCATCCTGATATGCCAGAAATTCTCAGTGTGTCAAATAATTAACAAAGAGTGTGAGTAATACCGTGTTCTTGGCAGCTGTACACGCGTCAAACACTCATGATCAAAATTTACGTAGCTTCCAGGAGCTGTTCTTTTACCTGATCAACTATCAGGTTTTCCTTCTTTCTTCGTAATATGTACATTACATACATACCTCGTGTCAGGGTTTTTCCTGCTTTTTTGTGCCCAAAGTTCCGAATCATTGGGACACGTTTAATTACATTCACTCTGTTTCAAAGTGACATATTAATAGATCAGAATGATTGGGAGCATTTTTCAAGATTGTCTTTAAGAGAGAAACATTTTAAAAGACAGCTTAATTGTAATTTATAATATCCCGTGCTGTAGCTATCAGGCCCAAAGTAGTCTCCTAGGCTTGTCTCCTGTCCTGTGTCTTGCTGTGGGTGATGCCTTAAAACATACTGTCACCTACTGGGCTTTAGTCTCAAGTCTGTCCACCTCTGTCACTGCCGTTGTCACAGTCTGTTCATATGACCCTGGAAAAAAATAAAATTTTAAGGATTAACAGTTTTCTTTGCATCCCGGTATTTCCATTAGGTACATATCGGGGCAGACAGCCCCATGACAGTATCATCTTACTCTTAGCATTTAATCTTACAGAAGATCTGGCTAATTTAATTGCCATCCACCGTGTTCTGGGGCTGTATATCTTGGCCACAAGCTCAAAGTAAAAGGCTGCACTGAATGTTATGTTCATACTGTGTTCCATGCTGTAAGAACTAAAGATTTTTATGTGCACAAACTTCTTCTATTTCTGTTATTTCCGTAATTCTAGTCATTTACATTACATTTGTATACATTACATTTGTAAGATGCTTTTGTCCAAAACAATGTACGAGTGATGATTAGAGATGCCAGAGTGAGTGGAGCGGCAGCCAATATGCCTGGAGCAGTTAGGATTAAGTGTCTTGCTCAAGGGCACAACATTGTCAGCTCTTTGCCAACTTCAGGATTTTAAGTGTCAGCCTTTCTAACATGAGTTCTTGAACAAAAGGCCACACACCACCACCCATTTGCAAGCACAGAATTAAATATCTAATGTAGATAAATGAATGAATGTGACATTGATGTAGTGCTTTTCAAGACACCCAAAGCCCTTTACAGAACTAGTGGGGAACCGCATCAACCACCACCGTTGTGCAGCCCCCACCTGGATGATGCGACTTCAGCCATTCCGCAGCAGTGTGCTCACCACTAAGGTGGTGAAAGGGCAGGAGAGAATTCACCAGTTAGATTTAGGGGATGTATGGGAATCCAGATTTGAAAGGGCTACAATGGGCAATATTAGCCAGGACATTGGGGTACCACCCCTACGTTTTCAAAAGGTGCCCAGGAGTATTTTATGACCTCAGAGAGTCAGGAGCCCGGTTTTACATCTCATTTGAAGAGCGGCACCATTTTTACAGCACAGGGTCCCCTTCACTGCACTGGGGCACTGGGATCCACACTGACCACAGGATGGGCAAACCTGCTGGCCATAGTGTCCCCTTCACTGCACTGGGGCACTGGGATCCACACTGACCACACTGAACTGGGTCATCGGGATCCACACTGACCACAGGACGGGCTCCCCTGCTGGCCACAGTGTCCCCTTCACTGCACTGGGGCACTGGTATCCACACTGACCACAGGATGGGCTCCCCTGCTGGCCACAGTGTCCCCTTCACTGCACTGGGGCACTGGGATCCACACTGACCACAGGATGGGCAAACCTGCTGGCCATAGTGTCCCCTTCACTGCACTGGGGCACTGGGATCCACACTGACCACACTGAACTGGGTCATCGGGATCCACACTGACCACAGGACGGGCTCCCCTGCTGGCCACAGTGTCCCCTTCACTGCACTGGGGCACTGGTATCCACACTGACCACAGGATGGGCTCCCCTGCTGGCCACAGTGTCCCCTTCACTGCACTGGGGCACTGGGATCCACATTGACCACACTGAACTGGGTCATTGGGATCCACACTGACCACAGGATGGGCTCCCCTGCTGGCCACTGTGTCCCCTTCACTGCACTGGGATCCACACTGACCACAGGATGGGCTCCCCTGCTGGCCACTGTGTCCCCTTCACTGCACTGGGGCACTGGGATCCACACTGACCACACTGAACTGGGTCATTGGGATCCACACTGACCACAGGATGGGCTCCCCTGCTGGCCACTGTGTCCTCTTCACTGCACTGGGGCACTGGGATCCACACTGACCACAGGATGGGCTCCCCTGCTGGCCACTGTGTCCCCTTCACTGCACTGGGGCACTGG
>JAABNX020000130.1:10045684-10058454 GCA_015163995.2 Mormyrus lacerda | reverse complement strand
ATTCATAGAACATTCAGTGCACCTTCATAATGCATTCATAGAACATTCAGTGCACCTTCATAATGCATTCATAAGCTGCATGTAAGTATACACTTCCTATCATACCTTAACCTTGTTTGTTATTTATGTATTTTGAAGCTGTTAAGGTGTGTTAGGATGTTAAGGTATACTTACATGCAGCTTATGAAGGCATTATGAAGGTGCAGTTCTTGTAAAACATTGCCATGTGTTCTATGGTCATTAGCGGGAATATGTGTGAATGGACATGAATTCTTAGTGCCAGACATGATATGAAAGTATCAGTATCTGAATTTGAGGGGATGAAGGCAGAAAATGTCTCTATAAAATGGATGCCATAAAACTACAGAAAGTACGAATTATCCAGTAAAATTAGGAAGTTGGTGTCCACCAAAAATAAACAGCTGCTATGAGCAGAGGAAGACCATCAAAGCCACAGACTCTATGCTTTTATATTAATCCCATTTTTTCCCACCAGGGAAGGGAACAGGCAAAGCAGCACAGTCTGAATGTTTTTACTAGTATGAGATCTGTTCATGTCTCACTAGCTGTTTCCTCCAGCTGTGGTTGATGTTTCATCCATCTATCTCTTAACTCCGTATCCCAGTCTGCGTCATGGGGGGGGCTGATGTGTCATAGCAGAAGAAACAAATTGCAGGCCCTGCTTCCGTGCTTTTCTGCTTGAAAACACTGAGACACTATTGAGACACATCTTTGGCTAATTCACAATGAGCGTAGCACATCCTGTCATTAAAAACGAGCTTGCCAGTGAAGTGTTGCCAGTGGTTTCACTGGTCAGTGACCTGGACCTTCACTGCCATACTCAGGTCATCAGGTAAGATTTGTTTTTTTTCTGCTAAATTATTATGTCAGTAACAAATTGGCATTATGTAAAACACATGGCAATAAACAAGAAAAATAATTACAAGTTTCTAGCAAGACAGGAGACAAACTCATACCAATGTTAATAAAGTTTCTAAGCTATTTCTTATCACTAAAGCACCTTCAATCCTATTGTGCAAAGGACATCAAAATAATGAAACATCAGTACTTCAGTAATGATTTGATTATGTCTTGTAAGATTAATGGATGGTGAGGCAAAATAATATTGAGTGGTGAAGGAAAATTTAAAAAAACAAGTTTAACTTGCTTTTTTCAGCACTGCCAGTCCCGATACATGAAACGGTGTTTCTGAGAGCAGACGAAAAGCTGTCGTTTGCTTAAGCGCCTCACTGTTGTTCAGCCATTTCGCTCATGTGAACCAGCTTCTGCCCAGCGCCTGCTCTGCTCTGCTCTGCTCTGCTCTACTCTGCCCTTCCAGCAGCACAGCACATCCTGTCTCTGCTCTATAACCAGGGAGGCTTTTCAGAACCAGTGCCAGTTGATCGTTCCTGATAACCTTTACTTATTTTTTGTTTTGCATGTTACTTTACTAACATGGATGACGTCATAAATAGGGCCACTTTGATTTGGAAAGATTTACTTCTGTTTGGTAGCTTTTTATACATGCCAAAAGGAGTATCCAGTGACAACGACGCTGACAGACATACAGACTTCAGCAATGTACACATAGTTCTGGTTTATTTTTATAATTTAACATCTGCTTTATAAATCTGCAAAATAATTCTACTGAGACACAAACATTTTTATGCCTGTTCAATAATGGTGAAGAACAGCTATTAACTAAAACAGCTATACAGAGCTCAGTGTCCTGGTTATATAGTAGGAAACAATCTTTCTGAAAGAAAGTTACCTTTATTAAATTAGATTGTAATGATAGTTGCTTGTTATTTATATGCTATGAAAAAATGGTTCATTTTATGACTGTTGCTCAGGAGAATGTACAGCTGTGTTCAAAGAAATATTTCTTTTATTGTATATATACTCTCCTTTTGACCAAAATGCTCTGGTGCCACCCTTTGATGATAAGGCATCACATCCAGGCCGGTTCCTGCCTCATAACTCCTGATTTAGGCTCTAGGCCAGGGATCTCCAATCCCATTTATAGACTGAACCCCTTCTAGAAAGAACATAATGTGGGCAGAGATGCCGCAAGAGATTTTAGGCCCCGTGGAAGCATATCATATTGGGTCCCCAACCCTAACTAAATCCAATTATGTTCCAAGTATTTTACCAGCCCCTGTCACTGAAGGGCCCTTGGAACTGCCCTAACCCCCCAGTTAGCGCCCCTGAATATGGGGAATGTGCTTAAAACAAAATTATATCAACCGTTAATAAGAAGGTGTTGACCAGGTTGGGGCGGGTGGGGGTTCTAATAAGTTCTAATAAGTTTTACTCTTTGGTTACTGCACCACGACCCAGGACTGAATAAGCAGTTCAGGGATGGGTGGGTTCTTAAACCTTTAAAGGAGATTCAAATTATACAAAGTATACAACTAAATGTAGGTTAGGGCAAATGATAGTGAATTTGCTATTATGCAGCGTTCTATAAATCATCTACGCATGACTAGGGAGAACAAGCAGTGTTTGCTGTCTTTTCCAGATGCCAAACTGCTGTTTCATCTGTCATTTGCACAAATGTTTTCTATTGTGATATTTTTTCCACTTTTGATGGCAAGAAGACAAGTCATTCATTTGTTATTCTGTCAGCTTATTTCTGACGATCTCATGGCATTTTACCCGTTCTGTCTGTAGGCAACATGCAAAAAAAAAAAAAAAAAAAGTGTTTCCTGAATAGAGGCTAGTCTGCATAAACCAGACCATTTCCTTGGTAACAAACTAAACAGTCAAGGAACATGCATTTTGGCTACAGCTTTTATAATGGATCCTGTGTCAAGATGTGTCAATAATCAAAAGCGATATAACATCCATAAAAAACGACTGCAGGTAATTACAATTTTTTAACGCACCTCTGCTGCCAGGCCTGGCTCTGGCTCTGAGGTTCAGCGTAAGCCACGCGACTCTCTGAAATGGCTGGGGGCTGTTTGGGTGTAAGACGTCAAAAAGTCTTTAAAAGATTGGCTTGCTTCTTTCCTTGTTTAATTTAATAAATATAAATCCGTGATTGGTTGGCAGGGCTAAGCTCAATATTGTCATGCCTGTCTTATACACTTTAAATATTAAAAACACATTTATTTTTGTTCATTAATTGTTTAAACGACGACATCTGTTGGGGTGTCCTTCCACTTCAAAATTTGGTGCAGGGCTTAATTCTCATTAATAAGATTAGATCATATAATAGGGTCTTATAAACTAAGGCCACACCATTGGAATAGCTCAATAAACTTTAATTTTAGAGAATATGCCAGTTGTCTTAGATATCATAATTACATAAAAGCGCAAACAGGCAGACTACTGCCAACCCATAAGCAAGTGTGGGAACTGAGGGTGCAGCTGCTGTGAAGGGAAGCGGCCTGAATTGAGCAGGATTTCGACGCGACAGAGGGGAGACTTTTTCTGATGTTCAGATGCAGAGGGAAACACACCAAGATACCTTGGAGAGACTTAATATTGTCTGGTGGGAGCTGCTTCGGGGGATGCTAGGAACGTCAATAGTACATTGGTGTTACACCCTTTCCTCACACCCGCGTTCTCACACACACACGTGTCCTCGCTGGTCCACGACAAGTGGCTTGTTCTTCATAATCATGTCCTTGAAACTTGCCTTGCATGAAATTGCAAAATTTTGACTAGGGCTGTAATATTTCTTAAGAAGGAAAACAGGAAAGATAATTTCATGCATAAATAAACCATAAATAAAACTGTCAAAAGGAAGTTCTTGATGGAATAGGTTGCTTCTTATAATCTGTTATATAATATGTTTATAGGCTGTGGAGTCTCAAGAGTGATCTCCTTTTCAGACTTTTTCATACTTCCCATACATTTTACCCAACAAAACAGCTGCTGTTTAATAATATACATAAATTATGATTATTTTCATTTTTATGCATGTCTTCTGGCCATACCGTGCATGTTATATGAAAATAAACTTTCCATTGAAATTGACATTTTGCACTTGAAATTTTAAATTTTCACTTGAAGCTTCCATCCAGTTCAGTTACAAGCATTATCAAATTCTCTGTAACTGTTTCTAAAACCTTTAACAACCCATAATGAGGAACTGATAAGACGTTCCCAGAGTTTTTTGTGACACGTATTACACTCCACATTAATCTTTAGGTTCCATAGCTGCAAGCCTTGCAGTGTCAAAGCAGCGCTGGTGTGCTATTGGCTGAGGCAATAAAAACCCGGGCTCAGATTGATAAGCGTTCACCCTGAGGCAAAGCACGCGGCACATTAATGCATCCCTCAAGGATCCCTGTGAACGATCTACCCATTGGTCTAGAAATTTAAAGCACCCTATAAAAGCTGCAGCTGAGGTAGATGGGATTTTAAATTATCGGAGACATAAATGACAAAGGAGAATATAGAATCTTTGTAACATAAAACAGCCAAGACTAACTAATAGCTTGGCTAGCCGAAAGGAATCTATGGCAGGTGGACACCTCCAAAATTGGGGTGACACCAGATTGAGCAAACTGTCCATGACTTCTTGACCTAGTCTTGGAAAATGCCCAAAGTGGGGAAAGGAGTCAAGGTTTTCGTAAATATGTACTACATATGGGACCTTCAATCTGGTCAAATGCACCCCGCTCCCTCATTCACTAACACACCCTTCAGTATAAACAAACCCACATGCATCTCAGGCATGAAGATAATCCCTGTGTTTATGATTGCACTACGGGAAGTGTGGCAGTAAGACCACATGTGCCATAGACCTTAGATTACACATGAAAGCTTGCAGATCGTACCGCTGCTGCCTTCTGCACCTGGATGCCCGAATCAGGAAGCATCTCTTCACCGGCATGAACGGCTGGCTGTTTACCTTCAGCACGTCACCAGCCTCCTTTGTTCCTGCAGGGGGGACAGGGGGGCGTGGGGGCTGCGTGGGGGCCTGCTGAGCATCTTGTGTTCTCTTAGCCAAGAGGAAAGGTGGAATGAGTTAGGATTTTAACAGTTTCTGGTGCCGCTCTGTAATTAGAACGGCTTCGCAGGCTGCGCAGATGGTAGGATTTTGGCCCTCACTTTCAGTCCCAGGCAAAGATGTCAGGAACATGTGCTCTGCACAGAGTCTCGCCTGGCTCCTGTCTCGAACGTCTGCAGCATAAATACTTGTTGACACGATGTTGTAGACCAGACTGTTTGCGACTCATCGATTCTCACAGAGTGAGAAAGACAACGATGATATTCATTTATTGTCGATGTCTGTGTTTGTACTCTGGAGATGATAATTCTCTTTATGCAAGTCAGCAAAATTTGTATGTCCAATTGAATTTAATTTGTCAGGCTGCTCCATTTAAATTTATCTTTGATACACTACACTTGGTAATTTCCTTGTTTCCATATAGTACGACTAGATTGCAAGATGAAGAAGATCAAAATGTTGATTAATGTTTTAAAACCGCCTTTTTATCCACACGTGGTGCCTAATATGAAAGAGAACATCAAATTGTATTTCTATATACACATACAAACACATACATGTTGGCGTACCTATTTATATGGGGACCGATTCATTCCTATGGGAAGAACTCCAATCCCAATCACGGCACCCTTAACCCCTACCCAGCCCTAACATTAACCAAAAGTAACCAAACAAAATACAAGATTTTTGCCATTTTTACTTTTTGGATTGCAGTCAAAGATTTTTATACATTTGAGGTTAAAATATGAACAATGTCGCCAGCAGTCAAGAAATTTCAGATTTTACCACACTTTAGGGACACCCACACACACACACACACACACACACACACACACACACATTACTGGTCAGCAAACAGAAAGCTGATCAATTCTGCACACTTATAAGGCTGGAGTGCAGCTCTGTGTGTAATTGGCATGTTCTTGGGTATCCTCACAAACAAATGCATGCGTGTGTCTGAGCGTGAGATGGGCTGGCATCCGTGTAGCTGTGTACCTCCATACCTCCAGCAACCCTGATACGTGGTTAGAACATGGATGAATGAATTAATTGTATTCTGGTATTCATGTAAACTTACTATTTGCAAATCACAAATAAAAGATTATTCATTCATTCTAAAAGTTGCCTGTTCTACAAATAAATATATAAGATCATATAAAACTATGAGAAAACGGAAAGAAACAGACTGCTGATATTCCCGGAGATACTAGCTTAACTTCCGAGCCAGGCTGAGATAAACAGAAGTTAAACACTTGAGTCAATATTTCACTGATATTGGGCCCCTGCATTAAATTCCACCCATGGGAAGAACCAGTGTAATTTACGCAGTTTAAGTAGCTGAGGCAAACAGAACTTTCAGACTTGCAGGAAGACTGGAAATGATCAAATGTTAATGATCTATGTCAGGCAGGAAAAACATTTCCGATTGACAAGCCACTGTTTGAGTCCTCAAGATGACAAACCAGTAGGGAGCTTTAAGGTCCTGGGTCAAAACACAGGGGAGACATTCAGCTGAAATTATACTGGAGACCTGAAACACCCACTGGAAGAAATTAGACTAAAACGTCAAACTGACTGATTTCCAAGATATTTCCAAGAAAGTGTGTAAATAACCAGATGTTAGGATATTTATTTAAACATAAGTTACCAAACTTGTCCAGCGTAAGGCATTACAGGAAACAATAAGCATTGTTTTGGTCAGGAAAAAAAAGAAAAAAGTTTTGAAAGAGTAAATCTATAATAAAATAAACTTGGAGGAAACTAAGCAAAAAATCCAGGATTACTTAAAAACCTCAAATGAATCCCTTCGGTTCAATGAATTCAGCAATTAGCATCACAGACATATACATACAGCAGTAGCAAATTATGCTTCTTTAAGGGTTTTTGCTTAGCAACACATCACTTAAAGAGATGTGGGGGGGCTGGATTGTTTTTCCCACTGTTTTTTTTCTAGTGAAATGGAAAGTTCTTAGCCTGGTCAGCAATTATGTGCATTTATTTATTTTATTTTTTAAATTGTTTTTTTTGTTTATGTTCTGTGTCTTATTAGGCCGACATGTTTTCCTAATAGCTTGAGTTTCTAATAGCTTGAGTATATGCAGACATATTGTCTCTCTATCACACACATACTCCTAAACAATAAACCAATAAAGGAGAAGATGAAGTATTCAGGGCTGAAGTCGTGTTAATTTCATTACAGGATCTGCTCGCTGACTGCTACACTTCCAAAGACAAGCCCAGTAAATGTTTGTTCCTGTTTTTGTTTGTCTGTCAACTTAAGGGGCCTGCAAACAATTTGCATGGACAATCTTTGAAGTAAATAAAGTCGTATAAAGTAAGTAAAATCTGCTTCAGACATTTGTGTTTATGTTTTATAGGTACTTCATTGGGTACACCTACCTATCATGAGGAGGGACCTCTGACAGCCTGCAGAAGGTCCACTGCCTGCACGTTCAGAGGTATTTCCTGATATCCTTAACCTGACCTATTTCTTCTGATCTCTCGAATTAACAAGACGTCCACTGAACTGCCACTGATTGAACATGTTTGTTTATCGCACCATTCTTTGTAAACCCCAGAGGATGCGTGTTTTTGAGGTTCAGGAAGCACCAACAAGCATAGTACCGTATGTTCAAATGTGCCCAGATTATCCATTTGTGATATGTGAAAAGTCCAGGAGGGTGATTGTTTCTGAGATGCTGTAACAACCACACCAACAATCATGTTATGTTCAAGATCTTAGATCATGGTATCTTTACCATTTTAATACTTACCCAAATAATTCCTTAGCCCTTTGACTCTCTCCCCATGTTGCGTGTATTCAGTTGCAGCCCCGTGATTCACAGCTTGCAAAGGCAGGCTGTTTCCGTTAACGTGTAGCTATCCCTAATAAAGAGGCCACTGAGTGTATGTGTAGTTTCCATTTTCACAATATTTCACACTTGACAGATTTTCCCAGACCCATCCTATCAGCATTTTAACTGCATTAGGCATTTGGCAATTTGATAAGGCATTTTGTTATTTTCACGAACAGCAAGGAGCACGCCGTCATTCAAGCAAGGCCTCCATCGGAGCGGGATGACCAACTGTCCTTGTCTGCAGGGCTTTATTAAATCTCCTGTTCCTCGAGACAGCATCAACTCGTCAGAGGCAAGTGCAGTTCATGAATTAAACCCATAAATCTTTCATCTGTCTTCACTAAGCTTCAAAGGCATCTCAGAGCCTGAACGATACACCCCTAATGGTCGCAATTATGCCGGTACTGCACCCCATCATGGCGGATGGGGGCTCAGGCAATGAGGGAGATCTGCTAATAGGTCAACAGAAAGTCCAGTGTTACCTGAGTGGCCTCCCAGTGAAAGAGTCCCTTGTGCTATAGATGACACCCTTATCAACAGATCTGTGTGTTGGGCCCACAGCATACTGGAGACCCTGTTCAATTGCCAGGGCCATCTTGGCCTGATCACTGTCCTACTGAGGCTTGTGTAAACAAAGTCTGTGGTCTGAAATGTGGATGACTTGTGACAACTGATAATCATCTGTAACATGGGAGACTCCTTGAGGTTGGTTTGCTTAATTGACCAGTCCCAGATCTCTTACATTTATTTAGGACCCAAGTGACAAAATGAAAAGGAAACATTTTTTCTGAATCAAACAATCATGGTTCTTAGGCAGCCCTGAATTGTTTATTAAGACAAGTCAGCACTGGAGTTTCTTCTTCAGTCGCTAAGTTTGCGATGTACAACATCCTACATACCCTGACATCTAAAAGGTCCTGAGAAAATAAAGTTCCATTTCCCTTCGTCGTTTTATTCTGTGTGTCCACACTTGAGGCTGGTTAACGTCACGTTTTATTTATTTATTTTTTCTCTTTGGACAGATGAGTTCCCATTTCCCTAACAGCCCTGCTTTGGATCATGGAGATTAGTGACCGAACAAATGCATGTCCTATAGGGAGTTAGAAACTGGAGACCCCAACAGAAAAACATCCCCACTGCTGCAGTCCACAGGCTAACAATATCCAGTGAAGGCTAACAATATCCAGTGAAGGTTAACAATATCCAGTGAAACCATTGCAGTCATTGTGTGTCAAATCCACCGTTCAATGGCGATGACAATGGGTAGCAAAAGCCTGCGCTGTTTCATGTTTATTCCTCATTGTTGTTTTTCTATTTCGCCGTTTTGAGACTTGAGTTTTGAATACAAATAAAAGGCGCCATGCAAGACGTTGTAAAGAAGATACAGCATTGTGTGGAAAACAGCTTCTTCCTGAGAGATATTTGATAGTTTTTGCTTCAGGGAGCATATACATGACTACATAAAACACACACACACACACACACAAACACACACACACACAGAAAAGCAGTGTGTTGTTTACCGTGGTAATATAAACATGTGTTAGTTATTTCCATTTGATGTAGCTAATTTGAATATGATCCTGGCTGTGCAACTGGAATTCTGAAATACGATTGTTCGCTGTGTTTATATTTGAGCCAAACTGGAAGCAATCACAAGGTTACAATTTTTATGTGGCCGGTAAGTGCCTTTGCTGCCTGTTGGCTGTGGGTGTTTGTGGTACATGGGATTATAATGTTTTACAGTCCCTACTGGAAAATGTCACATCATTTGTAGTTCACTTAATATATAATCATATTGGCTGTTATTTGTCTTTTTCATTACTTTTTCATTTGTGCACTTTTACATAACACTGTGAACCTGTTAACCCCACAAAGCGGTGTACCTCATCACGGTAACAGCCAGTGACCTCCCATGATATGGGACCTTGACAAAGGACATCCCACCCAAAACCCACAAAGTCCCAAGTGACCAGGTACAGGAGGTACTTAAGGTAGAAAGAAGGCTGCGGGCTTCAGTTTGATGAGGGTTACCTGGTCTTTAAGAACCTGTGCCGCAGTGCTGAGCCCTTGATGTTACACGGTTTCAGGCCCTGCATTGTTTCCCACTCCTTTCCTATGGGACCTGCTTTTCCACCTTTATACTCGGAGCCAAAGCACATGGGAGCGAACTGAAGCTTAAATAGCACGCTTCCCCAAGGCCCCGTTTAATAATTAATTCCAAACCTGGAAACCAAACAGAAACAGTCCAGAATGGAAAATGGTGGGGGTGGGCGAATCAAAGCATATAACTAATGAGTGAAACCAGCTGAATGGATGCATAAACTATTTTTCCTCTTCATAATCTGATAAAACCACCTTCCAATAATGAACCTGTAGATGTTCACTGAAGTCAGTACTTTGTTCTTACGTATATATATATATATATATATATATATATATATACACACTGTATTATATATATATGGTGTTCCTCACCTCATCCCAACCCCAGTGTTCCTCACCTCATCCCAGCCTCGACGTTCCCGGCCTCTTCCCAGCCCCGATATTCCACACTTCATCCCACTATTATGTTCCACACCTCATGCCAGCCCCGTGTTCCTCACCTCTCGGGCTGAATCTGTATAAAATGCAGGAATGCCCTGAGGCATCAGATATACTCTTGAGTTACAAAAGTTTTCCTAGCAACCTCTGAAAACAAAGTGCAGTGTTAATCTTTGGTTAGGTATTATCAAAAGTTTAACACCATTATGAGGAAGACACCTCTTGTAAACAGCCATTAATGGAATCAACAGGTTTATAAGGAAAGCAGTTTCCTGGCAAAACAGCCAAACCCTGGCAGATACCTTTGACCAGTTATTCATGACCACAACAGGTCTCTCTTTACAAATCAGTCATTTTACAAAATTAAAACAGAAGGTAGCTGTTAGTTGTTTACAGATTATTCCTGGGCCCTGATTGATCAATCTGTATGCTGCTTCTACAGATGAAAAAAATACCATAATAAGTATGAATATAAGTATGATAAAAAAACAAATAATGACCCAAAAATGGAATGCTATTAATTCTAGCTTTGGTATTTCCAAGACTCTGAAAACTTAACTACAAACTTTTTTGCATGTTTAATATCATATGTTCATCATGATTTGTCTCACATTTATGCCATTGTTTCTAATTCAATTGTCAGGTAGATGTCATGCCTTAACTAACGAAACAGACCACAGTGTAGTAAAAATTGCACTCCAGGCACTGAATTTGGAAATTACAATAGCTAAATATGTTATCTCTTCACAAAACTGAACTTTTTGACTTCTGCTTTGCTTTTATTACAGACGGTGAGTCATTTTTCATATGAGCCCAAGAGTATCCAGGCATACAGAGTTGCATTGCAGAACAACTCATTTTTCAATGCCAAAGGTTCCTCAGGCATACCAAAAAACAATCATGCAGCAGATTTATTTTTGAAATGTGCCTTAAATGTATATACGCAATTGTGCATGCATGCCATCTCAACTGACATAACACACAAGCCCCTGCATGCCCTACAGCTCTGCTGCTGATTTATAATCCCATGCAACTCCTCTGCAGTCGAAGAGATGATTTGTTCTTCCTAAAATCACCTAGAGCGAAACAGAAGGAAGGGCCATGGACTCTGTTCATGAAGCTGTATAATGATGTGGCGGTAATTCTCCCGGACTCACACACCTCGGGACACCCTCCTTGTCCTCATGCAGGAAGAGTTGCACAAGTTTTTAGGCCGAGCCAGGGAGTTTCCGTGACACGTCCTAACCGTGGCCGGTCTGTCTATAGAAACCTAAAAACCGTTGAGGTGGCCAAGTTACTGCAGTGACTAAAACAGAGAGGAATCCAGGGTGTTTCCCGTTAGCAGTTCCTGGTAACTCTCTTCAGATCTTCTCATGCAGATAAGGCAACATCTCATCATTCCTCCTTCGAAGGCCTCGCTCAGATGTCTTTTCCATCTCCCATCTCTGCCTTCTGCTGGCAGACAGTGGCTCAGGAACCTCCAAAGAGCCACTGCACACGGCCCCCACTGCACACGGCCCCATAAAAACCATCACTGGGGCTTTAATACTCATATCCTGCCGTTCTCATAACTGTCTGATATGGCCAGAGGGCATTTTACACCACATTTAGATTTTATTTATTTAGCACAGCCCCCTATCCTGCTGCAGCACGGCACCCCCCTAATTCGGATATAGAAATCCCCTTTATGAGAGCGGTGAGAATGCAGTGGCCCACTATGAGGTAATCACAGCTGGCCTGTACTCATGTTCAGGCTGGATTCTCTCAGGCCCTTGATTCTGCCCTTGACTTCTGTCTGCATCAGTGTAACGTCTGGCTTGAGTTTTGCATAGATCTTTGCGTAGAGCTCGCTGCATGTACTTCCCCATTTACATTGCTATTTACTTGGCTTCTGTTTTTTATATTTGTTTTATACTACAGATGTTCTCATAAGCGGTATTTGTGGTACTATATTGCTCTCTTAGTTTTTTACTTCTTACTCGATCTTTTAGTATTGTTCCGCAGTATATTACACTTACAGTATGAATAATTCTCATTTAAAAAGTTTCATTACAACATTCAGTTGCCGTTTTCTTTTACAGACTTTGAGTCTGTGTACAACATTTAGATATGTCTGTTTAGGTCAGTAACTAGTTGGTTTACAGATTCTTTTAAACAGGAAGTTACACAATATATACATTTCACAGATATCTTCATGGGTGTTGTACTGAAGGCTGCATGCAGGCTTTGTTTTGGTTGGCATCCTCAGTCCCCAGGCTACCTGCCATACTATGCTGTCATTCAAAACCTCTATCCCTGCCCTAAATCTTACAGGCCGGTTGAAAAGAAAACTGTCATCAGGAAGATTACAGGCTACGTGTTTCCCTTTACATTCGTTTTATGTGGTACCCTCTTCATTGCTGTGT
>JAABNX020000130.1:10016072-10027661 GCA_015163995.2 Mormyrus lacerda | reverse complement strand
AGGCAGTTCTCTGCTGGCCTGTGGGCTCAGCCATGTCACTGATCAGCAGGCATATCGGCCTTCAGCATTACTCGCATAATTAGGCAGTTCTCTGCTGGCCTGTGGGCTCAGCCATGTCACTGATCAGCAGGCATATCGGCCTTCAGCATTACTCGCATTGCTGACAGTAAAAACAAAAGCAGAAGGGAAAAAGATGAACATTTTTGTAATATTTCCTACACAGGGACTGTTTGTTCTGACGGCTATTCACGTTCAAGTTTGTACTTGAAATCTGGAAACAACCTCCTGTACCGCCTACAATTTAATGGGAACGGGATCCCCGGTGCTGATCTCTGGCACAGAAAAAACTTCGTCAGAGCACTTCATGAAGATTATGTGGCTATTTCAAGGGGTGGGTGAATCGTTCGGAGGTGGGAGTTGCGTGAGTTTGGTGCATTGGCAACATATGATGTGCTAAAAGTTTTGCCTTTGACATCTCGAGAACATGTGGGTGTGAACATATGAAGATATATGTATGTACAAACATTTAGATGCTCTCTGCAAAGCTCTGTCAGTACATTCATTAATCAGAGCTGGAAATCTGGCTGGACCACGGGGAATCTCAGGTTTTGCACCGCAAGGACCCCCTGGCTATTTGAGCCACATGCCCTATTTCCATCCAGCGGAGCCAACGACATGGCCTGCCCTTTCTCTGACACCACATTATTTAAGCATGGGGGGGAAGAAAGAAAGGGGCCAGGTTTATGCAACCCCCTCCTCTCCCAAGAACACAGCGTCTCTTGCTAGTCTGAGGTTCAACACAGGTGCCGTTCTACAGGCTGCGATAATTGATTTGGCCGATAATCAGCTTGCCGGGACTCATCGGGAATTGTGTCTCGGGGTGATTAATTACACACATCACCTCGTTAGAGTACCACATGGGCTGGCTCGACGTCGGAAATGATGGAGAGGCGGAACCAGAGGCCTGTTTGCTGTGGGCCGCGCCGAGAGTGATGAGAGACAAAGCCTGTGCCAGGGCTGAGGACAGCCCCCGGCCTGGACCGGAACCCTCCAGAAATTCAGACTCCTTGCTGATTGCAACAGATCAGCTGGCAACCGCCTGCAACAATGCCGTTCTGCTGCGGCTCTCACCACAGGTATCTGCCAGTGATAACAGGATCAGGATGATTTCTTGTCCTGTCCAGCCTTAACGAGCACTACAAGCCAGCAGCCGAGTCTGCTGCAGTGAAAACACTAAAGCAGAGAGCCGCATTCCAGTGCTGGACAAAACGTGGCTTGTTTTCAGTCTGACTGCAGAGAGGCCGAGGTTACAAAACAGGAAAAACTAGTGGTTTTGATTAATTAAACTGTCAACTGTTGAGATCAAAGAGGGTAAGTACCCAGTATCAGTGTAAAAGAGCCCTGGGCCTGACTTCCCTACATGGGACAAGTTAACTGTCAGGCCAGTGAGTGATGCTGTTTTAACTGGGGCCTGAGAGGGATAAATACTGGGGAAAAGAAGGTAATAAGTCTATTTGTAGAAAACTGTGCCAGCTGCAGCATTTGCAGGGCCTTGTCTTTAAATGATGCAACACACTTTCTCCGAGACACCCAAACTTCAGAAGCTATCGCGGCTATGGGCTCAGAAGCTATCGCGACTATGGCCTCAGAAGCTATCGCGGCTATGGGCTCAGAAGCTATCGCGGCTATGGGCTTAGAAGTTATCGCGACTATGGGCTCAGAAGCTATCGCGACTATGGGCTCAGAAGCTATCGCGACTATGGGCTCAGGAGCTATCGCGACTATAGGCTCAGGAGCTATTGCAACTATGGGCTGAATGCCAGCAGGAGATCTTCAGTGGCTTCAGTGACCGAGTCAGAGTCAAGCCTGTACATAAAGAACATTTATGATGTGTTTAGTGCTGCAAAAATAACAGCTGACTTACTGGATATCCGCGGTAAAAGCACCTTAATTTTCATGCGTCTCTGACGGGCTGATGACGGTCTGCTCCATAATGAGTTTCGTAAAGATTTTTTTTGATCGATGGCCCAGTGTGCCGGCCGGTTCGCCGTGACGGTGATTTGCTCAGCGCTGTCTGGCTCACCGCTCGATGTAGAGCGAGATAGATTTTCAGGGCGAGAGAGGAGACTGTTGTTTTGTCAGGAGACACTGATTAACTGGGAAAGAAGTGTGCGGCTCAGAGGGATAGAGCGGCTCTGTGACTGATGACCTTGATGTTTATTCTCACACATACGTCTCTCGGGATCATTCATAATACCGCGTTAGTGCCACACTCTGTGAATGAGATTTAAAAGAAAAACTGATTAAAGTAGATACGTAAAGGACGGACGTTGATTCCTTAAAAAGTATCAAATGCGGCAAGGGGCTGAGTGGCTTAGAGGGGGCCCTGTATCCCCCACATCTCCAGAACTGGGGGATCAGATCCCACCACTGTGTGGGGTCCTTCCTGCAGACAGGTTCACATAATGTGTGAATGTGTGTCCTGCCATGAGCAGGCATCCCATCCAGGGTATCTCTGCAACGCAGCTCCAGCTTGACGCACCCCGACAAAGTCTCGGGTTTTGGGGGCGGGTTCAAGTCAGTTTTTTTAAATTCGGGTTCCAGTTGGGTTGAAGTTACTTTACGCATTTTTTTTTTTTATATGTGCAAATCACTTTTTGCACTTGCTAGGTCCTTTGCCCATTTGCACTTTCCATACCACCCACATTCTCCATTATTCATTAATATAATGAAATTCATTATGTTAATTATGAACTTATATCTACATCCTTGCTTATTTCAAAGTAATCACATATTATCGCTGTTTGATGAAATCCCCAAAAATTCATAGTTTCATGGGCGTAAAAAACACATTTTCTCAAAAACTATTTTAGAAAATGTAAAACATCATAATGAGATACCTTTTAGCACTATGTGAATTGTTGTCAGTGAGGAAAATATGTCAGTGTCAAACTAATCTCACTTTACATTCACAGTGATGTTGGTTACCTATCTAGCTATCAGTGTTAAATTGTTAAAATTAACGATATAAAGTAATCCATACAAACAACATGAATACAACTAGCACAAACATAAATACTAGTTATATAGATGACTTTATAAAACATCTTTTCATTGATGTCAAACACTATCAATAGACAAAAGAGAATGTATGAATTCCATCTGGAGTAAAAAGTCAGTCATCGAAAAGTGGACATGTGAGGTTTTCATTGGACAGCGACGATATGGTCTACTACTTCAATAACACTGTGACAGAACGAGGCTGATTAACGATCGATCTGTTGTTAATGATTGATCTGATGTTAATGAAGCAGGTTGAATTTGTGTCTCACCACCTTCCTTCACTATAGTGGTCTGAGGTTCTGTGTCCCTTTGGACCGACCGCCTGTGATTCTTGGAGGTCCCTACCATTGTGGGCGAGCTCCCTCCCGAGGCTGCCAGCCCCCCCGCCGGAGTAAGGCGCGTACAGCGGGCCCCCCATGCCTTGGCTCTGGCTCTGGGTCAGCACGCAGTGATGGGGGCCGTCCGCCTGCTGTCCACAGCCCAGCTTCTCAGCAGGATGGCCAATGAGGGAGTTCAGGTTGTTCTGGGTGCTAGGCCCGTTGGGGAACGCCAAGGAGCCCGAGCGCTGGTGATGCTGCTGTGCGTGCCGGTTGTTGAGTGGCATGTGGAGCGCTGCCTCATTGACGAACACGGAGCTGTTCCCATCGCAGCCGCAGTACTTCCCGTGCGCTGAGTCCTGGGGGGGAGGAACACATGACCACGTGCAACAATGCCCGGCCAGTCCACGGCTACACTGAGCTACAGGCACCTGTGAAACGGAGGCTGAACTCAACTCATTCGTAAAAGCATCTTCGATATTTTCAGGTTTGCTATCAAGATATTCTACGAAAGATCAAGGGAAAAATGGTTTAAAATCCACTCAGTGCATTTTTTCATAAAGTTTGCATAAAACAGTCACAGACATGGCTGTCTTCATCCAAAGTGACATTTATAGGCGATATGAAATTTAATTACTTGTTGGTGTGTGGGTGGCCATGCTGCGGCGCTGCGCCCACTGAACAATAGCGCCCTCCCTGCTGGCGGGAGCTAGCCCGGTGCCGCGGTCGCATCCGAGAGCGCCGTCGATCGATGCCACGTCCCGATAATTGGAGCGCGTCGCAATAACAAGGCGTGTGAGTCACCGCTCGTTATGTCTCCTGCCCTCCGTGCTCGTTTCCTCTGCCTGGTGCCAAACGCTACCACGCATCTCGGCCAAAGACGACAGAAAGAAAAGAGCACGATGGATTTGCTGGTAAGCGAGCCACGCTGCCTGCGTGCTCTGGCGGACACAAACGCCAAAGGTAGCCCTGTTATTACAGCGTTGGTAAACTATTACGTATTGATATATGTGATGGCGGCGTGACTGCGCGGCTTTGCAATAATTGTCCTTGAAGGAGTTTTTTCTGTCTTTTCTTCTGGATGCTGCTTTTATTCAGTTCCTCACAATAAATGGCTAAAACACAGACCTCTGTTGAGCGACACAAAGCAGTCAAAACACAAGGTTAGCAACCCAACAGCCTGATTCACTCCTATTTCACATCACTGCTAGAGCATTACTATTTACTGTGTTGAGACTTTAAAACCAGAAAAAGAAGCAGACAGGAAAAGGTAAACCCACTGTTTGTTTACTAGTAGTGAGCTTCTCTGCCACGCAATAGTTTTCACAGCACGTTACTTCCTGCTAGTCTCTGTTGTGTGTGTGTGTGTGTGTATTCAGATGCATCCCCTTGTTTTTTGGCTGGTTTAACTTTAAGACAGTGTTTAAACTGTCCCTGTCTTCCGGGTCTGTGAATCAGAGGCCCACAGCAGCCCCCACTCAGCAGTCCCACCCCCTCTGAGAAGGCAGGGCCTGGAATGCGGCCCCCACGACACAGAGACATTTTTCGCACAGGGTGGACATTCCTCTTCCCGTGGCCGTCGCTAAATCCTGCATCACCCATCCCATCTAGAATTTCCTCTGATGCATTAATGTAATTTTCAGTTGGCATTAATAACAGTCATTTATAGGTTATTCAAGCATAATTTTAATGTCCACACAGGAGTGCATTTCAGAGGCTTAAAATTCGATCAATCGGGGTTACTACAGTATGAAAACCCGGCTCCATCGCAGCGACTGTCTTTGACAGCCTGACCGTTACTTACACAGAGAGCACAAGGTGCCAATGTGACCTGCGAGGCAACTTCACGTAATGAGGCCCAAATATCACTTGGCTTGTAGTGTGGGGCCTGTAAACTGTGTGCCTAAGCCAGTGTGCCCAAGCTTTAGCTGGTCAGCCAGCTGTGTGCTTTCTGTGAAACTCCATGTTTGTGGCAGGCCAGGCACCCAGCAGTGTTGTGGAGAGGCCGTCTCACGGCCCCCCCCGCGGGCGTCAACATACCTGGCAGCCATCCAGCGGGATCATCATGACGGGCAGACTCCTCTGCCGGTTGTGGCGCCAGCTCTGCAGCAACCTCTGCTGGGCATCCAGCTTCTCACGCCCACGGCTCACCAGCCGCTGGCCCTCGCGCAGCCTCTCCAGGCTCTGCTGGTACTCCCGCAGCTGGCTCTCCAGCTCCTCGCGCTCCCGCTGCAGCCGCTGCGCCTGCCGTTGGCACTCCTGTTCACGTGCCTCCAACTGGCTC
Organism: Mormyrus lacerda; assembly: GCA_015163995.2. Taxonomy (NCBI): domain Eukaryota; kingdom Metazoa; phylum Chordata; class Actinopteri; order Osteoglossiformes; family Mormyridae; genus Mormyrus; species Mormyrus lacerda. Next base: position 10,021,997 of record JAABNX020000130.1, on the reverse strand, counting down.
TCCAGCGCCTCCTGCTGGCGCCGCCGCAGGTCGCACTCACGCTCCCAGCGCTGCTGCTCCTGCCGCAGCTGTCCCTGCAGCCGCAGCACGCCAGCCAGCTCCTCCCGCTGCTTCTCCAGGTTGCGCTGCTTTTCCTGCTCCTGCAGGGCGTTGGCACGGAGGCACGGCTGCCGGGGAAGCCGTCCGCTCTCCTGCAGGAGGACCCTCTGCACTTCAAAGCAGCTGTCCTGGATGGTCACAGCCGCCTGAAAAGCACATCATGCCCGTGTGCACTAACAACAGCAGTTCATAAGCAGGTCAACCTCAACTAGCTAAAGACAGAAAACGAAAATGAAGCGAAAACCCCGGGTTCCTTTAAATCAGAGCTAAATAAGATTTTAACATCTCTGAGCTATTAGTTAAGTTCTCCCCAAACGAGCTCGATGGGCCGAATGGCCTCCTCTCGTTTGTAAATTTCTTATGTTCTTAATGTAATGATCTATTATTATTTCATATAATAAGTAACAATGGACTCAAAAGCAATCTTTTCATTTTAGAAACTACATAAATTTGAAAAAACTCAGGCGAGCACAAATAAATATTAAAAATATAAGATAAAAACTTTTCAGGAAAAGGCTATTTTATTTTAGCTTAATGATTTGTATAACTTCCTAAAGCTAGTCCAAAATACCAAAAATTGTAAAAACCTCTCTTTATTCCAGGGAAGTATGTACGTTAAGTTTTCCGTGACTGGAGGGATATCATGTTTTCCTCAGAGGAGGGCGATGAGCACAGGGATTTGGAAAAGTTCTCTGGAAGCCACTCAGGTACATATGATTTACAAACATCTAAACTTGCATTAAATCTACGGGAGTCTTGAGATGTCAAAACGAACAAAAATATTTATACGGCCATTGCGGAAGCCAGTTGAGTAGTAATGATGGAAAAATGTCTATTATATTATAAAATAAAAAACAAAGTAGCCTTGATAATGACAGAAACTGACGTTCTCAGCACAGGCATGTACTCTGTCATATTCAGAAAAGTAGAATCTTGCACATTTTTTTTCCTTTCTTCATTTATGCAACTAAATAGAGAGTGAAGAGGCTGAGAAGACTGAAGGTTCACTTTGCCAATGCATGCGTCCATTAACTGGTTGACAATAGTACAACATTCACTCCTGGCTCACCTCCAATACAAACAATCGATCCGAAAACTATGGCAAACTAAGAAAATAATCTCCACTCCTCCTGAGGACAATAACTGCAGACCCCTAATTTAACAGGTAATTAAGCGTCCCCCATTATTATCGACTTGCTTATCCAGCTTTTTGGTGAGCTACATTACAGGGCTAATACTTACTAATGCTTCACTAAATTAGGCAGCGCATGACAATTACAGCCTTTACTGCTGGTCACCAGAAGGATAGATACTGTAAATCAGTGTTTCCCGAGACAGTCCGAGACAGTCCATGTTTTTGCTCCTACTGGGAGCTAGGAAGGGAGCAAAAATGTGGACTGGCTGGAGATCCCCAAGGACCGGACTGGGAAACACTGCTGTAAATGGTCCCCAACAATGAAGCAGCATGGAGGGACTTTCTCACCTGCAGACTGTAGAGTAACTGGGTCAGGCTCTGCACACTTTGGGCCACCTGGGAGGGAGGGATGAACATTCAGACAGAGTCGCTCACACTGCCTGATGGGTAAATGGGACTCGTTATAGCAGTGCTTCTCAACCGGTCCTCGGGGACCCCCAGACGGTCCACATTTTTGCTTCCTCCCAACTCCCAGGGAAATGGGAGTGAATAAAAACATGGACAGTCTGGGGGTCCCCGAGGACCGGTTTGAGAAGCACTGCGCTATGACACTGCCCTGGCATCTGTCCATACCGGTGAGGGCAGATTACAAAGACAGCAGGCTGCCAATGTACAATCAGATAACAATCTACAAGAGAAATACATAAAAAGCTCCGTGCCAATACATATGCGTGTGAGCATCTGTGTGTGGGGGAAAAAAAGACAGCAATGCACACTCAACTACAAGCTCATTCTTTCCCAGATACAGGCAAAACTATAGCTACCCAGGCAGAATAAAAGGGTTATTGTTTATGCAGGCAATCTAGCGTAAGGGACGTTTCGATTACAAGGCCGATGTGAGCAAGCCAAGACAACAGCTTCGACAGTCTAACTCTGTGCAGTGACGGCCATGGAGATTCCTATGAGTCAGGACTTTGGTTTTAATGTCCTGTAAAAAGGCCATTTCCTTACAGAAAAGTCTCTCGCTCGCTACTCTGGGTCATTGGGTTTAATTAACCAGAAGGGAAGATTGTCCCCAGCTGGGCAGAAACACCAGTCGTAACAGCGTTGTGCTTCTTGGACATCTCCCAAGTGCGGGAAAAGCAGCCACGCTCATCTTCCAAATTTTCACAAGGTCTGAGGCTGTACATGTGCAGCGCCAATGTATTTTTTATGCATAATTTATTTTAAAACAATAATCTTTTTAAGCATCGGGTTTAAGTATGGAAGTGTATTATCGCCCGCAAGGTTGGATTTTGGTCGTTGCTTAGATCTTTTGTTTGTTTTGAGCACCACCTAGTGGCCTGACGCTGTAGCTCATAAAAGGATTCTGGCTTTACATCAATTTACTTCACAGAAGGGAACAGAACGCAGGAATGGGCAATGAATACAAATGCGAGATGTGTGTTTGAATAACAAACAGGCAAGACATACCTAAACATTTCTGCAATGTATTATCATTGGGCACTATTTATTGTTAAATAAATACCTAGCTGTAAGTGTAATTATACTTGCAGTAATAAAAAAAGAGGAGAAAGTAATTCCTGCTGGAATGATAAGGCACAGAAGTGGTCTGTTTGTTATGCATTTTACTCTACCTTTAGATTAATACTGTAGTGATCCCTTTTAGGGGCAGGGACAGATAATATTACAGCGCTGGCCCCTGTCCACTCTACTTCTCTGGTATCCAGGTCTGAAGTCTGAGACACTGAGCTCAAATTGTGGGTGAGCGTGCAGTCAGCTATGAGAGAAAAAGACATTAAAACATGAATTCACATTTTAACTACAGGGATAGAAGATTCAGATAAACAGTGACATGTCTGTTGCACAAAACCAACCCTGAATCAAAAAGGCTTTTAATACCTAGAGAATAAATTACCTGTAAAAGTTGTATTTACATAAATTTGCATAAGTGCAAATTTGCCCAGGAGGACAGATTTCCATACTCATACATTTTCATATGGCAAGGAGACATGGCGACATCTGCTGGAGGTTAAATATTCAGCTAGTGTCTTTTAGCGTCTATAGCTGAACAACTGTCCCATTTGCATCATTTTAAGAAAGCTAATATGGAATTTTTGTTTTTTTATCATAGGTTTATCTATCCATCTATCTATCTATACCCATGCGCGCAATTAGACACACACACACACTATATTGCCAAAGTATTAGGACACCTGCCTTTACACACACGTGGACTTTAATGACATCCCATTGTAATTACATAGGCTTTAATATGCAGTTGTCCCACCCTTTGCAGCTATAGCAGCTTTAACTCTTCTGGCAAGGCTGTCCACATGGTCTAGGAGTGTGTTCATGGGAATTGTTGACCATTCTTCCTGAAGAGCATTTGTGAGGTCAGGCCCTGATGTTGGATGAGAAGGCCTGGCTCACACTTTCCGCTCTAATTCATCCCAAAGGTGTTCTGTCGGGTTGAGGTCAGGTCTCTGTGCAGGCCAGTCAGGTTCCTCCACACCAGACTTGCTCATCCATGTCCTGCGCTGGTGCACAGTCATGGTGGAACAGGAAGGGGCCATCCCCAAACTATTCCCACAAAGTTGGAAGCATGAAATTGTCCAAAATGGCTTAGATTGATGCAGCATTAAGAGTTCCTTTCACTGGGACTAAGGGGCCAAACCCAACCCCTGAAAAACATCCTCACACCATAACCCCCCCTCCACCAAACTTTACACTTAGCACAATGCAGTCAGACAAGGACCCTTCTCCTGAAAACCGCCAAACCCAGACGCGTCCATCGGATTGCTAGACAGAGAAGCGTGATTTGAACACGCCTCCACTGCTCTAGAGTCCAGTGGCGGCGTGATTTACACCACTGCATCCGATGCTTTGCATTGCACTTGGTGATTTGAGGCTTGGATGCAGCTGCTCGGCCATGGAAACCCATTCCATGAAGTTCCTTATGCAGTGTTATTGAGCTAATCTGAAGGCCATACGGAGTTTAGAGGTCTCAGGCTATTGACTCTGCAGACAGTTGGCGTCTTCTGCACACTGTGCGCCTCAGCATGCGATGTCCCCGCTCTGTGACTTTTCATGGCCTCCCACTTCGTGGCTGAGTTGCTGTTGCTCCCAGTTGCTTCCACTTTGTTATAATACCACCAACAGTTGACCGTGGAATATTTAGCAGCAAACAGCATCCTATCACGGTACCACTCTTGAACTCACTGAGCTCCTGAGAGTGACCAATTCTTTCACAAATGTTTAATTTTATACACCTGCGGCTATGGAAGCAACCGGAACACCTGAATTCAATGAATTGGAGGGGTGTCCCAATACTTTTGGCAATATATAATGATGAATGTTCACATTATGCCGACTGACCAAATAGTGGCACACAGTTAAAAACAGAAAGGTTGGGCTAAGAAATGTACACGTGACTCACATTCCAAGGAGTAATCCGGGATGCTTGCAGAACCAATGGAATCGGCAAGCCTGACAGGTCCACCAGACTCTGTCAAGCTCTCCTGGGACCCACTGTCGGACGAGCGAGACCGGGACGTCAAGGTGGTGGTCAGCTTCTCCGCTGGGAAAAGGATGCAGGCAGAGTGAATTTCAGAAATGGGCAGCGATTCACCTCAGCGTGCAGAGATTTACAATCAGGCCCCAGATATGCGTCTGAAAAAAATTGCGCAGGTTCTCCAACTACTTATTTTGTACCATGAGAAATGTATCTATGGAACCACAACAAGATAAACAGCACTTGAAAACAGAAAGATGGACATAATGGAATTCAGTAGAGTTCTAATACATAAAGATCAGTGGAGCAGCAGAAGGACCCTCACCCTCCCTGAGCGCAGCAGTGAGCAGCATTGCGCCCTGCGGTGCCTCTTCCGCGTTGGCCTGGATGAGCAGCCGCGGCTCAGGCAGTGAGTCTTCCTTCACGTTCATTTTCGCCAGCTCTGTGTAAATCCTCAGCTTCTCCTCCAGGCTGGAACATATCTGCTGGTCCTGTGAATTCAGTGTCTCTGCGCAAATATGTGCAGGAGATATAACGTTAAATTTCTGCTTGATTGGCTTTCGATTCTTTAATCTTTAACGCAGAGGGCCACGCTCAACATTGTCACATCACATCAAAGCAAAATATCTACCCATCATCAGACTTCTCCATGTGGTGACCAAGCAGGTCATATCACATTCTCTTTTCAAGGCCACAGACAAAGCAGAGTGAAGAATAAAGATGCAGAGGACCAAAGCCCAATGTAGAAGTCAAAATATCTGAAAGACCTCTGCACAGTCATGCTCGCCATGCTGACCCCATGCAGGTCAGAGACAACAGTAAAGTGCGTTTAGAATATAAATAAAGCTGGATGTTATTTATTTCTCTGCCTATGATGGAGAGGCATCTGTGGTGTGTGTTGTAGCACGAGAACTAAGACAAACGACGGACATCCAAAGAGACGCGACCTTGCAGCTTCTGGATCTTTTGAGCACGGGCTTCCGCAGCTCGCTTGACTTCCTCACACTCGCTGTTGATTTCCTCCTCTTCCTCGGGGCAGCTGTGGTATAAGGAGGAGCAGTGAGTGTCGGGACACGTGCCCATGCTGTCGTCCCGCTTTTACGATTCAATTCAATTCAATTCAATTTTATTTATATAGCGCTTTTAACAATGGTCATTGTCTCAAAGCAGCTTCACA
>JAABNX020000130.1:9986006-10015972 GCA_015163995.2 Mormyrus lacerda | reverse complement strand
GAAGACCCATTCAGCATAGGGATGAGCCAATGGACAGATGACGTGCAGAGGGCAGATGGGGTCTGGATCACTGGAAAACGATTGAGGTAACAAGCGAGTCAAGAAGGTCAACTTTGGGTACAGGTTTGTTTAACAGGCTGACGGGCATTTATGTTTCAGATTTGATTTTCAGTCTGGCGTGGCATACTGTCGAAGCAGATGTGACAAGCTACCAATTCATACGCAGCACCATTAAGTTGAGTGAAGCATGCTGTAGAGGTATACTGGTATCCCACACAGCCCACACAGGCCGCAGTCAGCTCTGACTGACCTCTCCACCGCCTCCCTTATCAGCCTCATCCAGGTGTTACGCTCCTCCTTAGAAGCTGTGTGCACTTCGTACATCTCTGGGCCGGCGGCGGATGCACTGATCAGAAACATGCCTCTCTCTTCATTGGCCACCTCCCTCACTATGAGCTTCTGAAGGGAGATCACCGGAGGCTTCTGGTCCTGGGGGAGCCAAGCGTGTTCACATATTTCATGAGAGGATAGGCCCATGGGATGCCATACAGCACAGCTTCTTCAACTTTTTGGTCAGAGGTCCGATGGCCCGCATCAGAGAAGGTCCAGAACAATTTTCAATAACAAAACAGCATTTCACAAACTTTAATGAGTTAACAGTATAGACACCCTCCACATAGACACCAATATAAAACAAAAATGAGAACTTTTTAAGGTTTGCTGATTGCTTCGACTTTTTGTCATGGGGGGGGGGGGGGTTACGATGGATTATGACGCAAGTGTGTGTGAAGTTTGGTGGTTCTATATAGTATTTTTGTATTTCAAATCATGTTAAGCCTTTCCACGTATTCCATATTAATGCACCATAAGGTGTATTATCAGCTGGGTCCAGATTAACTTGCAGTTCGGTCTGCAGATGCATATGCATGATTGAAAGCAAAACCCATGAGAAATAAAAAGCAAACAGCAGGTTGATCATCTGGCATGATAAATGTGTGATTTGCAGAGTGACCTGCAGGTTTTCATTTTCATTCTAAACTTACTACAGCAGCAAAAATGAACTTCTGGTCCTTCTCCTGGAGGAATATCAACGTGTCCGTGAGGAGAAGCGCCAGGATATCTGCAAGAAAAGACGCAAAGAATAAGAAATCCCTCTAAAAATAATTTTGTAATCTAGCAATCCTACAATTCCCAATTCTGCTGCCAACCTTTGAGTCTTCCAGTTGCGGTCTTCCAGTAGACCAAGCCCTCGTGCTTCAATGTCCTGGTCTGGTTGAGAAGATCCTGCTTGCGGAAGATATGGCCGTTCTTCAGCTTAGCCAGAGTCTTGTTCTCCATGCGGTTCAAGATGTCCAACAGCTTCTGCTCCTTGTTGTACTCGCTGACCTTCTGGTCGACAGCCACGATCACCTCCCGGATGAGAGCCAGGGCCCGTGACAGGTCAGCGTGCTCCTCAGTGTCCTCTGAGAGAAACACAAACCTGGTTCGGTGAGATCTGACAGGTGCCTCATCTTCAGTCGCTTTTATAGTGTGGGCTGCGCCTTGCTAACAATATGAGAGCCCTGTAATGATCCGCCACTGCCTCATGCCATATGCTTGCTGGAATACGCACCAGAGGTATGTATGGTAAGCTCACAAGAGAAAAAAAAAACAATACGGTATTGGTTTTTAAATATTTTATAACGTATCTTACCATTTTCATTTTCTGCATCTCTAGGCCAATAGTGTTCAATAATAATGAAACTGAACTACAGTAAAATCCAGTTATAACAGACTTCAAGGGACCTGGCAAAACAGTCCGTTATATCCAAAGTCCATTATATCCAGAGTTTCTGTATGGCCAGAACACAACTACAGGACACCATTTACTCATGCCACACCCCAGAAGACACTTGTAGTATAGATTATTATATTGTACATGTATTAATCCAACTTTACCTGACCAGATGCGTGACTATTAATAATCCCGACTGCGTATCTGTGCTGGATATCACCAGCACGCTATGCGCCTTGTGCAGTAATTGACTCAGATCATCCTCAAGATGCAAACATTAATGGACCCCAATGGTACAAAAAAATGTTCACCATATGTCATTTCTATACCTTAAAAGGGCACAGCCCCCGTGATGAGCAAAGGTACATTGATTTTAGGCTATAGATGAAGAAACTGAATTTCTGAAATTAAGTTAATGTGTAAACTGACGAAACATCTGCAGTATTGAACCTGAAAGAGACTGACTGACCTTGGGAATGCTGAAGAATCCTCTCCAGCAACACTGGGTATTTGGTGATGCGCTGTGTCACCAACAGGATGCATTCTGGGATCTCTTTCCTCCGCACCAAAGAGTTATTACTCTGTTGCTGTAGAAACATCATCAGGATACAGAGCAATAGGTATCAGATGAATTAAGGCAACCGGTGACTCATAAGGAGATTATGATGACATACCGTAACCCACAAGGCTTGAAGGAACAAAAATAATAAAATAAGACTTACTTTTATAAATATTTGGAACTTCTTGTTCTGCTGCTGAAGCTCTTTGAAGAAGCTCACAGCTTCAGTATGATGGCTACAGAATTCCCCGTAGACCTGCTTCATCTTCTCAGCATTTTCATGTGAAAACTATATCAGAATGAGAGGGTGCTGGTTGCAGGGAGGCTTGAAAGCTATATAAACAACAACTTTGTGCATGACAGGAAATGTGCTGTGACACCATATTAACAGAGATCTCCTTTGTCAACCAAATACTTGAAAAAGGCCGACCCATATATAGACTTCACACTCTGTTGTCAGTTGGATGCTCACCTGGTACACAAGGATGTCTCCGATCCTGTCAATGAGGAAGTTCCTGCTGTGATGTTCCAGGGTGCAGGCCTGCCGCCGCTCTTTCATGGCGCAGAAGAAGCTCTTGTGGAAGTCGAACAGCTCGTCCAGGCAGGGGAAGATCTTGTCCACCGTTTCCAGGTCGAGCTGCAGCTCTTCCCTCATGCCCTTCCGGAAAATCTCAGCCATGATGGTCAGGGTCTGGATGTGGTGCATCTCGGTCTGCATTAGCTCTGGAGGAACAAGGAGCAGAGTAATAATCTCAAGAGTCAATCTCTTGGTGGGCACATGTCACGCGCGTAGCCCTCAGCTCTTGAACACCGGAGCTTGAAAAGAAAAAAAAAGAAACTAGACTAATCTAAAGTACCAATAACACACACAAGAAATCTTTTACTCTTACAAAGACATTTGCTAAATAATTTATACCTAACAGATCATACTATATATGTACACAGCTATTAATTGTAATTGTAAGTTCAACAGCAGCAAAAGCTTCAATGAAAAACAACATAAGCTTTACTCAGAATCTCCCCACTGTTATAAAGCAAACACTGCAGTGTCTGGGCTGAGAGTAAATGTAAAGGAACCTTTAAATGCATATCTGTATATATATTTCAAAGGTGACTCCTGTAGTCCTTACAATTAACAGTTGGCAGGCCTGAACGCCACTCTTCACAGAGCTGGCCTTTCGCCTAGAATTTTGCGAGGTCAAAGCCCAACTGGAAAACTTATCTAAAATATTTGGCAATACCACAAAGGAAGGAAATTAGCACTTTTTTTTACTGCCAACGAATGGACAACGGGTAAAACATGCAAGCTATTTAAATATTGTATTGATGACATAACCTAACCATGACGTGTCGAGATTGCTCCAAGCTGTTTCTACAAATACTTCCTCCATTAGCGGAATTTAGTGAGCGAATAAAATATTAAATAGAAGTTTTTTTCATATGTAGACAGATTAAAAGAGTAAAAGGATCAGAAGTAAGAGTCAGGCATGATTGATTGATGACAATAATTGAGAGCTTAAAATTCAGATGTGCTATGTTCATCTTCGGAGACGCTGCTGCTGTTTCTTAATAACACTAATTATTCCTTGATTTCCAACCAGCGGACACATGGTCACTTGAAGTAAACTGTGATCACTCCGCACCCAGGCAAGTGAAGCACAGCTTTTCCATCTGATTTCTGATTAAAAATATGCAAAACACTGCTAGGGCATTCAGTTATTTTCGGAAATTAGCTCAAGATTGCTTCATTGCAGTTCCCAAACCCAACATGCTGTTCTGTACCTGGAAACTTTGCAAAACTGCTTCCATGTCCCAATATACACATTCAAAATGTCATTTCAAGTTCATATTATTAGGATAGAGTCTCAGCACATAAAGCTTTCTGAAAAAGTTTGTGAATATGTAAATGGTTTTTGACTCAGATTATGAATATTCCCCCAAACATGGCATCCTATCCAAGGTATACTGTGTCACATGCCCTGTGGTTCCTGAGACTGGTGCCAGGCTCACATAAATCTGAATCACTGGTGCAGATATGGAAGAAGGATTAATGCATGGCATACAGAGAGTTAAAAAATAACTTAGAAAGACATTTAATTTTGTTTCTGAACACCATAAATATTTCACTGAGTAAAGGTGTTTTGCCAAAACTAATAGGAAAGGTTTGACTCTTTTTTTAACCATTAGCCGTTTAAACAGCTGCCATAACAGTGATGTAGACTAAAACCGGCACCAGCATCATGTTTGTAATTTATTTTGACCTTATGTCAGATGACAGAAGACAATATTGTTTGTTGAAAGTGGAGATTTAGTCCCTGTTTGATGAGACTGCAGGACGCACCATAAATCACATCCTGTCTTTTCACAACACGTTTCTCTTGCTTCTTGCAGAACTTGTGGTCCACGGCAAGGCTCCAGGACTCCGCCTCGTAATCTAGCAGATCCGCCCGGAAGTCATTTCTTAATGAGGCATCCACAACATCTGAAGACACAGAACATGACACCTGTCTGCTTTTGTGAAGAAAATAATTCCTCTGGTAAAAACAACCTCAGAGAGTAGATGAAAAATTCAGAAGTACATCAAAAAAAGACCACAAATTGCAGTGATATTTATCAAATAATCACTGGTATGGATGCTTGAAAGAGTTTCACCGCACCACAGATTTGATGAAAACTCATTTAACGGGCAACACATTTTTCAAGCATTAGTCAGAATCATGCAGTACCTGAGAATAAAATGTTCTTCCACAAACAGCCAGAACAACACACTGTCTTCTGATCGCTAATTTGGTAAACTGAGCTCAAAGTCTTGTCTCAAGCCACAAATCAGATGCCAGGTAATTCAATACCCCCCCCCCACTACCAATAAATCAATGCTTCCGAAAACAGTCAACAGTACAATTAGTTCAGCCTGTTGGGGTAATTTGTGCTGGAGAAGCAGTTGCAGAACCTGGGTGAGTGACTGTGTAGGTGGTCAAGGAGGAGGATGACATTGATAATACCTTCAATGATGGAGGAATCGGTGGAGGGCGAGGATTCAGTGACAGGCAGCAGCTCCTCAGACTGCGAGCGGCTCCTCCAGGCCACGGTCTCTGGGTCGACTTCGGGACTCTCGCTTAGCCTGCTGGGAAGGACATCGCCAACAACACCGTAAGGGGACTCTGTGGAGCTTCATGCAAAACCACAAGTGACATTCGACTTCTGATTTAATTAGCATAGCAGAGGCTTTAGCTTCACTCTCTATCTCCATAAAGCTAGATATTTTATTGGAGAAATTCAGGAAATGTAGCTTGTCTAAGGCTATAATGGCATCTTTCATGAGGCTGGAAGCACTCGCCATTAAATCTGCTAAAACCATATGCACCTTTCAGAAATACTTTTCTAAAACAGGGTGCAGAGCTTGTTTTTCTGCTCCTGAGAGGTTCATCTCCATGCAGAAGGAACATGGCTGTGTGACCACGCCACCGCCTCACATGGCTACAGAGGAAGCCCACTCACCGCTCTGTGACGATGGGAGCGCTCCTGGACAGGGAGCCAGGCACGCTGCCCTGTTCCCTCTTATCCCGGCACACGACGGCGGGCAGGGAGGTGGAGGTGGGGATGACGCAGGTTACGGGATTTTCCCGCATCAGAGTGTCTGACAGATAATAATGGTCACAGGTCAGTTTGGGGCTCCCAGAACTTAATGCTGGCCGAACCACTTAATGCAAAAAACAAAAGCCGTTGAACCTTCCAATTCAATTACATATGCTTAACTAATAAAAACCAAACAATTGCATCATAAATAAATAAGTAACCATTACTTTCCCAAAGTTTAAAGAACTCTTTTCATAGGGACAAGGAGATTATTTCAGTTTAAAGTTCAATATAATTTTTCCTCTCTAATTATTACTGGGAGACAATTACAATTAGCCCAGTTGTGTCAGCTTAAGCACTTTAAAGGCGGCTATGCCTGGCTCTATTTACAGGATATCTGTAGTTGCCCTTTTATAATTACTCTCAAAATTTCTACTGTCCCTTGGTTTAAAATTATGTAAGAATTGCATTTCTGCTGTACAGATATTAAAATAAATCCTGAATTGTGAAAAAAACATGGCTGTACTATTTTTGGTGAGCGTAAAGCAAGTTTGTAACTTTAATATGCTCATTAGAATGAAAATGCTCATTAAAGTGGTCTTTGTACAAAGATCAAAGGACTCGACCAGTGTTAAAAAAGGTGCTTCACTGCCCTGTAGGGACCCCCCACATAGCTCACTAAACATTAACGCAACCAGGCAAACTTTAACTGCTGGACTTACTCTGCGGGAGGGAAGTCGTCTTGTTCTTCATTGCCACCACATATTTTTCTTGAAGCTTCTGTGAGAAGCAAAGAATTTGATTTGAAAATAAGGATCACATACATGTGTAAACAACATATAATTTCCATGTGCTGTAGCCACTCTTCCATTCTTAAGGAAAGAAAAAGATTATATATATATGTGCTGTACTTTTAAATCACTAACAATTCTTGGTTTCGGCTGACCATGACTAACACTCTGATTATTTTGCAAGCAACGTAACTGAAAAACTCTTTGAATGACGCCCTGAAAATGATAACATTTCCTCATTCCTTTTTAAGGAATTCTGTGGGCATGACTAGAAAACAAGACCTGAAATAATTACAGTGTATCCTGCTATAAATTGCAGCATTCACTGGCCGCCTACAAGAAGGGTCAGAGTAGGATGCACTTCCTACGGAGACTCAGGTCTTTTAGAGTCTGTAACACTATGCTGCGGATGTTCTATGAGTCTGCGGTGGCCGGCGCCATTTTCTTCTCTGTAGCAAGCCGGGGTGGCAGCATGAAAGTGGCAGAGGCCAAGAGGCTCGACAAACTCATCAGGAAAGCGGCTTCTGTAGTGGGTGAGGAACTCGACAGCTTGGAAATGGCGGCTGAACGGAGAATATTGTTCAGACTTCAGTCCATCATGGACAATGCTGATCACCCGCTCCACAGTGTGGTGGCTGATCGGAGAAGCACTTTTAGCTACAGGCTGGCTAGCTTTAAGTGCTCCACTGAACGCAACAGAAGATCATTCCCACCTACAGCCATCAGACTCCATAACTCCTCACTCTGATTTCACACCCAGCCATCAGACAGTAACCGTACAGTAAACTCCATCCTGCCACACACCCATACTGCAGCCTGTGCAGTAGAACCTGCTGCTATTCGGATGTGCAATATTCATCTGGTCATTTACCTGTGTAATTTACCACTTAACAGTATTTATTCTATTTATATATATTGTATTTCTGTTCTGTATATATCATAGTGTATATTGTTCAGTCTCTCTTTTATAATTTTATTTCAGTTCTTACACTTACATCTGATATTCTTTCTTTTTTTTCTATTATGTTCTTGTCTTGTGTCTCTGTGTGACCGTTTAGTATTAACATGAGCAATTTCCTCCGGGATCAATAAAGTTTTTCTGATTCTGATTGTATTTAAAAAGATCCTGCGTGCAATAAGGCGATACCTTCATGCAAGGCGTGACAGAATCCCGACAGCCTTTGTGCACATTGACGCTGCAGTCTGTGGAGGAAATGACATCACCAGTGAAACCTCAATAAACAGCCAGAGTGTACCGTAAGCCTGCATATTAGCCTTTCAGAATTCAAATGCCCACCAGCCTATTCCGCAAAAATATTTATTACATCTGGACCAGAAACGAAGGCATCTGGATTAGAGAGCAACAGTAGAGCATAATACAAAATTCTAGAGCAAACACCTCTGCTTCTTTTAACAATAGCATAATATCAGTCCTCTTCACATTTATAGAGAGACAAAGGTGGTGACCCGCTGACAGGAAGACAGGAAAACAATACACACTTGAACACTGAAGGAGGTCCTTCCCCACCGCTGGCTTGTCGCAGACCAGGCACAGCGTCAGACCTGCGCAGGATCCGGTGGCAAACTGGTGCCCATTCAGTGACTTCTCCTTGCCCTCCTTTGCCTTCCCCTTGGAGAGTCAGACCCAGTGGTTATCAGTCAAAGCCAGTGGATCTGGCATTTTTCTGCTAACTGCCATCATAAAACGGCATTAACGACAATGAAAGCTTTACGTCGGGGATGTGCAAAGGTGAATTTGTTATTTGCTTTCCATGAGGGTTAATGATTACAGGCACAGTTCTGCTCTTGGGCGACAGTGAAAAGTTCTGCGCTTTCTAAGGTCTAATACATCCATTTCTCCTTTGGAAGGAGGTGGCCGAGCGTAAACGCGGGCATTTCCCTCAGCGGAGGCGGGCGGGTCGACAGGTGCAGTGCCTGCCTTTACCTTGTTCTTGTTGCGAGTGCTAGACATCCTGCTCTTCAAGAAGCTGAAGGTGCGACTCACTTTGTACTTCTCCGACTCTGCTTTGGAAGGGATGATATATTTATCCCACTCTTCTTCTTCAATTCTGTTTGAGGAAAAAAACATCATTTTACACGACTGCAAAATTATGTCACGCACTCGGCAATTCTGCGGCTGTACATTACAGAACAATCTGGCATTAATCTACTTGAAGGACAATGTTATGGTTAGTTTGCATTGTGCCAATCATGCACTTTATACAAGGCAGGAAATCTGTTAGTCAGAATGATAATCAGATTGTACCCACTGTCCTACTGTCGCATTCCTAAGAACCTCACAGATACATTTTAAAATCTAAGCACCAAAAGAACACTGCAGTGGGTTAGTTCATACCACCACTGTTCTTGCTGGAGGAAAGTTAAACCGAAGCGAGCATACCATGCAATCCTAAGCCCCCCCACAGAGTCATAACAAACCAATTCATTCTTCTGGACTTTAGGCTTCATGACTCACAGAGCATTTAAAGCTGCCTTTATTTTGAGCTCCTCTTTTAATCCATACATGTGCCTGAACATGCTACGGGTAGCAGAACTACAGGTTACAGATCTACTGGCAAGTAATTCAGGGGTGGTTAAATGCTATTACTGGTAAATATAAACAGCGTGCCTGCTATGTTAGGCTTGGTTACCAGACAGCTTGCGGTGTTTTGGGCGCGGACACGGCAGTGAGCGGCGAGATGGATTAATAGCTAACAGGTTACGCCAAGCTGACCCCAGAGCTGGACTGGCCACATACTCTTTGAGGAATTCGGAGAGGGTGAGGTGTTGCAGGGACTCCGCCAGTGCCACTCTGCCCTCGTCCTCAGCTGACTGTGCCCTCTTACGGAAAGTTAACTCCCTATGGGAAACAACAGAGCTCTGCCGACATGCTGTGGCTTGGTGGGGGGGTTTAGTCACACACTGTGCACTTTTCAGCATTAACCATCGGCCAGCAGCAGGGATGACTCTCTGCCTGTGGTGTCTGTCATGTTCGAGTGCCTGCTGTTGGCAGCACTACAAAGGGAATGAAACTGTGTGATAACTGCACAGCGCGTTGGCTGGGGACGTGGGGAACAATGCTGTGCATGCTGTCCCTTTCTATGGAAAACGGTAATATGTCCAGGCTTTGGCTTATTACGGGTAAATGGGGACTGTGGATCGGCGACCCAGGACTGGGACACGTGGGATTGCACTAAGCAACCTGATGTTCTGTTTCATATAGCAAATACTCCCAGATGACTGAAAAAGGGCAATCAAGTCTAGGTAAAATACTGTAAACTAAAAATATTTAAACATTAGTTAGTAAGATAAAGTGGGGTCAGGAAGTGTTAAACATGAGTTAAGCATGAACACGTCCGTATAGGGTTGGTTATTTTCAGGTTGTTTAATATTTCAAAAGGCAATTTTCATACTCTCATAAAATGCTTCTAACAATATATTATATACTTTCTAAAATGTAACATTTTGCAGTTCTTTCATAGTAATACTGCATATCTTCATTATGAGCAAAGTGTACTTGGAAACTTTTATAGTGCTGTTGTTTTCTATACAAACCTGGATGCTTCTTGCCCAAGATGGAGAATACAGGAATGTCCAAGATCTAACTGAGCCTGCCTGAAGGAGACCCCATAGCTATCATAGCTATCCTTAGTGGTGCATGTGGAAGCTGCTTAATGCTTAAACAGGAAAAACGGTCTGATCTTCTTAAAAAATTAAAAGAAACTGACATTTCCAACTATTTTCTATACTATATTACAGTTTATTAGGTGAAAAAAAACCTAGTCGACTATTCCAGTGCCAATACAACTGTGAAGGAACAGACAGAAGTGTTTGTATATATGAATAGTACATAGCACACATAGACACATAAATGTGCCACTATGCAGCCATCTAATCATATATACACACGCTAATATGTATGAAATATGTATGCCAACACAGGAGCCAAAATAAATAGAGCTATTCGACAACAGACCTATTTATAAAGCCTCTGGGGTTTCTATTTTGTTGATGGGCGATTGGGAAAATTAGCAAGTGGCACTGAGGATGTGCAGTGAACCAATAAAACATGCTGAAAGCTAACAGCAAGCCGGAATCTAACAGCAAGCTGAAAGCTAACAGCAAGCTGAAAGCTATTAGCACGCCAGAAGCTAACAGCAAACTGAAAGGTAACAGCATGTTGGAAGTTAACAGCAAGCCGAAAGCTAAGAGTCAACTGAGAGCTAACAGCGGCCGAAAGCTAACAGCAAGCCACTGCGAGCTAACAGTGAACTCAGAGCTGACAACAAGTCGAGAGCTAACAGCAAACTGAGAGCTAACAGCAACCTGGAAGCTAATGGCAAGCCAAACGCTAACAGCAAACTGAGAGCTAACAGCAAGCCAGAAGCTATTGGCAAGCCTAAAGCTAATGGTAAGCCGGATCAAACAGCAAGCTGAGAGTTAACAGCATGCCATACACTAATAACGAACTGAGAGCTAAAAGAAAACAGAGAGCTAACAACAAGCTATAAGCTAACAGCAAGCCGGAAGCTAATGACAAACCATAAGCTAATGACTGAGACCTAACGGAGAGCTAACAGCAAACCAGGAGCTAATGGCATACCGAAAGCTAGCGGTGAGCCAAAAGCTAACAGCGAGTTGGAAGCAAACAGCAAACTGAGAGAACGGCAAGTTGGAAGCTAACAGCATGCCAGAAGCTAACAGCAAGCTATAAGCTAACAGCAAGCCGAAAGCTAATGGCAAGTCAGAATCTAATGCCAAACCAAGAGCTAACAGCAAGCCTATAGCTAGTAGCAAACCAAAACCGACCCGCCAGCCTGAAACCACCAGAATTGCCAGGGGGTCACCGGGCAAGTCGCCAATAATAATAATGGCTAACAGAGATCAGGCGAGCATTTATGCCAGAGCGACAGGGGGTGGCGGGAAACGGGACGACATTATGAACAGGAAAGAAGTGAAATGAGGGATTCATCTTCATAAATACCTTTTCTCTTGTGGCTGTTCTGGCAAGCTAAAAGCACGCTGTTCTGTAAAAGAAAAAGAAAATGAAGAAAACAATAAACACGGTGGATGTGCAGAAAGGCCCTTCTGGGGACTTCTTGTGCAACAATCATGTTGCATCCTTACAAATGCAAAAAACAATGTTCTGGGTGTTATACATCATCCAGAAAACGGCCGTTATGCCAAAGCAAAAAAAAAAATAGCCTAAACAATTAATTTAAAAAGAGTTTTAGAGAAAGAACCGTCACATCGGTGATCAGCAACGACATGATGTGGCTAGAGTGCAAGCACAGTAAACTGAACTTTCATGCCAGACCTCAGGATTGTATAACACCCTTTGATGAGACACAGAGTTTTAAATGTACACTCAGCAAGGACCAACACGGAAGTCATGACATGTTATGGGAATGAAAACAGAGGGTAAGATTAATGTTTTGGGCACAACAATTCCCCCCACAAAGACCCACACACCACAAGCTAGGAGCTGCATGCCCTCCACGTCACACACCCTCCCACCAAGCACTGACTACAACACAGGCTGGCTAGTTAGTGGGATGGCTGTGGTACCATGCATTGTGCCTCTCTGTCCTGCACATGGTGACCCGGTGACCAGCTCCACTAAAATGCGCCAGGGACGTACATGTGGGGGGACAGGATTAGCGTTTAACACGTGGAGGCAGATCCCAGACATGGTTACTGGAGCACGCCGGGGATGATGGGCGGGGTAATGAAGGGAAGGTACCCATCCCATGGGGGCCCAGCTGCCCGGGCGACATGCTTGCTAACCGGGCAGGGTGGGGTCATCTGAGGCGAATACTCACTAATCGGATTGAGCAGGGACAGTGATTTAGACAGAGAGAGAGCCTGAAGAAGGGGTCGACCACTGTTGCTGAACACGCCATCTACAGGGCAAGGACAGAACGCTCACTTGGGAGTAACACTCCGCCCCCAGTCTGCTCCCACTCTGCCCCCAGTCCTCCCCCATTCTGCCCCCAGTCCGCTCCCACTCTGCCCCCAGTCCGCTCCCACTCTGCTCCCAGTCCGCCCCCAGTCTGTTCCCAATCTGCCCCCACTGATAGGAAAAACGTGAATTATTCCAGAAAGTTATATACAATGTAAACCTAAGCTTGTCAGCTGCAGTAGATAAAAGGATCATATGCAGGTGCAATTTTAGGATTTGGCCCTTAGTGGGACTCAAGCCCCTGAAGGAATTCCCAGTGGGGGTCCGAAAATGTATACAGAAATACAGGACTAATCACTAAATCGTCTTAAAGTCCTTATTTTAACGAAAAAACAGGAGGGCTGAAGTCTCCCTGAATAGGGTCTAGAACCATCTATGGTCAGGAGGTATTTGTCTTTGGTACGTTTCATATACTTGCATCTGTACTAGCATCCAAATACCATCTAGGAAATGAGAATCGAAGAAAGACGAACTCCAAAAATCTAAATTACTAAAAAAACACGTTTGCTTCCAAGCTGCTGCTGCTATTGGGCCCACAGCGGCACAACAGACAGACCCAGGGAGAGTCAGGAGCCAAGTCATCTCGTGCAAAGCCAGAGCGCTGCTGGAAAAACGCTCCACAGAGATGTTTCATTCAAACAGTGAAATAACTGATTATAATCAGCTCAGTGCTGAGAGGGAACACTGGCGCTCTCAAATTAAACTCCAGCCTCGTTCTTCAGCCCAAAACAAAAGGGAAAAGAAGAAACAGCTAACAGAACAAATTATTTAGAAACGATTTAGAATGCTCCACAGTAACTCAGACTCGATCAGAGTAGTATATGCTGAAAAGCAGATCATTATATATATATACACATTATATATATATGATGATAGCATCAAGATCATCATGTATACGACGGGAGACCGAACAGCCAAACTGTGGAGCTTTTGGTCAGCCGAGGGCCAGCCGTAGAGACACCGACCTTCGGTGAGGTCTGAGCTGGTCACGTGGCGGCTGGAGCGGAGCCGCACCGAGCTGATCTTGGGGGATGAGTATGAGTACGAGCGCAGGCGGAGACCGAGGTCCCCTGAATCCTACAGAAAAGACAACAGTCAGAAATGCAAATGGGACTTTTAACGAACCTTCTAATGAACGGCTATTTGCTCTTACATTTACATATACCCTAAATCAGTGGTCGTCAACCCTTCGATCGCAACAATCAGACCAGTGTCTTCATAACCCCCTGCCCCCCAGTCTACTGCAACGTCTACTCATGACTTGGTAGGCTACCAGTTTATTTTCTTTGTAAAAGTAAAAGACAATTTACTAGCGCATATAAAACAGCATATGCGTATGACGTGTATGATTCAGACTGAAAATACTTTTTGCTGAATCTACTTTCTGGCTGTGTGCGCCACAGCGAGGCGGCTCTCAGTACCAAAGGGGAGCTGCGTAAGGGAGAGGATTCTGCTTGGCTGTGACTCAGGTCCAGGGAGGCGTCGAAGGAGTCCCGCTCGTCTCCGCTGCTGGCGTGCAGGGCGCCGCCCTGCTGGGGCGATGTGGAATGGCACGAGAAAGCCGACTTCTCCGGTAGTTCGTCCTCTTCGCTGTCTACCTCCACAGCCACTAGACTGGGGCTGACAGGAAGTGACACGGAGAGCTCCCATTAGAACAAGTGCAACCTCCCCCACCCCCCCCCCCCAGCCAGAGACTGGGAGAGGAAATAGGTGAACAATGGGCTCAATGCAAGAAGCCTTGAAAAACAAGCACAGGCTGGGCTAAGTATACACTAACGTCTAAAGGAATTAAACAAGTTAGAGAAGAAAATAACACAGAAGGCATTTTGTCAGTTTTAAAAGACAAAAGATGTCACCGTTTAAAAGATGGAAAATACGGAGACATAATAAAACGTGAGAAAACATTAATCAAATAGCATTTAAAAACTGCCAGTAAACCTTTCATCACAACTACTTTGATCCATATTCCTCCATATAAAACTGAAATTAAATTCAGACACCTGACGACAAGCCCCATTTTAAAAGGATCTTACAGCCGCGAACTGAATGTTATAATTTGAATCGTTACAGAAGTTGAACACGCATGATGTATTAATCTCGTAGAACACTGAATACTTTAAAGCATTACTGTTGTACATTACAGAAATACATCAAACATAAAATGGAATTAATGTACGACGTTTTACTAATTACTGAACATATCAAAAGAACATTTGAGCGATAGCCAGCCGTACTTTACTGTACAGAAAAGATGAAGCACAAAGCAAGTTGGAGATTCTAATTCTAATGGAGACTGTAAAGTAAAGACGGCGGCCAGGCAGGGCATCTCACCTCAGAGCACATGTCTCCCGCGAGGAGCCTCCTCCCTGACTGAGCACGTCGGCCTGGGCTAACCTATTTAGCCGCGCGAGCGCTAGGTCAACAGGGGAAAGGCATGGGGAGGGACTAGCGGGGGCCGATTGTTCCCGGCCCCCCCCTTCCCCTGCGTGCGGAGGGCGTGAGAGAGGAGCGGATGGGCCCGCCACCGGCGCGGGGTCGGCTGGGAAAGGCGGAGCGCCCCCGAGAGCGTCGGGCCCCCCACTGTCCGTCAGCGTGCTGTCGTCCGTCACCCCGGCGATGCTGTACTTTATGTCTGAATCACTCACCTGTGAGGGGCGGGTACAAAGACAGTGAGGCTGCTGGAAATTTGAGATCAAATGGGGTCCAAGTGCCCATAAACAGCGGATACACGGTTTCACTTACAGATTCTATAGCGATGAACAAACAAATAAGTAGTAATAGATCATCAGGCTCTCTGTTCTGCCTCCGTGCAAAGTAATGTTCTGAATCAAATCTGAGAGCAGCATTTCTTACTTGTGCCTGAGTAACAGCTCATTAAATTGCAGTTTCTGGGGGTATAATTGCACCTATGAGCCATAAGGTGGCATCGCGTTTAAGGACGTCTGCTGCCTGGTATTTGGCTTTAAAGCCTTAACGAATGACGGCTGACCAGCTATAGAGTAGCTGAGTTGTACACTATCAGTAAAGCTGCGTCAACAACAACTGTAGTTTGGACATTGTTCAGACTCGTATTTAACCTTTTGGCCCAATAGCTTGTTTCTTTTATCCCAGCAGGCAAACTCGCATCAGAACTGATAAGCAGTCCCTCTCATACAGTGCTGGTTTTACTCGCCGCCTCCAGGGTCAGAGGCTTGAGTCCCATGCCGGCTCTGTGGAGATTGCATGTTTGTCCCACCCTATACAGCAATCCTTCAACAAGGGTTAGCTGACCTGATGTCCCTAAACTGCGGATAGACTGTGGCCAGTGTCAGACTGCCAGGGTCCCTCTGCCCTTTGCTCCCTGACATAGGATCCAGGCTCACTTCAAATCTATACTTTAAATGTGATTCAGAAGAAAGAGAGATACACTATATGGACAAATGTTTTGGGGAGCTGGCCATTACACCTACAGGTACAGCAACATTTATGACGTCTCAAATCCAATGTGGAGTCCTGCGTTTTGCAGGTATAACAGCTGGCACTCTTCTAATAAGGCTTTCCACGAGATTGTGGAGTATGTCTGTGGGAAGTTTTGCCCATTCATCCAGAAGAGCAATTGTGAGGTCAGGCACTGATGTTTGACATGAAGGTCTGACTCACAACCTCCATTCTAGTTCATCCCAAAGGTGTCCAATGGGGTTGAGGTCAGGGCTCTGTGTGAGCCAGTCAAGTTCTTCCACACCAAACTCATCCAACCATGTCTTTTTGGACCGAGTTTGTGCACTGGGGCGCAGGCACGCTGGAACAGAAAAGGGCCTTCCCCAAACTGATCTCATAAAGTTACAAGCATAGAATTGTTCAAAATGCCTTTGTCAGCTAAAGCAGTAAAAGTTCCTTTCACTGAAACTAAGGGGCTTAGCCCAACCCCTGAAAAACAACCCCATACTATTATTCCTCCACCAAACTTTACAGTTGGAGCAAGGCAGGTAACATTCTCTTCACATCCACCAAACCCAGACTTGCCCATCAGACTCCCAGGTAGAGAAGCGTGACTCGTCACTCCACAGAACACATTTCCACTGCTCCAGAGTGCAGTGGCACCTGGCTTTGCACTTGGTGAGGCCTGCATGCTGCTGCTCGGCCATGAAAGTCTATTCCATGAAGCTCCCGGCGCACAGTTTTTATGCCAGGGTTAATGCCAGAGGAAGTTTGGAACTCTGCAGTTACTAAATCAACAGAGCGTTGGCAATATTTACGCATTATGCATCTCGGCACTCGGCGACCCTGCTGTACTTTACGTGGCTGTGTTTCTGTTGTTCCTGAATGCTTCCACCTTGCAATAATACCACTTACAGTTGACTGTGGAACATCAGCCATCTAACAGTACAGTGCTTGAATTCACTGAGCTCTTCAGAACAACATATTCTTTTATGTCTGTAAACCTCACGCAATGGCTTAGTGCTTGATTTTATAGACCTGTGGCAATGTAATCGAATAAAATACCTGAATTCAATCATTAAGAGGTGTATCCCAATACTTTTGTCCACACAGTGTATATTTGATAATGTACATAAAGTTAAATAATATGCTGCATGATGTCATCACACACACCCACACTGCAATAGTCTTGTTTTGGTCTGGAGATGGTACAGGGTCTAGGTCTAGGACTAGGTCTTCACAGAAGGCAAGACTTCATGTGTCTCCCACTGATAGAATGATTCCATTTGCAGAGAGGATGGAAACCAGCAAATAAGGTACAGGCAGTGCCCAGGTTAGGAATGTCCAGCTTTGAAACAACTCGCACTTACAAACGGACAGCCATAAAGCCTATTATATACAAAATTAGAGTTAAATGTAATGATTTGTAACAATGAACTCATATAGACGGCCGTGAAAACATTGTGTGGATTCAGAGGTTCGTCAGCTTGAAGTACAATACTGTACGTAGCTACTGTTATTATTACTGTAGTATTATTATTATTATAAGGTGAAGAAGGAGAAGAAGAAGAAGAAGAAGAAGCAGAAGGGCGACATGGTGGAGCAGTGGCTAGCAATGCTGCCTTTTTGGGTTCGAGTCTCCGCCTGGGTTCCATGTGTGTGGGGTTCTCATGTTCTCTCCATGTCGTACCTCAGGGTACTCCGGTTCCCCCCCACAGTCCAAAGACATGCTGAGGCTAAATGGAGTTAATAAGTGGTTTGGAAAATTAATGGATGATGAAAATAAACAAAATCAACTGCTACAAAGTCATCTTAAGGACAGACTTAGGGAATGGCTGTCGTTCGTAACCTGGGGAGTGCCTGTATGTTACAGGGATGAATCAGCTCCGTATAACAGTACCTCCTTTTCCTAAGACACTATCGATTAGGCTCTGAGCCAGCAGAGCAGCAGTATGTTACAGGTGACGCCGTGGGTCTCTCTCTGCGGTACCTGCTCCACCAGCATGGCATTGGCATATATCTGGTCCTTCCCATTCAGCATGGCGGACAGCCTGGCGGCAGCCGAGAAGGTCGACTGGTCCGGAGGTCTCCTGAATGATGGAGACGGGCTTTTCTCTGCAGGAACAAAGCACATGCTGAGTATCCTTCAGCAAATGTGGGCTATACTGTAAAATGAAACCAGATAAAGCCTGTCAAAACACTGGGAACAATTTTCCTTACAAAGCTCGTTTTGCTGTTTAGTAAGATTAAAACTATTTTTAATAGCTCATAGTTTTGCATAGCTGTTTTGTGTTCTGCCAAGGTCTGTACCTTAGTCTATTATGGAGCTATGTTGTACAATTACAATAAATATATTTAATTCTATTCCACAGAATACAAAGTTTCACATTTCCAAT
Organism: Mormyrus lacerda; assembly: GCA_015163995.2. NCBI lineage: Eukaryota > Metazoa > Chordata > Actinopteri > Osteoglossiformes > Mormyridae > Mormyrus > Mormyrus lacerda. The sequence goes on along the minus strand of JAABNX020000130.1, from coordinate 9,997,497 downwards.
GTAAATTTTACAGTATTTAAAAGCCAATCCAAGAGCACCCAGTGACACCAGTCATCTGGGTCATCATTTAAGGTGAAGAAAAATGCATATGTGAGCTAGGCATTGTGTTTGGCAATACCTCAGACTTCCTGTTTACCATACCGTTATGCAGTGTGACCACCGTCTACTTGGCAGTTTCTGAAGTACCCCAGCCAATAAGTTTTGCTCCAAACATGCCTGGATGTTTTTGTAGTGACAGTAGCCTCTTTATACATCTATGGCACTAATTAGACATTACATCATAGGGATCACAGCAGTGCGCAAAATATTATAGAACAAACAGAATACAGAACATAGTACACGACAGAGTAAATGACAGAGCAGGACTTTTCAGCGTTATTTATGTGTAATTCCTGGAAAATAGCTGGAAGACAACGTCCACAATGATTACACTACAGCATCAACAACATGTGGGTTTAGCTGATCCTTATCTTTTTGCAGCCTGCATTAAAGTCGAACGTTACACCTCATCTCTATACTATTACTATTCATATTCACAGGCTTTATATTAATTCGGGGGATTTGTAGTGGTGCTGATGCTGCTTCAACATTCGCATTACTGCCACCGCATGTTGCGGCTAAATGCAAATCAGATACATCGTTTCCTTCATTGTCCTCATGACAAGGTCAGTTATGCTGGCATGCGTGACAGAAAAAAATTGTGCAACTGAGGAAAATCCTCCTGAAGAAGATCGTCAACTACCTGACCGTGACAGTACATGTGAGAGAGTGTCCTTCATCATCGTGAGGAGACGCCACACGGCCGCTCATTAAGACTGTCATTCACAAAGTCATTCATAAACAGACAGTCCCAGGGCTAAGAATGTCTGACTTATGAACGACTTCTACTTACAAACTGACCGCCAGAAAACCTATTATATAAAAACTTTGGGTTGAATACAATGGAGCGTGATAACAAAGACACGCAGTACTTTGTGACGCTCGTGAAAACACTTCAGCGGTTCAATGGCTCGAGGTGCAGTACAGTGCCGTATGTAGCTACTTTTATTATTATTGCACAATTATTTTCATTACTATGCACTGTATCATTATTGTTCCAACTTACCTAGAAATTCGACTTAAGGACCGACTTAGGAAATGGAGCTGGTCCGTAACCTGGGGTCCTCATCTCCCTCGTCCTCCTTTCTCTCTCTTCCCCAGTACATGTGCCCAGGCCCCAGCATCCCAGACAGCCCACAGCTGTGCTATCTCCACTTGTATAAATGTTCCAGATGCAATAATGTCATCTTGAATGTCATGGCTTTGTTTGACTTTTACTGTTTAATTTCCTTCATGTACTGCGCTCGCAAAAAAACATCCAGACCCAGAGAGGCATTTTTTCAGGCAGTGCTGCTTGATACTTGAAAGAAACAGGTGTTCTCATCCGTAGCAGCACAGCACCATGGATACTGAAGGCTACCTATATAATTTGATATTTATGAACATGCACTGGCGTCATCTGCTCAGGGGAATTAGTGCAACTGCTCACTCTATGATGCGGGAGAAAAATCAACGGTTAAAAGCTCTTATGATATAAGCATGAGTATTAGTTGTGTTAGGATGAGACACATACTAACTATACTATAAGGGATGAGTAATAACACCGTTGACACTAAATAGTAATAACAGGTTCCAATTCACAATAATCTGTCATTGTGTACAATAACACATTTTATATATGTAAAATTAAAAGTGATTTTAAACTGTTGGGGAAGGTGACAACTTGTGTTATTAATAAAAGTGTTTTTTCAGATTCCTCCAAAAAAAGAGGTAGATCCTATTTGAGTCACAAACATTGCCTAATACTGGTCTGTGAGGCATAATAATACAGAACATTACAACTTTAGCAAAACTCTAAAAAACAGTGGGGATAATATTACATCAAACCCGGTTCTTATGAAATAAGAGGAAGAATTTTCAGCAGTGGATTTTGTTTATTATGGTGACTGTGAGGCTGAGAGAACGATGCTGTACCAGGAATCTCTGGCTACATTCAATCAGTCCAGAGAAGCATTATGTCACTGCACAAGCGTTCAAGAGTAACTGCCTGGTCTGCTCAAACAGGCCGCTGCAGATGTGTCCCTCTGAGGGCAGCATTTCCCACTAAGCGCAGGAGGGACATGCAAGGATACTGGAAAGCACTGATATTTATCTTCGTAGCCTGTACACATATGGCAGTCTCAACCAAAATCAACAGCTCCATGCAACTTACTTCAATTTACTTCAAGGGGAACATTACCAGCGGCAATCAGAGGTTCACGTCACCTGAATCCACACACACCCACACATGCCCATCTTGACCCCACATTCATGCAGAAAATAAATGCTTGTACCTGGGCACATCTACTGAAAGGAAGTCATATGCAAATAGCTCTGTGTCTGCCTGGAAAATCCCTCCCTGTCTCCATTCATCAAGCCAGATTATATCCACAAATAAGACCAGAAAATAATTTACCTCCAGAACCTTTACCCTTTAGCCTCTTTTATTTTAGCTTTTGCTCCATACATTTATCACACACGCTTCAGATGAAAATGTTAAATGCAGAGAAGGTGGACAGACACAGGAAGGCCGTTCCTAATGAATTTCACAGATTTGGAGCCTCTCTGGTGAAAAGAATGATTAGATACCCAGAGAAAGGGGGTTTTGCTCTCTGAAGGAACTACCGTGTTTTGGACAGTGGTGTGTATCTATGCATATATACACAAAGTGAAATGCAATTTGGATGAGGTTGAAAATGAGCTTAAATATCAAAATGCAGACCTTGCCACTCCAGGTCTGTCAGCGGTATTTAAAAAAAAATTTAATTAAAAATCCCATCCATGACACTAAAAAACTAGTTGTTGTGAAGCACAAAGAATTACAGGTCTGCAACTGAAGTGCAATTAAGCAGCTGTTTGACCAGAATGAGTTACACAGGCCGCCACAAAAATGCAAACTTTGTGTTATGGGCCTTAAAAAACTGATGAAATTGTCCAGGATAAAGCTAATTCATTTAGATAAAAGCTTTAAACCAGTTTCTGAAATTGTTTAATTATTAAGTCTGGTACATACAAATAAAACAACATTTGAATAAATTCCTGTGGTTTTATAATGGCAGTGAGGTTTCCAATGCCAGTTAATGACTCATCACCAAGCACATCTCCATAAGTGAATTTGCTCTTGCACTGTTGACAAGGCAAATCATTCTACACAGTGAACCAGAGTATAACTGTGCGAAAATAAGGTAATAACTACGCAGGTGACACAGACAAAGACAGAACAAAGCGGACAAACTATCTAGCGATACTCTTGTCAGTCAGCGGGGTCTACAGCCAATACACGGCAGTCAAAGAGCCCATACTTTAGGACAGTAGAAGAAGAAAGTAATCTTAAGTGCATCAAGCAGCTCCAGGAACAGCAACCTTCCAACATAATTTGGAAATGCAATGTAAGACCCAAGCTAAAATGTATCAATATGTTGGCTCTTGTAGTTTAGATATGGAACTAAAATGATTAACTTTATCTTTAGCTTGGTGTGGAAATACATACATCATACAGATTCCTAGAAGAACACGCAAAAAACCTTCAAAAAGATGGTACCAAGTACAGTCATTCAAGTCATGGTACCACGTAGGGGTGGGTGGTACACCGGCATAACAGATATATACTGTATACTCTGTCGCCATGTCCTGGTCGCACATTAACAAACTCAAAAACAGATTTCAAACACATTTTGTGTGATTATACACATTAAAGAAAACCGCCGTTTCCCACACCAATGAACATCGAACTCCTGTAACCGCCAAGCAGGACTTACTTCTGCTTATAAAGCCCTCACAGAAGCGAAGCTAACCAAAAATCCGTCATGTTCATAAGAGTGGCGGCCAAGTCCTGAAATCCTACAGCTGAAAATTTTTCCAAATGCAGTGTTTTTTTTTATGAAATGCTAGATAAATGGAAGTAATTTACTGGTGATTTCATGTTTGTCAAAGTTTTTTGAATAACTGTATAAATTTAAGTAATTTTTTATACAAATCAACTTATGTGAAATCAAATACGTATGTTTTCAGGGTTGCCAGTTCAGTTTTCAGACTCACGCTCGTACAGAAACCTAATTCCGTTATGAACCTAAATTTAGCCACATCAAAAACTTTAGGGTAGTTTACAAACCCTCCAGACTACTTACAAGATAATGAAACTGTTACATTCATGTAAATAAGTGTGCATGTGCGTGCAGACCTGTCCCGAATTTAAAATGTCACTCCAGTTGGCAACCCTAAGTTTTATTTATAATGAAAAGTTTCGACTGAAACGGTTCGTGTTTCACTTTGCATGGTTACTCCGACAATTACAAAATGAATATGAGAAAACATCACCTATGACACTTCTTGTATTTTTTTAAAGACCACCCATAACCAAATTGAATAGCAATTAAAGTGTACATATAAAAATTTTAAAAATTTGCTACATAAAAGGACAAGACAATACCGAAATATAATACCGTCACTGTACAAAAAAATGAAAAATACCATGATAATTTTAGGTCATATTGCCCATCCCTAGTAAAAAGTACACTCACTTAAGTCATGGTAACCAATATGCTCACTAAAGTCATGGTATCACGTATGCTCATTCAAGTCCTGGTAACCAGTACGATTATTCAAGTCATGGTAACCAGTACGATTATTCAAGTCATGGTAACAAGTACACTCACTTAAGTCATAATAACCAGTATGCTCACTCAAGAATATGTTTTTTAAATAGGCAAACAGGTATTCAGCTGGGAAATCATTTCATAATTAGGATTATTTGATGTAATATGATGCATTAATTCTATTTAATGCACTGTCAGATATTTACATTTTCATATTTGATGTACTTAGCAGATGCTTTTAAAGAAAGCAAAAAACATCAGACAGTTCCTGGAGAAGCTGGAGGTTAAAGACTGTGTTCAGGGCCCAACAGTGAAATCACTCTGTGTGTGTCTGTGTGTGTCTGTGTGTGTGTGTGTGTGTATGTGTATGTGTGTGTGTCTGTATGTGTGTCTGTGTATGTGTGTGTATGTGTGTGTGTGTATGTGTGTGTGTCTGTGTATGTGTGTCTGTATGTGTGTCTGTGTGTGTGTGTATATATGTCTGCGTGCGTGTGTGTGTCTGTATGTCTGTGTGTGTGTCTGTGCATGTGTGTGTGTATGTGTGTGTGTCTGTGTGTGTATGTGTGTGTGTGTGTATGTGTGTGTGTGTGTGTGTATGTGTGTGTGTGTATGTGTGTGTGTCTGTGTATGTGTGTCTGTATGTGTGTGTGTGTATGTGTGTATGTCTGTGTGTGTATGTGTGTGTGTGTGTATGTGTGTGTGTGTGTGTGTGTACATAAACACCCTTACAGCTCATTGAATCAGTGCCTCATTTCTCCTGAAAAGTGATTCAATTACAAGCAATTGTCTTTAGTATGTGATTGAGTAAACCAATAAAATTAAGAGAAAACAAAATGATGTGTTGCTTATTTCACAAGGACATGCTAAAATAATATGGACAAAAAATTTGGCACCCCCAAAAAAAATATTTACCATTGCATTATAGTAATGTTTCAAACTAATTGTTTAACCTTAATTAGTATCACAAGTGTCCCAGAGTCTCTGGGAGATCTGAAAATTGCAGTGTGGAGACGCCACGCTTCAAACCTGAGACAGCTTGAGCAGTTTGCTCAGGAGGCAAGGGCCAGACTACCTGCTGGCAGATGCAGACATTGTACAGAGATCGCTTGTTGGCAGCTATTGCTGCAAAAGGTGGTGCCACAAAATATTAATTTAAGGGTACCATGTTTTTTGTCCATGCCATTTTCATTTGTTTAGTTATATAAAGTATTCAACTGAATCAATAATCAAAAGCAAAGTCTCATTTGTGTTAAATATGGAATAAACAATAAGGGATGCCATTAAACTTCTGTCAATTTCAAGCTATTTCAGAGAAGGTTGTGATTTTTTGTTTTTTTGGAAGGGTTCCAACAAATTTTGTCTGTGTGTGTGTGTGTGTGTGTGTGTACATATATATGTATGCATGTATTTGAAAATCATATACCGTCTGCGACTGTTTTCTCTGCTTGAATGAAGTGAAGGTATCACATCACTGTAAAAAGGCGCAGGAACGGCCCAGCTTAGTTTCCTTCTGAGACTGTGAAAGACCCACGGCCTTCACAGGGTGTCCCACTAAAAACATCTCCCGGAAAAATCCACACCGCGATTGTAACAACAGTGCCAAGGGGCTTTTCGCCAGGCGGACTGCTGTGCCCCTCCGTGCCGGCGGCCGGCCATGGACAGCTGCGAAAACCGCTTGGATTTCGAGTGTTTTGAGAACCCAAGCAGAGAGCAATCTGTATTTAGCAATGTCCCGGTAAGTGGAAGCCAATCTATGGTCTCCAGCACCACTTGAAAGCCTGGTTTTACAAAGCTGCACAAAGAATCCACTCACGGCCAGGGACACGGAAGAAGGGCGTTTAAAATGAAACAAGTTCTAAAATCAGCTTAGAGCCCAGGAGTGCATCACCCCTCAAATGGGAACCGCTGCCAAGATCTTGTTGTTCCTCACAAAAGCTTGACCACAAAATAGAGAGAGAATCAGAACAGTGTCTTTTTTCCAGAATGATTTCTCATAATGGGGAACCCTGAATACGTTAGAACTGTGCTTCTCCAAAGCCAAGACCAACAGAGTTGCCATTAGGTTGTACAGGCCATTGCTGCAAACCACTGCTGTCCATCAAGAAAATCACAGCATGCTGACAGAAAGAGGACAAACCACCAGCCCTGTAATCGGCCCTGGTCACCCAGCCTCTAAAAAACCTGACGATTGGGCAATGGCAGATTAAACGTGATTAGTATTACAGAACTGTGGTGCTTCATTTCAGACTAACTGGATTTTTGAAGACTCAACAAGCAACATGTCCCTACGATACACATTGTAGGGCTGGGGAATTCATGAATTTTAATTTCAACTATGATTTTTCAAAACAAAAAAAAAAATTGAGAGCATTTCATTTCTCAGTGATGCTCCCATTTTTGTCTTTTGTATTATAAATGCAGCTCACCCCTTTTTAAGCCCTTTTTATTTGTTAATCAGTTATATTTAGACTTCAAGGAAATTTACTGCTTTTAAAAAGTTCAACAAATGCATGTCCTAAATCAATGAGTAATCGTGTTAAACAATCATGATCGTGATACTGACCAAAACAATCGTGATTATGATTTTTGCCATAATGAAGCATCTCTATCAGAGCAACACAGAGCCTGTTCTTATCAGAACAGGAAGCAAATGACCGTGCGGTGTTTCATAACATAAACTTACTCAAACAGAATAAGGTATGTCTCTGAGAGTCCTATCTCCAGCTGACCCTGGGGTGACAGTCCGCATATACGCGTGACTGAATTTGCTAAACACGACATCTGACTTGCTCTCTGAAATTAAATCGGGGTCTACATTAAAAACAAAAGCACAACAAACGGTTCTTCAGCAGCTGTTTCTGCCCGTGGTTATTTAGGAATGCAATGTCTGAATTCTTTCTAGAAAAATAACAGCAAACCTCTTTTTATATCAGTTTCAGAAAACAGGCATACAGAACAGAGTGAAAATAACACTACGAGCACTAGAGTAAAAACGCTAACTAGTGTCATGGCTCTCTGTCGTTCCTTTTCACGGCTGCAGTGTGGTGTTCGGCTAAAAATGGATATTCATTTTGGGAGCTCATCACATTAAATCATCATTTAGAACTCTTGCTGTGAAGACCACCTGCCTACCAGCCACAGCAGTATTAAGCAGTGGACATATATGACATTTTTTTAAGGTGTCTCCCTTTTGTTGGCAGGCCTGAAAACATTACCTATTACATTACACCAGTGCTGACCCATTGAACCTACACTCCGCCTTAAAACCCCAGTCTAGCTGCTTTTTAACTCTGCGGCTGTCTGGGGGTCTTGCATGACAGATCATTGCATTGCATCTTCAAAGAAGGTAAACAGCCATGTAACCCACCACATTAGCTGTCTGATATGCATGTTATGAAAGAAAAATGGCAAAATCGTGAATATTATACCTTCAGAACACATAAGACAGCTACCAGACAGAGGAATTCTTTACTTGGATTTTTTTTAATGCTCAATATTCATTTCTTTTAGGCAAAGAAATGGCAACATTATAAAGCAGTTCTGAATTTACAGAGGAAGACTAATTAAAACCTAGCTTATCGCTAGTAAATGACTTCCTACTTCCGGTACAGCTGCCGTAAATAATTCAGCAGAATTAAGTTGTTTTTTTTTCCCTCGTTCACAATCAGTTCACCACCCGACTACCAGTTTACATCAGCAGCTTGACACTGAACACAAGTGATGGAGCCTGTCTGAGAAAATGAATTTTTAACAGAACAGTCACCACCAAAGGAAGACAGGGCAGACGATCATTCTCCCCACTGGATAAAAAACCGCCTTAATAAAAACTCAAGCAGCCCCAACACTGGCACTGGATTCCTCTGACTCAGAAACAAGCAGATATTAGATGCTCTAAAAAGGAACCTCAGTAAACTGCCCAATAATAAAACAATGAGTGCATAACTGACCTTAATGAACTTTATTGATTTCACTCAGACACTGACACCGGCTGTCATGTATAGTTTGCTAATACCACAATTTCAAAAACCTGTCTCAGTGTATTGTAAAACTGGAGTGCCAGGGGGGGCCCAAGCAAAATGGACAGAACATGCAAACCCAAACCCAAACACACACACACAATTACCTTGTGAGCCTCCGGGCCACCCTCTATCTAACATATCTACCGTACACTGTCCATGTGGCAACTCTGTGTGGCTAACAAACAACTAAAGACTAAAAAAAGCCACGCTAATACTGTGTCAAGGCCACTGCTTAACATGCACATCTTCAAATTTAAGCTCAGACATTCAGTAACTGTGCTTTTCCAGACAGCAGCGAAAATTACCCGTGCCTTTTTTTTTCAGTTCCATTAAATTTATTTTATACGGCACCCTTCCCAGCATAGCTACCCCAGAGAGCTCCAGAGTACACTGTGTGAGCAGAAAACGCCAGGAGACAGTGGAGGAGAGGAACACACAGCCTTAGGATAGTACAACCGGGGGAAATTTCTGGGGCTCCAAGTTCAACAGGCTGCCCACCCGTGACATGATAATCACGCAAAACAACATGAACAACAACAACAATCGTGCATTTAAATCGTTTCCAGCTTTTCCGTTTTTTTATGCAATTGTACCCCAATGAAAACTTTTTGCAGATGTCACATAAATGAGGTATTTGACACAACTTAGCTTAGCAGCCCCCCATCGCCCACAACAATCAGATCCACTCAGCCGGCCCCGCAGACTTGGCTGTAAACTGACGAATGTCATGCTCTCAGACCCTGTAACTGCTCAACGCAAAAGCCCTTGCAAATTTAACAAAAATAAATTAACAAAACACCAGGCACGACAACTATTTTTGCTGTCCATGTTGACAGTGATGGCAGAACTTAGTGCATTTCGATTATTTGTGATTTATCAGTTTAAGGGTAGTTCAAGGAAGCAGATCGACATGTAATTGCATTTTTGTGTTGCATTGCACAGAACAAAAAAAAACCATATATTTCTCAAAACTAGCATTGCTTCTGGCGACCCAAAATGTGCACGTGGTTTTGGTTTTGGTCGGCTTGACCAAATGACAAAATGTTACCTGGCAGTACAGAATGCGAGAGTACTCATATACCACCAAACACCAAGTCACAAAAATGACAAAATAACTCAAAACAAAGGAAAATACAGAAAATGGAACACTTCAAATATTCTGTAAGACTTCATAAAAATTAACATTTTTATCATATAGAAAACAGCTACTACAACTTTTATTCAGGTTACTGCTGTTGTCATTTAAATATCTGAATGTCTTTGCCTCCCGCATTAAACAACACAGTTCATGCAATAGATTTCCTTTGCTGCACTACCTGTACCTTGTTTTGAGCCGCTCCGTCGGATCCTCATCCTGGGGAAAGACGGCCAGGAGTAATTGAAAGGCGAATCAGAGTCTGAATCCATCTCTGGCCACTGGGTGTTTCGGAGCAGCGCTTCAGAAAGGAGACATGCTGTTTTTCTGTACTCTTCCCCCGGACAGCTGCGTGTCGTTCTCCACAGTGTCCCAAGTCTGAGCTCAAAGCGAAACCATCCGTCTGCAGCTCTGGGGTTGCGGTAAAACCTGGACCCAAATGCGAGGTGGGACCGCGGTGCTGCGGAGGAGGGGGGGGTGTTTGTGTGGGAGGCTGGAAATTTAGAGGAACATGGGGAGCAAGGGGGGGGTCCGATGACAGTCCCGAAATCCTCCCAGGATGTAAACGCTGGCTGCAAAGAGGTGTCCGGAAGAATTCGAGAGGTCAGCCAAGGCTGATGAATCATTAACTCACCTTTTTAATCTCCAATGCAAGGGTGAGCTACAACAGTCCGGTGGCTTTTAGAGCACGATGGGAAGGAGACCCTACCCCCCCCACCCTCCCGTCCCCAAGAAAAACAGCAGGAGAGGGACACAAGACGGAGTCAGCTCCGCTGTCCTGTGCACGCTGAAGCTCGCGGTGCAGGACGCGGCTTGTGAGCGAGGCCGTTAAAGAAAAGCCAGTTTACATCCATGTCCGTCCCATCAAGCTGCCGCAGCAGAGTTTTCCAAACAAACACCGACTGGAGAGTCCTGGGGGTCTAGAAGAGGCATCCAAAGGTTTCTTTCCATTAACTTTCCTTTCATTCCGTGGTCATACGGCGCCCCCCGCCACCACCAACGCCGTCGCGCCATCAGCCACGCGGTCCTTGGCAGCTGAGCGAGCGAGATCACCCTCCTGACAAGCGCTGCAGCCCACAGCGGCTGAACCCGCGTGGCTGTGAGCAAACCTCACGCTCACAGAGGCGAGGAGAGGAGGACAGGGCCAGCACATCCTTTCAGCGGGGGGCTGTCTTCTCGGGAGTCTGCGCGGCTAAATAAGTTTTGATTGTTTCCATTGCTCATTAGGTCGTCAAAGGCAGCCGGCGGGGGGCCGGCAGGTCCCTCTAATTTTAGCAGCCGTGGAGTTCTGGCAGTTTTACAGCCTCTGCTCTCAGCAACGAAGGAATCGCTTCACAACAAGTCTTCCATTCTTATAGAGTCTCCCCCAACAACCCGCTGGTAATTAGCATTCGCTGCAGCCTGGCACCCCCTCCCCCCGAGCATCGTCTCCACGGCACAAAACCCCTTTCAGTGCACACCCGTACGAGTGAACTCCCCCCCACGGAATCAAGAAATAAATGAAAAACCTATTTTTCCGTCTCTCTCACCAAACTCACGGTTAGCTTTCTACTGGCTTCTCCTTAAAATCCTAATGTGTCCTTGTTGGACTTGATATGAAAAACCAAAAAAAAAAAAAAAAACATGTGGAGAGGCTGAGAGTCAGCCGAGCCAACAGAAATGGG